>ML136661.1:0-182784 GCA_003999625.1 Oryzias javanicus
GCGATGATAAATAGGGAGGCTGTGTTGGCTGTGTTTTTTTTGATATCGAAAGGGCATATGATACCTTATGGAAAGAAGGCCTGTTGCTTAATTGCGGAAAGCGGGGGTTTGTGGTAGACTGTTTCATTGGATTGAAAATTTCTTGAAAGATAGATCCATACAGGTTAGGTGGTGGATTGTTTTATCAGAGGTGATTGGAGTGGAGAATGGGACTCCACAAGGTACGGTTATTAGTCCGATCCTATTCAATATTATGATTAATGATATATTTGATGACGTAGATTTCACCTTTGGTAAGTCTTTGTTTTGCTGATGATGGAGCTATTTGGAAATGTGGAAAAAATGTTCACCATATGTTTTTTGCAACGCAACGGGCTCTGGATAAAATTGTTAAGTGGCGAGTATGTGGGTTTTAGGATTCTCTTATGATAAGAGCAAGTTTATGATTTTTGGTCTTAAGAGGAATATCCACCTGATGTTCTTTCACTTTATGATCGTCCTATTGAAGGGTTAAGATTTTTAAGTTTCTTGGTTTATGGTATTGATGAGAGACTGACGTGGAGACTCATGTGGCTAAGGTTCTGCAGAGGTGTGAAGAATGATCAATATTTTAAGGAGTTGACTGGAGTGATTGGGGGCAGAAAGGTGTACGCTACAGGTGATATATCGAGTCATGATTAGGTCTGTGTTGGATTATGGTTGTCAAGTTTTTGGGGCTGCTGCAAAATCCGTCTTAGCTATGTTGGACAGGGTTCAAGCGAAGGCTTGAGGATATGCTGCGGCGGCCTTATAGAACAACCTCGATACCTGCACTCTTGGTTGAAACAGATGAGCTACCTCTGCGTCTACGACGTATAAAGCTGGGGTGCATTACTGGGCAAGGGTGGCAGGATTCGATGGGTCTTTGGCAGCTAAATGTCTCCTTGATGAGTTCTGGGAATTTGGGGGTGGTCAGAAGAAGGTTACTTTCTTGTCACGAGTTTCGAACTATTTGGGAGAGATGAAGTTGACAAAGAATTCTGCGATTGGGCATGGTGTGGCCTGTAATGCCGTTGTGGCGCCTGCCTGAACCGGAGGTTTGATGTGGAACTGATTGGATTAAATAAAGAATTTGTTTGTAAAAGGATTGAATCTTTTTTGCAGAGCCAAGTGGATTGTTGTGCAAAATTTTACTGATGGCTCAAAGGAGACTGGCATCCCAAAGAACAGGCTTTGGAGTGTTTGTGATGGGTTGCAGGTAGGTCTCAGTGTTCGTGCAACAGATAGATTATCTGTGTTCTCTGTGGAAATGCTGGCAATTTTGTGGGCATTGCATTGGGTGGAGGACCATTTGTTCTGATTCATTGTCTGCTCTGTTGGCGATACGTCACAGAAAATCTGAGTCGCGTCCTGATTTACTTTATGAGATTTTACTGAGTCTTTCTGTGGTGGAGGTTTGGGTTGTGATGTTTCATTTCTCTGGGTTCCGGGACATGCTGGGGTGAGAGGGAATGAAGCTGCTGACAGACTGGCAAAGGAGTCTCTTCTGAAGGAAAATGTGGATGTGGTTGTTACCTTAGGTAAGCAGGAGTGTCGCAGTGTTTGTACAGAATATATTAACAAACTTTGGCAAAAGGAATGGGACACGGAAAAAAGAGGCAGACTGTATTATTCCTGTCAGACGTCTATAAAGAAGAGCCCTCTGCAGGTGCCTTTTTCATTGCTGTAAGGAGAGGTGGTAGTTACCAGGTTGAGATTGGGTCATTGTGGTCTGGCTGCATTTTTATTTACAGTTCACAGGCATAACAGCGGTCTTTGTATTTGTGGGGAGCGGGAAACGGTGCCTCACGTGGTTTTTAGTTGCAGCAGATATGATGCTAAAAGGCGGGTTTTATTTATGCAACTCAGTGATTTAGGAATCTCTACTTTTTCATTTAAATGCATCATACCATTATGTAGTCAGAATATAGCTTTGTGGTGTGCTGGTCCTTCACTTTCTTCGTCAGACCTGGACTGTTTTTCAGAATTTAGTCAGCTTTAGTTTTTTTTTTTTTTTTTTCTCATCTGAGGGTGGCAGCATTGCACTTGTTGGTGTATAGCCTGCCGGAAAGGCATTCGAAGAAGAAGAACTGCACATGGCCTGATTATTTAAAACACAAACACAACACTTCTTTTGCTGTTTCTTTCATTAATAGTTTTGTCTTAGTTACAGCTCTGGTTTATTTGTTTCTGGTTTTGTCTTAGTACAGTCTTTCTGGTTAAGTTCTACTTTAGATTCACTGGGTTTTGTGTTTACTCATTTTTTGTTGTATTTGGGAGATTTTCCTTTTGTTTGTTAGGATATGCTGAGTAGTGCCTGTGAATTTAAGTGTTTTGCCTTTACTAAATATCAAATTTGCTTCAATTGTGCTCACTCCTGCACCTCTCCATCTACAGTAATAAATGGCTACACTGCCAATTTATTCTCGGGAAAGGTGGGACGGAATATATCAGTCAAGATGTTCCTTGTCTGAGCCCAACAGTGGCCGGTACAGGCTCCGGCTGCGCTGTGACCCCAAGAAAGACAGTGGGTTAATGAAATTGATGGAAAATTGCAAAAACAGCTAAGCTAACTTGGAGCTAAAGCAGGCTAACTGGCAGCCAACTGTTGCCATAAAAAAAAAAGAAAAACTAGAAAAAAAAGAAATTTGGGTATTTTTCTTTTACAGTTTTTTCAGTCGCTTTGGTGCCTTTCTTGAAATTCTCATAACTATTAGTTCAACCTCCACAACACTTAGTCATTTGTGCAAATCATAATAGCAATTTCTGCTCTCTCTGAACAAACTGCAAATGATTTTGGACATGAATCAGTTGCTTTCATACATTCTCTGCTGTTTTTGACATTTTCATTTGCTTATGTCATGTCAGTCAAAATTAATTATACTTATGGATGCTGAATAGTCATTCTTACAGTTTTTCTCAGTCGCTTTGGTGCGTTTCTCAGAACACTATTAACATTTGCACAACAGTTAGTGCATTTCTCTAAACAATTAGTGCAAACTGCAAAACCTAGTGGATAACCTGCAAAAGCACGTCACATGCTCAAAACTGATAATCCATTCCTCAAAAGCAAGTATTCATGTCAATGAAACTGTCAGTGCCATCAAAATGAAAAGTCTTGACGCCATCTTTATGAACAAGACAGTCAAATGACTTTGTCATGTTTTCACTATGACAGTTTATCATTTCAGTGTTTTCCATTGCAAAAATATTTGGTGACACCTGAAAATGTTCAAGACAGCACTATGGCCTACTTATACAGCCATCTGAAATGTGCAGTAAAGTCACTGTAGATGTTAAACATAAAATCACCTTTTTGGTAGAGCTGTGAACAATATACAGCACATGTAACAGTACAGTAAATTACTGTTTGCATACCTGTTTTCCCTACAGAATGTTTGAATTATTGAACTGACAGTAGTTCTTCCAATATTGGGTTGCACCCTTTGACCAGCCTCCTCCATGGTGAGGCCGTGATTGACAACAAGGTCCACAATTGTAGCCCTTATTTCATCAGGAATCCGCCTATATCTGCCTCTTCTCCCTCTTCCCCTTCCCTTTCCTCCCCACATCTTCACCCCTCTTCCATTGACGATTCATAGGATTCATCCATAATTGACAGTGAACAAGTTGTTTGTCGTTGGTTACAACTACTGTAAAATTGCACACACCTCCTCATGAGTGACAGCTGAAATTCACCTGAGATCAAATGTTCAATTTAGGAGACATTTTCAGGAAAAAATGATAAAGAAAGGTCCAGAATTTGCTTGACAGATGGCTAATATTTGACATTTGATAACTAGTTCAACAATTTGAGTGTAATGACTCAAGCAATGAAAGTAAGACTATTAGTTTTACTGAGAACGACTATTCAGCATCCATAAGTATAATTAATTTTGACTGACATGACAAAAGCAAATGAAAATGTCAAAAAACAGCCGAGAATGTATGAAAGCAACTGATTCATGTCCAAAATCATTTGCAGTTTGTTCAGAGAGAGGAGATCTTGCTACTATGATGAGCACAAATGACTAAGTGTTGTGGAGGTTGAACTAATAGTTATGAGAATTTCAATTCTGATCTGAGAAACGCACCAAAGCGATTGAGAAAAACTGTAATAAAACTAATAGTCTTACTTTCATTGCTTGAGTCATTACACTCAAAATTGTTGAACTAGTTATCAAATGTCAAATATTAGCCATCTGTCAAGCAAATTCTGGACCTTTCTTTATCATTTTTTTCCTGGAAATGTCTCCTAAATTGAACAATTGATCTCAGGTGAATTTCAGCTGTCACTCATGAGGAGGTGTGTGCAATTTTAGTTGTAACCAACGACAAACAACTTGTTTACTGTCAATTATGGATGAATCAATTGGCAAACATATATAAACTGCGCAGGAGCTAGTGTTTACCATTTCTACACTTCTGTGACACAAAATGGAAGGTGAGCATCGTGGAAGAGGGGTGAGGATGTGGGGAGGAAGGAGAAGGGGAAGAGGGAGAAGAGGCAGATATGCGGATTCCTAATGAAATAAGGGCTACAATTGTGGACCACGTTGTCAATCACGGCCTCACCATGGAGGAGGCTGGTCAAAGGGTGCAACCCAAAATTGGATGAACTACTGTCAGTTCAATAAGTCAAACATTCTGTAGGGAAAACAGGTATGCAAACAGTAATTTACTGTACTGTTACATGTGCTGTATATTGTTCACAGCTCTACCAGAGGAGTGATGTTATGTTTAACATCTACAGTGACTTTACTGCACATTTCAGATGGCTGTATAAGTAGGCCATAGTGCTGTCTTGAGCATTTTCAGGTGTCACCAAATATTTTTTCAATGGAAAACACTGAAATTATAAACTGTCATAGTGAAAACATGACAAAGTCATTTGACTATCTTGTTCATAAAGATGATGTCAAGACTTTTCATTTTGATGGCACTGACAGTTTCATTGACATGAATACTTGCTTTTGAGGAATGGATAATCAGTTTTGAGCATGTGATGTGCTTTTGCAGGCTATCTACTAGGTTTTGCAGTTTGCACTTATTGTTTTGAGAAATGCACTAACTGTTGTGCAAATGTTAATAGTGTTCTGAGAAACGCACCAAAGCCACTGAGAAAAACTAACATCCGTCGACTGTCAGCTGGCCTATATAGCTCAGCTGTTTTTGTTTTGTTATCTTCTTACGATTAACCAAATTTGACAGACATAGACAGTTTTTCTTTTTTAATTTTACACCTGCTCCTCCTTTTTTGCGATGTTTTCCACCACTTCTGGTTCTAAAACTATCCACTGGTGCTTTAATGACACAAGAAGCTGCTGCCGCCAGATAACAAAATTCAGTCAGAGATCACTGTATTATGATCTGTTTTATGCTGTGTTTACAATGAACACAATTCGCACGGCAGAGGCAACAAGTTTCAATGTTAAGTCAATGACAGACGCAAATTGAAGCGGTCTGAAGTCCCGCGGTGGGATTTGAGCGACGGGCGCAGCACGTAGATCTGGCAGCAGCACAATCTGACCCGCTGGGGCAGCGTTACAGGGTTACTGTTGGGCAAAGGCGGGATACATCCTGTACAGATGGCAAGCCTGTCAGACCCGCTGCAGCCAGCCTGCTTCTCAGCGGAGCTTGCTCGTTCTATATGCCGGCAGACAGAAAACCACTGTGGGGTGGAGGGGCTGCCTGCTCATGCCTCCTGAATTTTGAGATATTTTTCCTTATCTTTATCAAAACAGTGAGATAGAAGTCCCCGGTACAGCGAGCCACATGAATTTACTGCTCGAATGTTTGATGTGAACACATTATTTAATTTTCAACAGAGCTATGGCTATCAAGATAATTTTCCTGTTACTGGATCAATAAAATTCTAAAAAGTTATTTTAAATTCATTAAATAAGCTACAATGCACACGCACAATGTGAAGAATCAATATTCCAAATTCAATGTATATGCCTGCAACGTATTTTGACAGTGAGTTAACGGGACAAACTTTGTATTCAAGACAAAGAAAAATCATATTCATAACAAAGACATTATATTCAAAAGACATTATATTCAAAAGACATGTCAAACTTAAAATAAAACTAAACTCTGACGACTAAGATCTTCTTAATGATGTCAATGCATTTACCACTCTGACAAAAATCGTACTTCAACTCAAGATTTTTGGTTTTACCATATTATAAAACAGTCACTTGTTTTAAAAGTTTATATTAACATCTTACCTGTGGCAACTCCTTCTCCACTCAGAGATTCTTGTTCCATTTCTTCTTTCTCTTCTTCATGTGTGTCAGTCATGAGAAATGGAGGTTTGTTTTCAGAGACCATGACATCTAATTTTTCCAGAAGAGTTGCTAATTCATTTTCATGCATTATTCTTTTTGATTTGAGGTATCTTTTGTCTGAGAAACTGATGAAAGCTTTTAAATCTGTAATTACATTTTCACATTTTTCCTCTGGGTCATGAGTCACAACTGTGATCACATAAGGAAAACATTGTTTTCCAAAGGTTTTCTCTAACCACTGTATTCCTGATCTGTATTGACTGCTGTGCTGACCATTTGCTATCAGCAGGATAAAAGCATGAACTTCTTGGTTTGTTGGGATTGAATCAATGTTTGGAAGATCAAGCATGTTCAAGACACAGATGTGTCGACCAAACAAGTCATACAGTTTGGATGAAAACTGTTTTTCTGATTTTTGTTCGTCATGATCAAGCAAGAGATTTCTTTTTCCTTTTTCAACAGAGTTTGAGTCTCCGACCAATGCAAGTATGAGTTCAGGAACAACTGGAAAAGATGAAAGAGAAGATAGTTATTTAACTCCAAAGTTAAAATATATTCAACTTTAATTCTTCAATGTGTTTACTTACCGTCATCATTTGTAACTTCAGATTCTCTCTGTGTCCCTCTTGGTTTTCTGTCATTAACTTTCTCCATATTATTTGCCTTTCACCTTCAATGGACATAAAAAAAAAATTAGTTCATTATTCCCCCCTTATTTGCAGGGGTTAGCTACCAGAGGCATCTCCAAATATGCTGAATACGGAGAACACTTCACCCTCACGGAGAGAACGTCTGTTACTGATCCATACAGTATGGATTAGTATGGACCATACTAATCAAAAACACTTCCGATCATGCTTTGAAAAACATTTATTAAATAACATTGGAGTATTGCTCCACATATAGAGTTTTTTTTAAATTCAGAACAAAAGAATGAACTACAGCAATAGCACACTTTATGACGCAGAAGAGGACTGTCACTCTGTCTCTCTGTGCCTTCTCAAAGTACTATGAAATCGTCTATTTGAAAGTAATTTTTGAATACAGTTGAGGTGTATTTACCATGTAATCTAAAAATAATCAAACTTTTAGTTTCATTTGAAAATGTGGTAAAGTTTTTTTTTTTTCTTGCACTATTTACAGATTAATCGTAATATTAAGATTTAATTCGAGCAATATTTTATAAAAAATTTATATAAAGATTTTCATGTGACATGATGACTTTTTAACCGAGCAAAACTTAATACGTGAAGACAGATTATTTTAAAATACAACACAATAATGTTGTTACAAGGTCCTGTTGCATTATAAAATTGAAACTATAATTACAGATCTGTCTTGTTCCACCCTCAGTTACTACCCCTGACCACCAGAGGAGCCCTCGCGCCAGAGTTTTAGCCCTGCTGTCACCTTACTAGAACCACTGTCATGGCTTCCTGTGTGCACAGCTGGTTTCCATCATCATCAGTACCATCTTGCATTCAAACCCACCTCAGACACTTCTTCAGTGCTAAGTCTTGTTTTTTCCTTGCAGACAGTCTGACCATTTTCTCTTGTTTAATCCAAATAGTGTTTGACCTTTGCCGGATTTTCCTCGTTATCCTGCCAGTTCCCTTCTGCCAGTTTTTAGCCTGGTTTTGACTATTACCTCTACCTTTTCCATGCCTGTTTTTTACCTCTCCATTAAAATCTACGTTTGCACATGGATCCAATGTCTCTGCCTTTTCATCACAGAAGACTTCGCCAGACACGGATCCACCAACAGGTGTTTCCAGGCCTTCACACCATGAGAGTTTCGCCAACATACTACTGGAGCACGGTTGTCAATTACATCATTTATCTGCCACCACTGACATCATTACGGAGCGATACATAGTTATTCCAGCAGACACGGCAACCACATCCCGATCCATGTCACCACGTTGGCGGTGCCTGACGTCTCTTTAGCCATCTGAGCTTCAGCCTCCGGTGTAAGGAAGCAAAAAATATATGATCTGTTGACAGTGGGATGCTTTCACAGCCGTAGCAGTTAGACCCTGTCAGGAAAAAGTGCTAAAGGCCTCAACATGTCCTGAAAAGGGGCCCATCATTAAAAATTAGACCTTTTCAATGTGGCATAAATGTCATCATTCTGTGAGCGTAAAAGGCGATTTTTCCAGTAAGTCATCACTCCAACATCCATGAACACATGATGTAGCACAAATTCTTATGTTCCTCACACAATAAAATGTGGATAGATCATGTTTATGTCTCTTTTGATGACATTTTGGCAATAATGTGTTTCAGCTGTAAAATAAATCTTGAAGGAGCACGAAATGAAGTGTGAAAATGGCAGAGGAAGTCCAATGGTCAAATAGAAAAAAGGATCACATGAGTTCAGGCAGTGAAAATGCTGGATATTAAAAGTTGACAACAGTTTAGGTTCTTCAGATTTTTTTCTCCAATCAAAACCACCAGCAAGCATTGTTCTAATAATGATGGTTCAGGAAAAAAAACATAAGCAGTGGAGGAAAAATAAAATTATGACATGGATACACAAACATTGTAATATCAGTGTCTAGACTCCATCCATCACTTGTGAAAACCTGTGACTCTTTGCTGACAAGAAGAACGTAATTGATCAAACCTTAAAGCCTCACAAATTAGGAGAAAGACAGATGTGGTCACTGACCGCAGGGATCTATGAAACCCTGTATGTTATCGGAATAATAAAACAGTTATTTTTTTTAAATAAAGTGTTTTACCTTCTAAGCATTTTGAAAGTTACATCAAATCAAAATAACTTTAAAAAGAAGCTTTCACTAGTTTTGATATTTGATAATTTGATATATAATATACATTATATATATATATATATATATATATATATATATATATATATATATATATATATATATATATATATATAATGTAAGTGTGTTATTGTATATCTTTGTGTGGCCCTGATTGACTACCATCTTGGATGTACCCCACCTTTGCCTAAAAGTATCTGGGATAGGCTCCAGCAACCCCATAGCTCCAAAAGGGATTGATTAGGTTTAGGTAATGGATGGACGGAAAGTTTACAGGTAAGTAGGATTATTTAAGTGCAGCATTTTACAGTACTCAGAACTTCTGGAATAGTATAAATTAATCTGTGAAATTTTAATTTTTTTTTCTGGAAAAGAGAGATTCAAAGGTCAGCCACAGCAAGACCCAGTATAAGTGTTTAAATCGGAGTACTCGTGTATGGAGCATTGACTGTAAAAATACTTCTTCCTTATACAGTCAATGGTATGGAGATGAATGTTGTGGACTTCAATAACCATAGACGTGTTGTCAGGGGAAATGTCGCACTTGCTTCCTGCTCTCATAACTATGACATTTAACAGGTTTCCACATCACACTCATGCAGCTTAAGTCTAAACTAGTCTTGCTCTGTATTGGGGCCATTTCAAAGTAAATCTTTTCTCTGGCTTTGTTGCTTTGAGGACTTTAGACTTTTCCAGCTTAGACAGTCTGACACTCCTTCCATTGATGAATTGTATCCAATTTTAAACAATCTAAAGCTTTAGATCATAGGTCAAAAACCTGACCCCTAAAGTTTAGATGATGCTGAGTTACACATAAGAATCGAACAGCGGTAGAATCCAAAGATGGTCATCAAAGTCCGGAGTAACAGCCAGACAAAGTGACAGAATTTGTACAATTATGATGCCAAAATATGCCGTGAAGAACTCGCTTATCTCCTCTGTTTGAGGTTTTTGGATTTTTCTTTTCTCTAATCTTTAAGGCCCACTAGTATTATATATTTTTTCTATAATAAAATTGTTCCCAGTGATTTTTTAATTATAACTATACAATGTTTAGTCAAAATCAGGGGTGAAAGTAGATTTTTTGTTTTGCCGGTACTATGCCCCCCCCCCCCCCCCACACACACACACACCCCCACACCCACACAGTCCAATACCTTTACTTTACCTTTACAAGTCCCACTATACTTTTATTTTTAAAAAAAAAAGTTCTCAGGAGTGTTTTATTTATGTTTATGTTGTTTTTAACCAAAATCCCAGACCCTTAACGTCTTAAAAAGTCATTTTTTAATGTTGGTCTGTGAAAACTCCTCTGTGGCGGCGTGGCTTCTGGAGCTGAGCGAAGCTGACCTGCTTGTCTTGGACCCTCCTCTGTGGCTCTGAGTCTTCACCGCTGCACCACAAAAATGTCTAGCAGTTTTGTTTTGAGCTGGACATCAGTTCGGACAAGGAAGAACTTCATGGACCGAACTTTCACAGATCTTTTACAGCTGCGGTCAAATGAGCCGCCGTTCACATTTCCGTGGTCACATCAAGAAGCTCCGTGGAGTCTGGTGGAGATTTTCCAGCGTTCTCAGTCCTGCTACCGTCAGTATTGGATAAAACTCAAACCAAAAATCCAGTGATGCTGATTGGACCACAGAAATGTGAACGACTGCAGTCAATGTGAAGATAGCATCTTCTCTTCTCCAGAACCTGAACTAGACACGCTAGCCGGACCAGATGAGGGTTTAGTGCATGTGCAGCAGAGCTGTTGTGATGGAAAGAACATCATTCATTCACACAGAGTCTGTCTGTGACAGATTGATTAGCATATTAAAAGGAAATGCAAAAACAAAATGATTACATTTGTTCTCTTTCAGAAGAAGAATGACACACAGGCATGTTAAAAACTCAAAAAATAGTTTTTCCTTTTTTTGGAAGGGGACTTTAAACAGAACTTATTGTCAGTTGTCCAGATTCATCTGTGATTGATGGACCTGGTGTCTCAATGGCATTTTCCATTCAACTTCCATCTCTCCTTTTTCTCTTCTTCATCCTCTCCTTTAGAAGATTTGTTCTGCACATCGTCATCCTCACTTTTGGATCTTCCTCTTAAAAATCTGGTTCACTTTTCTCTGCATCTTTTTTGTTTACTTTTTCATTTAAATAATTTAATTATTTATTATTAGTATCATCAGCTGCAGAGCTGCAGTTCTCTGGTGCGCCTGCTGTTCAGAAAGTCGGGGGTCCGCAGCGCTCGGGATGCAAGCCAGACTTGGCGCACGCAAGAGAGTGCAGACCAGGAGAGAGAGAGAGAGAGAGAAAGGGAGAGGGAGAGAGAGAGTGAGAGAGAACGAGAGAGAAAGGGAGAGGGAGAGAGAGAGGCGGATTTTAATAACTGTCTGATGCGCCGCAAAAACAATGCAAACGTCCAAATAAAGCGCTGCCTGCTCTCAGCTCAAATGTCAGTTTTCTTATTTTTCTTCCATAAGAACTGTCATGTGTTATATAGTGAAAACTGGCCGCACAGATGATCTCTCCAGCCGGAACGGCGTTCCGTCTTCAAATCATTTACCGGAACGCCGCTCCAGACCGTTCCGGCTTACTTTCACCCCTGGTCAAAATCAAAAAGCCTTTTTCAAGTCCTTAAATTTCATTTGAAGTCAGCAGTTTGTTTCTATTGTAAAAAAAAGCTTTGAAGTTCTTAACTTCAAAATGAATCCACTTTTCTTTCCTGAGGTTAAAAGTACTCTCAACACCCTGATATCCCTTGTAAAAAACATTCTATAAAGCACACTAAAATGATTTAAAACAGAAGTCATGTCACACCTAAACAGAACCATAAATTCATACAAGTTTGGAACCCCTACTGATGTGTTTTCTTGTCTTATGCTTGGTCAAACAGATTATGCAAGTTTCCTTTTTAATCCAAACTCCTATCATCTGTGATATTCTATGAAACTTCTTACAGAAAACATACATCTCCTGCAAAGAAAATCTTTGAGGTTCAAACATTTCTGCTTCCAGAAGGATTGACACAGCCTCTTGGAACAAATAGTTAACTCAACTCAACTCAACTCAGCTTTATTTATATAGCACTTTTAAAGAGCAGAATGCTAAAACAAAGTGCTGAACACTAAAAACACAAGATACAGCAACACAAGATAAATAGATGCATAAAAGACAATAAAATAATATTTAAAAACAAAAAGCAATAAAATAGCAGTAAAAAGAGCAGGAGTCTCATGATGCGTTAAAAGCCAGAGCATAAAAATGTGTCTTTAGACGGGTTTTAAAAATGGGCAGGGACGGTGCTTCTCTAATAGCCAAAGGCAAAGAGTTCCAGAGCCTTGGGCCAGCAACCGCAAAGGCCCTGTCCCCTCTGAGCTTTCGCCTGGACCTCGGGGTCTCCAGAAGGAGCTGATCAGCTAGTCTGAGGCACCGGGCCGGCGAATAAGGAGAAAGGAGCTCAGAGAGGTATAATGGGGAGAGACCGTGTAAAGACTTAAAAACGAATAAAAGAATCTTAAAATGAATCCTAAAATGTACGGGCAGCCAGTGGAGTGAAGCTAAAATCGGCATGATGTGGTCTCTCTTACGTCCTCCAACCAAGAGGCGGGCAGCTGCATTTTGGACCCGTTGGAGACGTGAGAGAGACGCCTGGCTAAGACCAAGGTAAAGCGAGTTACAATAATCCAGCCGAGACGTGATGAAGGCGTGGATTACTGTCTCAAAAAGGGCACGGGATAATAATGGTTTCACCTTGGAAAGTTGCCGAAGATTAAAAAAAGCTTGTTTTCACCACTGAACTGACCTGGTGATCAAGTTTAAAATGACTATCCAATTTAAAACCCAGATTAGAAACAGTTGATTTTAAAAAGTTAGTCAAATAACCCAAATCAACCGGGGATGATCCTCTGTGATCATTTGGTCCAAAGTTAAACCAAATTTGCATTCTTCTCTCTGCTCTGAAAGTATATTTAAATATTTTCTAACAAAAATATTTTCATGGACTCTGTGATGCAGCAGTTTTGCCCGTTTGTCAGCAATGGCCTCAAAGTTTTAGGCTGACTAATGCAAGTAGCAAAAGTAAGAGGCATATATATAAAAAGGTTTGAATTTTCTCACCTCTCCATCCTGGAGCTCAGATCTCAAATGGTGGAAAAAGCTTTCACTTTCTGCTTATGAGGACTGGCCATAAGGAAGTTACGGAAGCTCAGAGCTGCCACCCAGTGAAAATAAAAAAAAACGGCATATAACGTGATAACTTTATTGTTCGTACAATATAGTATCACGTTCTTACAATATAACTTTATTGTTCGTACAATATAGTATCACATTCTTACAATATAACTTTATTGTTCGTACAATAAACGTATCACGTTCTTACAATATAACTTTATTGTTCGTACATTTTTTATATATTGTAACAATAAAGTTTATTGTACAAACGTAAAACGTGTTTTGTTGAGAAACCAGTAAGCTCCCGTAGGAGACAGCGCCGTTTTGAAAACTGGGGGAAGATAACACCATGGCAATGAACGCGGATACCCCACTTTTACAATTTCTACAAAATCGTGGTATTCCTGAAGACTGTCTTTCAAGAATGCTACAAGAACGGGTAAGTTTGTAAGCAGTTAAAGTCGCTTTTCATTCTGTTAAAAATGGTTTGAAATGCATCACGTTGTTAGCTAACATACTATTAGTTTTTGTTTCGGCGTAAGGAAAGAACAGTCTGTTGAATCACTTTAAAATGCAATTGTAAAGCAAGATTTCACTCGAAGAAATATCGTAAATTCAGCACTCATGCGATAGTGATGTAAGTTTCGGGGGACCCTGGGCATGTCGCCAGCCATTATAAGCTATATGTATTAGTGCCCCTTTTTTTTATCTGTCTAAATACTCTCAAAATAAATGTATCTGTTATTTCATAACGGAAAGATTAGAAGATTGAAAGTAAATGATCTCTAGACAAATGACAATGTTGAGATGTGCAGCTTTTCCAGCGTTACTCTCAGAGAAAAAAAGAGGACGGAGGCAGTAATTGTCTTTAGCCACTCTGGCACATTTATTCAACAGGAACGAATTCTAAGGGGAAAAAACTGGAGGGAAAAAGAATACATCCAGGTGTGTTCGACGTGATGACGTCACTTACGTATACGTTTTTGGATTTGCACCTCTCAGTGATGAAAATGAAGAAGCAACTAAACAGTCTGTAACAAAAAATAATTTGAGTACATTTTTTAGACATTAAAATAACAGACAACTTGATAATTAAATCTAACATTGCAATTGTATCTTTAAAAAATTAAATCTGCCAGCTATTTCACCATGGTTTATGAACATATTTGAAGTAGACCATCTCTTCATGATTTTTAGAAAGTTTCATCAGCATTTGATGTAGAATTGCAATGCTAAAGTGATTTTTAAAAAAAGGAAAATGCATTTTAATTACAAGTGTGGATCAAAATTAAAATGATTTTTTTTCAAGATCAGTGAAGGAGTTTGATCCCACATATAAAACCATATGAAATCAAAAACTAACAAATTTTGAAGGATATCCAAACTTGATGTACTTAGCCAACCAATCACAGGCTTGGGTTATCTGAAGCTTTTGACAGAGTACAAAAATTGGGTATATTTATTTCACTATCTGTAGGCTCGCTGCAAAGGATGTAACAATGCAATCAAGCTACAATTTGATTCAGTTCATCGTTTTAAAGTCATAATTTAGATTTTTTAATATTCTGCAATGATTAACCTGTTTACAAGCTTAAATTGGTTTTAAATCGATCAAGTGTTGTTACATCCTTACTTGCTGCTGAGCCACTGAGTTCAATATGTTGTATATCGTGCATTTCTAAGATACTTAAACACTTATGTTAATGTTTTGAGAGGAAGCGTTTATTTACTGTTACACAATGGTAAATTACAATAAGGAGCATATGATTAATGTTGCTGGCATAGAAAGTATAATAGGAAAGGTTACATATTGAAGTCTGACAACTAATGACACAATATAAAATTGCACAATAAACATTTAACAAAACACATGTGAAAAGTACAAAATTTTAAATTTACTATTAATATAATCAGTCATGTGATGTCCTTGCTGATTTTTCTTGTGTTTTTGTACAGTAATTTCTGTTTTATTACAGATTGATGCCATGGTGATTGATTTGATGGATGACAAGACCCTGTCTACTTACATCCCACAATATGGCGACCGGATTGCTGCAAGACGGTTCTGCTTGGAAAACAATGCCGCAAGTACTAAGGAATCTGAAAAACACTCATTACTTGAAAAACTGAAGGAGAAAATGGGCATGAAGGAAAACAAGAGTTCTGAACATGAGCAGACATTTACATCAAAGAGAAAAAGAAAATACGCAAATAACAACAAATGGGCTGAGAAAAGGACTCGAAAAATTGAGTTAGGGTGAATCCATGAAGGTAAACAAGTGAGAAGCGCAAAGGTGGAGGAACAAGAACCTTAGATGTGCCCAAAGACACCAAAAAGGCTGACATTTTACTGTATGCTAAAGATCTTTTCTTTCCAAATGGTAAAAGCAAATTTGGAAGATGGGAGGTCTTCTATCAGGATATTTTGGACTATCAGGAAGAGGCTGTACTTGATGACAATGTCACAATTGGAGAACTCTACTCAGTACTAAAAATGGGAATCCTTCGATTTTACCTGTGCACACGATGTTGCGGTGATGAAGATGAAGAAGATGATGGAGGAAAAGCACAGTAAAATAATGCTACAGATCTGACTGATCTACATCAAGGAAATGAGGAAACTGTTCAAGCTGTTGTGAACTTGTCATCAGATTTTAGGAACACTACTGAAGACACATTATTAGACACATCTGAAGTGATGATTGCCCCCTACCACGGAGAACCTTTGCTGTGTCAACTTGATGACACTGTCATAGATGAACCATTCCTGTTGCTTGAAGGAGATGATCTGCTCATCACATTTCCTCCAGCAAACACAGAAGTTGGTTTTTCAGATTCATCTTTAAGCCATGAAGGTTCGAGCTCTGCAGCCCCATGTGTTGTCTGTGTGACCATCAAACTTCACAGGGTTAATATTCTGGAGGAGATGATCACACAATTTAAAGATCCAGCACTCCTCACACTCCCTCTAAAATACACCTACATTGATGAAAAAGGAGCTGATGCAGATGGTGTATCAAGGGATGTGTATGCTGCATTTTGGTCTGAGTTTACTGACACAGCTAAAGGAGAGGAGTTCAGGGTGCCATCACTGTCTCCTAAATGGCAGGAAGAAGAATGGCAGTCCATGGGTAGAATTTTAGTGAAGGGATTTCAGGACCATGGATATTTCCCTTGTCGCCTTGCCCCTGTTTTCATTGTGGCGCTCATCTTTGGTGAAAACCAGGTTTCAGATGATATGCTGTTTGAAAGTCTTCTTTTTTACATGACTCAATCAGATAGGGATCTGATAACAAAAGATCTTACTGAGGATCTTTCAGACGAAGATGCGGATGAACTACTTGATCTGATGGACCGCCTGGATGTATCAGTTCTTCCAACCAAAGAAAACTTAAAAGGTATTCTTCTCAAAGTTGCACACAAACAGTTGATCCAAAAACTAGCATATGCTTCTTAGAAAATGTCCTTTGTTGCAAGTCACTTCCTAAAAGAAGCTTTTCAAAGTCCACAACATGTCCTACAGATGTATGAAGATAAAAAACCAACAAGAAAGCTGTTGAAGTTGCTTTCTGCATCTCCCAGTTCTCAAGCAGAGAAACAGAGCTTCAGATTTCTTCAACAGTACATCAGAGGACTTGATGAAGCAGGCCTCAGGAGGATGTTCAGGTTTCTCACTGGATCAGATGTCATCTGTGTTGACAAGGTTGAGGTTCTTTTCACTCCTGTGGATGGATTGGCGCGACGACCCGTGGCACACACATGTGGCCCTCTTCTTGAAGTACCATGGACATACACTAACTACTTAGAGCTATGAAATGAACTGGACTATATTTTGGCTGCTAAAAGCTCTTATGAATTCAGCATAGTTTGACTGAAGTCAATTTTTGAACAAAGGGATTGAAGGAACACAGATGAGCTAAATCATTTGTGAGATCATCTAACACTTTGAAGACAATGTATCAAAAATAAAGAAACAAAACTGTTTCAACTCCAGGGCTGTGATTCACTGTGACCCAAAAAAGGTTCTTGAATGTATATTATTTTCCTTTCAAAAATTACAGTTGTATTGCCATGATGACAAATGTCACTTAAATGTTTCCTTATTCAAAGTTTAACTGGTTGAAATGTTAACAAAGAATGTCTAGTCAGTTCATATTTTTGGCAGCTAGCGGTACACAGTTAAAGTTAAAGTCCCATTATTTGTCACGCACCTAGGTGTGTGAAATTTGTTCTCCGCATTTGACCCATCCCCTGGGGGAGCGGTGAGCTGCAGACACAGCCGCGCTCGGGAACCATTTGGTGGTTTAACCCCCCAATCTAACTCCTTAGTGCTGAGTGTCAAGCAGGGAGGCACTGGGTCCCATTTTTAGAGTCTTTGGTATGACTCAGCTGGGAATTGAACCCTCAACCTTCCAAACTCAGGGCGGACACTCTACCACAAGGCCACTGAGTTTATAATTAAAGGGTTCTGATAAAATGTCAAGCTGTTTTAACAGGTCTGTTACAAATCCTTTAAGGTACAAGATGCATGTTAAGTAATTGTTTTCTAAGAATTCAATTTTTTGATAATATAACATTTTCAAGTGTCTTTTTTCTCTTTTCACCAGTCATTTGTTGGAGAACATATTTAAAGGAAATTATTAAGCCGTTTGGATGTCGGTATGTTGATTGATACAATAGTTGGTTGGAATGAAACATACTGGATGCTGGCATTTAAAATGTTTCTTGTAAGTAACATTTACCGAAAGTTCATGCCTTTTTTCTCATTGAATAAAAATAAAAGAGAAGTTAATATCTAAAAGAGTTTATTTATTGTTGCATATTTCTTTCTTTTTTTAATGACCTATTCACAAGAAACTGTTCAAGAGTCTATTGCAGTTTCAGAATATCTGCTGCCAAATTCAAAACAGTGGTAACAACATTATGTAAATGTGTGGATAACCTGTTAAAAAACAATTATAGCAAAAATATGTGAGCTGCAGATGTTGACGCTATGTGATGTTTTTTCACTCCTCCCCTTCCCTCCTTGGTGTCTGCCCTCTGCTCTCCTGTTAATTACCTGACCCGTTTCACCTTTACTCCCTTTCGTAAGCAGTTCTCTGTCTGCCACTGGTGCCAGAGTGTAAAGTGCCTTTTGCATTCTCTCCAGTCCGGTGTGAGATTTAGATGGATGGATGGATGGATGTCTTTAATAAACCCTTAGGAAATTTAAATTTGGTCATCTGCTGACAATCATAAAACCATACACACATAAAAGCACAACAAAACAATAGGAGTTGGTGGGTTAAAATAAAAATAAAGGATTGAAAAATAAATTAAAAGTTTACATGTCTAATAAGTTAAATATCAATGGATTAAATAGATTAAAATTTAATGGATTAAAATAATTAAAAGTTTATCAGATGTTCAGTCAGAGTTGTATTGCCTGATGGCACAAGGAACAAGAGTTTTTTCATTCTGTCTGTGGAGCAGCGCTGGGACAGCAGTCTGCTGCTGAATGTACTCCTCCTGCTGGTGAAGGTATCATGTAGTTTTCTGTCTTTTCTGGTGCCACACAGTTTCTGTCTGTGCAGTCCTGTGTTCTACCTAGTGTTATGATTTTTGATTTTTTGTCTGGACCTATGGTCTGGACTCGAGTTGGATGCATGCCTCCTTTCTCCTCCCAAGTTGAGTGTGGACCTCACACACTCAACCTGATTTCATTGCAGGTCACAAATTTCTTCTCTGAGTAGGAACAAATCATATTTTTTTTCCTCCCGTAAATGCCTGTCAAAATAAAATGATTAAGAAATTTTGCAAAAAAAATCAACACAAACAAACCTAATTAGTTTTCACTTTCATTGTAAGACCAAAAACTTTATTAAATTACTTATCACTTCTTTGTTAAGAAAAACAAAACATTTCGAGCAACATTCTAAAAAAAAGGACTATTCCATTGCAGTTAAAGATCTCTGCCTAGGATGAAAAAGTAGCACAGGACAACCGTAGTCACAGTTTGGGCACAGCATGTGGAAATATTACTATCAAGAGCATTTTTCATTTGGATTTTTTTTAATGGAGTAGATTTGGCTACACATACTTAGACATTTATTTATTTGCTGTAATTGAGGAGACAAAATCATTTTCTTTAATTAACTAGCCAAATTACATATTTCTCCAAAAATATTTAAGTCAAAAGTTCCAATGTCCAGTGTATCTTAAATGCATAAATCATTTAGTATGTAGGCTCTCAAGAAGAGATACAGTTCAATGGATTCAGCAGCTGTGCTTGGTGGAAGTAAGAAGTTCTCTGACATTATGAGACAACACAATCTGAAAACTGTTTCATCGCAGGTATATGGTCCTCTCTGTAGGCACTCTTCCTGACAAATTTCCACTGCCTCCTGATTAACTTCTTTCAGATGATCCTGTCCTCCAAAAAGATGAGGGATGGTGTACATGAGAATTGGACGTCCACTCGGAGCAACTGCATTTCGGCTTCTGCGGACAATATGGGTGTTCCACAAATGTGCAACTTGCTGTAGCTCTTCCTGTAAAATATTTTGAGAAAAAGCACACACACTATCACATAAATGACACATTTCTTATAATTGATAAGTTATCCAGATTTACCATATAGTGACAGAATAAGATATAACAAGACTAACAGTGTGACATGTAATATAAGATAGAAAGTTAATGATATAAGTCTGTGGTTATCCCAGAACAGATAATTTTTGAAAATTCATTCTTTAGGTCAGTATGCATGGTTTATTATCTCAAAATGTTGATAAGCTGTGTGCATGGTAGGTGTTAAAATTTTGTCTTAATCACATGGCCTTGTGCCGTGCTTTTACACCTATCTGATTTTAAATTGATCATCACCTGCACTTCTGCATTAATCAATGAATTCATCCCTTGATATTTTTATCATTATAAATAGCTTCATTAAAACGTTTTTGTCTTATTTTTACATAAAGTACCAAAGCAAGTTCCTAATGTTGTGAATATGGTCACATATTTGGCAATAAACGTCTCTGAATCTGATAAGCATGCACACACTAATGAAAATTGATTGATTGATGAAAAATTTGAAACACCTCAAATATATGTAATGGCTAATATGTTTTATTATTGATTTGTATAGTAAGTTTGTTAAAAATAAATAAATAATTTAACAAAAATATATTTGTATTAGGATGCAGAAGCATGGAATGAGGTGGAATGTTAATCTGATTTTTTAACATTGTTGTCTAAATATTATAGAGAATTGCAAATGAATGACAATAAGCACATGCTTAAAACGATTAATTCAAAAGTTGATCATCAAAATAATGAAATTGAGTACAGTTAAATGTAGCCTATAACACAGTTAGATTCAGCACTGGGTTGACTTAGGATCAAACTAGATGAAACATCAGGTTGTTTTTATTCTCAGGTGTCTCCATATTGTTATTGATTTATCACAAAATACTTTCTTAAGCAGCGTCAAGTGACAGTTGATCTGGACTCTTTCTACTTTCTCCCGTTTTTGTGTTTTTAAAAAATGCCTGGTACTTGTCACTGAACTAAAAGAGGAAAGACTTTTCAAATCCAGTGCTCCCTCATTATTGCTGAACTTGCATTTCAAAAACAACCTACAATAAGTGAAAACTGCAAAGTGGTGAACTTCACAGCACAAAAAAGATCGATTAAAATTATATTTGCCAATCAGAAACCAGAACACAATGTGCTGTAAAACAAACAAAAAAACAAATGGAAATAGATAAATAAATGCACATTTAAAAAACATGCAAATTGTCACACAAAAAAATACATCTTGAAACAGCAAAAGGTGTACTGCTCTATAGAGAAGGATTACCATAAACATTCTTTGGATTCTGGTGATTATAAGCCACCAGTCAGAAAAGACAAAAAAGGATATTGGTTTTTTTAAGAGTTAAACAAACAAAAACTTAAATATCCTGCCAGAAGTAGTTTCAATTTTTTTAAATTGTAGATTACATTTTTTAATCAGCAAGATTGCCACATTGTTGCCTTTTATGGATTTATAATTATGTATAGTATGAAAACAACGGAGACATTTCTAAACATCTGGTGACACGTTGGAACCACTGTGAGAACTGGACCGAGTGAGTCTGACATCCCCCATTGACAATGACTTGCTTCAAAAATAAGAATAAATTGTCAGTAAGTAGTTATTGGTCCAAGTCGGTCTGAGTCAACATTTCTATGCAACCACTCTTTCCAAATCAGTAGTGAGTTATTAGAAGTCTACACCCCTTACCCTTGAGAGCAGGTTCAGGAGAATCTGTCAAAGTTTGGAAGGTTCAACTTGAGACCACATACTTTGATTGAGACACCTGATTGGCCAGTTTATAACTTGAATAATTTGAGCTGCAGCAAAAATATTATGTGAAAAAAAATTGGAGTAGCAAGAACATGCTAAAAGATATAGCAAAGCAAGAACGGTTACTCTGACAAAAATCGAAGTCTAAGAGCTTTTTTTTTTTGTGCCTTTCAGTGTGTGCACTGGAGTGAGCTCTTCCGTGATCTTGAAGCCTGTTATCCCACGAATTAACACAATTAACTGACTGTTAACCAGGCTGTGCACAGGTTGGTGTGTCGTGACCTGCAGTCTTGTGCGACTATTCTATCAACTAGGAGTTGGTGTTTGGCTCCTCTGGAGTCTCTACCAATGCCCGCCTGTGTGTTGCTCATGAATTGATCCATGCTCCTATGTATTTTGCTTGTAATGACGCCTGACATTGAGCTTCCATGTTGTGGAGAGACAGGTAATTGGCCGGTAGTTGGATGGGGCTCCAACTTTTGAGGGATACTTCTGGATGAGGATCTTTCGCCCTTCTGTTAGCCATTCAGGTTGAGTCCCATCTCTGGTTCATTTGTGCTGCCAGGCGCTTGTGGAGTGCAGTCAGTTTCTTAAGGCACTAGGCGTGTATCATGTCAGGGCCCCGTGCTGTCCAGTTCTTCATACCTGAGACTCTCTCTCGGATGTCTGCTACTGTGATGATAACTGCGTCCTCCTCAGGGAGGTTGCTATGTCCTTTCCTCAGAGAGACCAGCCATTGAGCATTGCTGTTATGTGCTGTCTCTTTCCCCCATATACCTTTCCAGTACCGTCTAGTTTCCAGCCTTGGTGGGTCTGCTCTGCTGTTTTTACCCTGTCACTGAGCGTGCACTTTCGCAGGTTGATTTGCGAACAGCCTGTTTATCCATCTGGCTTCATTGTCTCTAGTGTACCTTTTCAGGCGGCTGCTCAAGGCCAGGAGCCTTTGTTTGGCAGTTTCCAGTGCTTCAGGTATGGGCATCTGGCTATGTCTCTTAGGTGCTTGCTTTTTCATTGCACCTGTCTGGGCTTCTGTCAACTGACTCACGTCCCCCCGAGCTGCCTTGATTTTAGTCTCCAACCGTTGCTTCCATGGTGCTTTCTGCCATGGTTGCTCTCATAGCCAAGCATTTCAAGGATCACTGCTGCTGTAGCGTAAACCAGTTCATTGGTTTCTGTGATTGTTGTGGTAGGAATTGCCCTCAATGCTTCTTTCACAGATTCCAGGAGACTTTCAGGTGGTACTTCATTTAATCATTGTACTTGGTGTCGGGGTTGTCTTGTTCATTCCAGACATGATCTTGTCTCTCAGGTCTGTTGCTGCCTCGCTCAGCGTATCAGTAGTCATTGGAGCTGTGTTCCCAAGTTCTGGTTGGGAGTTTGGTATAGCCTCCTCTCTGACCTGGTGTTCTGGCTCTCCTGTGGTGTTGTGTTTGTGTTTAATCTCATCAATCTCAAGTTGTGATAGCAGGTGCTGCGTGTGGATGTTAGAACATTGACCTACTGGATGTCTGGCAGTTAGCCTTGATTGTGGGTTTTGAAGCATTCATTCACTCCACATTATCTGCATGTAACCTCTAAACCTTAGGATTACTTGAGTGGTAACATTCCATTAGATCTTTGTTTTCACATCTAGTCAATTTCCTTCTTGTTCCATTGAGTGAACATTTGAGTGAACATTTCCCCAATGTCCATCAAGGTGCTTTGGTTTACTAGAGCCAGGAATCCATTAAAAAGAATTCTTCAATCAACATTCTTATTATTATTATTTGTTACAGTATTTGCCATCCACTTATTATCTGTAAATAATCATAATATGGAATCACACAAAATTGTACATTTAGAACATGAATTTGGTTTCTCTTGGTTTTTTTGTGTGTTTCTTTTTTTTTTTTTTTTTGGCAACAACAAATAGAAAGAAAATAGGCATAAAAAGCCCTTGTAAGACCTGGAAGGAAAGGCCAAACTTTCTTAATTTTGCTTGTGAAAAATAAAAAAAAAACTTTTTTGGGTAAAAGTCCAAAAGTCTTCAAATTAAACTTGTCACACATATCTTTTAACAGCCGTTTCAGACACGTTGTTGGGTTCAGGAATGCGGAAAGATTTCTCAATGAATAAAGCTTTGATTGACCAGCTACAAATTCATATACAGCATTTTTTTTGTTGTTTTTCAGGAAAACATTGTTGTTTATTTACAGAAGAAAATTGACTTCTGTTCAATGTTCTGATGGACGCAGTAACCCGTTTCTGTGCGGTCATGTCTGTTTTGAAGACGTTTACTAAAACCCAGAGTGGGAGGTTAAGGAGTCAGTTTCTTTACAAACTTTATTGTCTTAACTGGAATTTGGACTGCCTAAAAGATATAAAGGCACATATAAAGGTGGTCATATCAGTAGTGTCAGCATAACAAATGTACTTTGTACAGTGTGTAATCTCTGTTCCATAATATTGTCTGATATAGGATCCAATAAAACAAAGCTTTGCTCGCCTACGCCACGATTAAAGTTTTGTTCAAGGTATAACCCCTGAAAAATGGCTCAGAAGCAAAGGAGTTGATCCTTTCCGACAGAGGAGCGTAGCGGTTAGAGAGGATCTGGTAACCTGAGTGATCGGTTGAGCTGGACAGATCCTCTTGCTGCAACATGTCACCTCAACCCATGACGGCTCGGTGTGGAGGAGTGAACCCGTCCCTGTGATCAGCATTTATATTGATGGCTTGAATTTACAGCTCCTTGGGCTCCATCAGACAGCTCCACGTAAATTGGGAGGCCACTTAACTGCATGACATTGCTATGAGTAACAGTGGTGTCAAACCAAGGGATTATTGCAGGAAGAAGCAGATTTGGCAGGCGTCCAAGAGTAACACGAGATATTTTTTTGAATGAGAAATTGCCACTGACAGCATATTTTTGATCAGATGGTTAATTTCTTTGAAAATAATATTTACTCCGGAACACTCTGACTTGTTCATTGAGATTTTTTTATGAACACAATCTGCACATAAAAGAGATCCTGCGTCCTGTACAGGCAAAACATTGGCCATCTCATTAACCAACTGAGCCCCTTCCTTTTTGTTTTTTACATTCCATTTACTGTGAAGTGGACATAATATGTATTCTTTGTTTATCAGGTCTGGACATAGCAATACAAAGATATGTTTAGGAAATATTAGAGTGCTCAATAGCTTCAGTGGAACAGGTAAAATCTTAGCAACAGTGGAAAGACCGTCCAACCACAAAGATCTTGTGGAAAGACTTGCTAAAGGATTGCTAAGCTGCACACACCTTCAGGAATAAGTGGTTCCTCTCATGACAAAGAGAAATTTTTCCAGAACAAGTGGATGAAGACGCCATTCATTGCACAGCTTTGACATGGTTGATGAATGAACACAAATGAAAGATATCCTTTTCAAATTTGTTCAAGTAAAACTGATCTCTTCAACTCCTCATTTTTATTTCACTGAAGAGCAAAACAAGCCACAATTTAAATAGACAGGTATAGTAAAGTTAAACTCAATCTTAACAACCTCTGTTATCTGATTGTTCATGTTTTATATGACACTTGATGACCTGAAAGTCGACCTGAAAGTTTGGACTCTCACCTCACAGCAAGAAGGCCCTGGTTTGAATCCCGGCTGGGAACGTTCTGTGGTAAGTTTGCATGTTCTCCTCATACATTCCTGGGTTTTACTCCGGGCACCCCGGCTTCCTCTCACAGACAAGGGATTTGTATTATAGTAATTTTAAATTTCTAAAATTCTGTATGTGCCTGCAAAGGACTGCCAAACCTTTCAGGTACATCCATAAATTTAAACCTGTATCTAAGCAGGTTTGGAAAAATGAATGTAAATTGTAATTAGCCTTTTTTATTTATGAGAACAATAGATGATTAATGTCGTCACTAAATCTATGCAGCAGTAACACCAAACACTGATTCAACAGAATTTTCAACAGTAATTCATGAGTAACGTCCAATTTCTGTCATTAAAAAAAAGGACAAAAAAACAATGCTGTAATCCAACTTTTAATAAGGCTCGGGGAAAGACATACATACATTTTTTTGCTAAATAAAACATTATGCAACTTTTGCTTCAACAGGTTCACAATAAATTGTGAGAGGGTTTTTTTTTTTTTCTTTTTTGCAAAACAATGTCCTTCTGCCAAGCTATTGTTAATTCTTTTCCCCTTTTTTGTCACAAAAATTAGAAACCTTTCAAACAATACAGCTGTCCTTGAACTTAAACATATTAATTTACACCAAATACAAGATTATCTATGTGTAATGCTAAATTAAATCAGTGGAAGAGTGTACGGCAAGAAATTTACTTTATCTAAAACCTTAAAACAAAAAAAAAACAAAATCACTCATTAAAGTGACTGTTCAGCTTCAACAGTTGCTGCCTCTCAAGGTTTTTGCAGTGAAGCTTTGATCTTTTAGCAGTAAAAAGAAGTCCTACATGACTGAAGAGTCTCTCACAAGCTTCTGATGCTGGAAGACTCGTGTTGAGTTTGAGTGACAGTCTCTTGATTAGAGGGAAAGAGTGCAAGAGATCCATATCTCCAGTGGATGGGCATGAAAGGTACCTCTCCATCTCTCCTGTTTGGGTTTTTTTTTTGGTTTCAGGAATCCAAAAAAGTAAGGCTACTGCTTGTGCAGTTATCATCATCATCATCATCATCATCAGGGTCAATGTCGATGTGATTTTTGATGTAGTCAAGGCCTGCAGAAACTGAATAGCTTTTTATAAAAACAAGAATGACATGATCTGATCACTCATTCACTGCACAGGTCACCAACCAGGAAGCCTACAGTGTAAAATGATACAACACAAACCTTAAAATCAGGCTTGTGATATGTTGATTGATATATTTACCAGTTTTCAAATCTGGGTCCTTTATCATATTTTGAAAGTGTTTCTGGATGCCATCTTGCAAGTCTTTGATTAGAGGGACACAAACTTTGGAAGATGATGCCACCTTCTTCATCTTAGTCTGCAACTGGTGTAGTGTTGGCAGTAGAAAGCCCATGTGCACAGATGATTCCCCTTGGAGGCTGTTCAGGGCGATGGCAACTGGCTTCATCACAGCAACATACTCTGCTAAAAATGCCATTTCAGCTGGATTCAACCTAAATGACATTGAGATGAAAATTAGAACAGTTAGTTTTGATTCAAACATAAAATGTATTCACTGCACGCTTACTAAACAGTGAGGGGGGTGACATAGGCAGCGCATTGTGGATTTTCTGATTTCATCAGCTGACAGAAATCTGATAACATTATATCTATTGTCAAGTGTAAGAGCTAACAAGATTTCTTAAAGTGTATCCATCACTGATAATTCAAAAGAGAAGGTGGGTAACTGCATGTTTCACCTTCTGGTGAGCGAGATTGGAATTTTGGGAGACCATCATCCCTTCAGGAGTCTAACGAGTTCAAGGTCTAAGATGAGCATGAGGTCACATCCCATTAAATTAAGAGTAAAGAAATCAACCATTTAATTTAGTACCTGGCTATTCAGATGAGTGTATGCTGGAATCAACCAAATCAACAATAAACTCTTCTTTTTCTCTCAGCTTCTGAAGCTGATTTTTTTGCCCAATTAACCTTCTCTGGGAAATCCAGAATTATTACACCAATAAGATAATAACAAGGGTGTGTGGGAGCTCCCAGTTTGTGTCTGTGTGTGTGTGCACATCATACATGACCTTAGGTTCTGCAGTGGAGGATCCCAGTGTCGACAGTTCAAGCAGAGCTCCACCTCTCCATACCCCTCAGTCCGAATGGTGAGCGTTGTGGGGGTCATGGAAATGTCCATGGCCACGCTCACCGTGCGGGACATCTTCTAAAGTTTCCATGTCTTCTTCTGTGTCCGTTGTAATTTTTCCCAAAGCAGTTCTTCACCAAATTTCCAGGCTTTCCACAACAGTATCAGACATCTGACTGCTGGGGAGGGGCTGGAGCGGTGGCAGCTCCCAGCTGAAGGGGGTCTGCTAAAGCTTGCTGAAACTGGGGGAGCTGTGCACGGTGTAGAACGTCATCTTTTTTCTTTTTGTCATTGCTGTGTTTTATCTGACCTGGTTTGTTGGTGACAGGTGTGTCGGAGCACATCAGCTATTCAAATGGATGTCAGTCCAGCCTGCACAGGAAGTCTTTGGAGTTTCTGCGAGAGATGAGTAGAACCCATCCAGGAAGAGACTCTTCATATGGAGACATCTTCTTTCTGGTACAGTTGTTGACCTTTGACAGATTGCATGTGGTGAGAATTCAGGGCAGTACAGAGGTCAGTCAGTCACATGAAGCCCAGATGACATTATGCATCTATTGGATGCAGCTGGCGAGTTTTCTTTTTTTTTTTTTTTTTTTTTTTTTTTTTTAATAACTTTATTAACAAACAACATAGTACAACAACAAAGTGAATGTCTCAGGGGAAATTAAAATGAGTACATATTATAGAAAAGCAAGCAAACAAAAATCATAAACATATACTGTATGAGAAAAAAAAAGTAAATCAAAAAAAAAACTTGGGGTTCATTATACATTAAATTTTTCAAAAATCAAATTAGTTCTTATTGCCTTTTTGTTTTGAAGTTGTTTAATGGCATGACTATACTGATTAATTTCATTCAGGAAATGTTGGAATCTGGGTTTGGAGTTTGACCACTTGGCCTTATGAATATGGAATTTGGCTAATAATAAAAACAACTGTGTTACAAAAATAAAATCTTTGTCTACTTTGTTATTAAGGTAACCCAGAATAATTTCTTTATCTAAAAATGTTACATTTTCCTTAGTTATGTTTCCAATATGATTTCCAACTTCCGTCCAGAACACATGTGTATGTCTGCAGTCCACAAACAGATGATAAATCGTTTCCTCTTGAGTCCCACAGAATGAACAGGTTTGGTCCATGTCGACAACAAATCTACTCAAAGTTTTTTTTAACAGGGTATATACAATGCAGTATTTTATAAGACACCTCTTTTACTTTGTTATTTAAACAGTATTTGTTACCAATAGTCCACACATAAGACCAATTTATGTCAACAAACTTTGAGTCCCAAAAAAATCTCCCAGCAGGTAAGGTTGTTGTATGGAAAAGATTTCTTATTTGCTTATTGGAAACAGAATTAACACAAATATCCACATCGGCCAAAAAAATTGTCTGAGTTCTTGATTGATTGGTGTTGCAAATCCCTTTAAACAGTTGTAGTAGACTGATCGGAATGGCATCTAACACTATTGCATATTCTTTGGGTGGAACGGGAATACCAAATTTGAAAAGAAATTCTTCATATGTCAAAAGATGTCCATGAGAATTGAAAAGTTGTCTTACCATGACAATATCATTTTCATACATCTAGGAAAAAAAAAGAGATTTATTTTTGTATTGTACATTACTGTTATTCCAAATAAAATAAGATGTTGGAGAAAAATTGTGTTTATAAATGAGTTTCCAGGCTAACAGGGCTTGCTTATGAAAGTTTGAAAGTTTTGTGGGCAATTTTTCAGGTTTATAATCACATTTGAGCAGGAATTTAATGCCTCCCATTGTGTTAAATATATGGTTGGGAAAGGCATTCCAGATATTGTCTTCTCCTTTTGTAGTAAATTAATTAACCATTTTATTTTAAAAGAGTTGTTTAAAGTTTCAAAGGTGAGTAACATCCATGCCCCCGTTCTTTTTGGTGTTACACAAAACATTTTTCCTTAAATAATGACATTTTTTCCTCCAAATAAAATCAAACAATATTTTGTCTAATAATTTACTGATATGTTTTGGCATTTCTAAAGACAGAGACAGATAGACAGATCTGGATATTCCTCAGCTTTAGATAATAGAATTCTACCATTCAGTGAAAGATCTCTCATGAGCCATGTATTATATCTTTTAGTAATATGTTCAGTTATTGGTTTGAAATTAACATCACTTGCGATTTGTTTCATTTTTATCAATAATTATACCAAGATATGTAAGTGAAGTTTTTACTGGAATACCATTGATTTCTGGTGGATCACAATCTTTAAGGGGAAACAGCACAGATTTGTTAAGGTTCATATTTAATCCAGAAACTCGAGAGAAGTCTTTGATTGCATTGATTGCATTTGATATTTCATTTCTATTAGCCAAAAAAATGGTTGTGTCGTCTGCTAGTTGTGAGAGTTTAAGTTCTCTTCCTAAAGCTGTAATGCCTCGGAATTTACATTTTTTAATATGAAGGGCCATAACCTGGGCAACTAGTAAAAAGAGGAAAGGGCTAAGAGGACATCCCTGTCTTATTCCTCTGTTGATGTCAAATCTGGGAGTTGTGCCATGAGCAAGTTTAATGGAGCTGTTGCATCCATTGTACAGGACCTCAATTGCTTTTAAAATCTTTCACCAAATCCAAATTCCTTAATAACCCGAATCATAAAACTATGACTAATTGTGTCAAATGCCTTGTAAAAGTCAACAAATAAGATAAAACTATCATCTCTAATATAATCATTATAATCAATCATGTCTAGTATTAATCTGATATTGTTGGAAATATTTCTACCAGGCATGAAACCGGATTGTTCTTCATCAATAATGTCATTCAATCCTGGTTTTAATCTTTTGGCAAAAATAAGTGCAAATATTTTGGCATCATTGTTTAACAGACTAATTGGTCTGTTTTCTATGCAAATTTATCTTTTGTTGCTTTAGGGATGAGTTTGATGAGTCCTTGTCTAAGAGTTGGGGGCAATATACCGATTTCTAAAGCTTCTTCAAATAAATTTACTAGAAAAGGGGTCAATTTGTCAACAAAAAATTTATAAAACTCACTTGTTAATCCATCGTTCCCAGGGCTTTTATTATCTTTAAGAGATTTAATACAGTGGTCAACCTCTTCTGTTTTATTTCTGGTCACAAGTTTTTTCAAGAGTTTCACTGACTTTTTCAATTTTATCTTTAATATGGTTAATAAATAGATCAATATCCTCTTCTCTAAAGCAATCTTTAGTGTAAAGTTCCTGATAGAATTTTGCAACATATTGAGAAATCATTTTTGCATCTTCACTTATCGAATCACCTATTCTAATCTGGCGTAGACAGGAAATTTCAAAGTTTCTCTTTTCTAAATTGAAGAAATATTTTGTACATTTTTCACCTTGTTCTAACCATTTTCTTCTAGATCTAACAAATGCTCCTCGTGCTTTTTCTTCATATACTTTATTCAATTCTGATTGCAAAGAAAATAGTGTGTTTTGTTCTAGATCAGATAAATTGTTTTTTTCATTGATGATCATTATTTTTCCTATTAGTTCAGATTCTCTTTTTTGTTTTGCTTTAGCGATTTTTTTTCCAATTGATATTGCCAGAGATCTTATTTCAAACTTCATTAATTCCCAACAATTTGCATATTTATTTAATGTAAATGCTTGTTTCCAGTATCTATCAATGAGTTTTTCTACTCCGTCAGTAAATTCTTCATTAATTAATAATAAATTATTCAATTTCCAGTAGTCTAAGTTACATTTGGATACGTTATTTCCCATTTTAATTTTAATGGACACTGTATTGTGGTCAAAAAAACATTGGGTAATAATTCAACAGAATCAACTTTATTTTCTATGTCACTAGATATAAGCCAAAAGTCAATTCGGGAACATTGAGATTTGTCTTTATTGCTCCAAGTATATATTTGTGTAGCATGAATGGCTAGCAATTAATACTCATATGAAGGTTTGAATATGTGATATTCGCCTTCAGATCTGGTCAAAGTTATAAAGTTTATTAATCTGCAATTCTCAGATTCACCTGTAGGGGGCACCACCTCCTCAAGGAGGAAATTATCACTTTAATTATTAGTTGTTATTTCTAATTAATAAAGTAATACTCAAATTTATCAGTCTACTTATCCAAAAGGAAACGTGAGTGTCTTTACCTTTGAAGGGACGTTTTGTGAACCATGGAAATTATGAGACAGAACAACGACTTCTTATACACGTTCATTTATTGCATAAAACTGGATTAACAAGAAGGATTATTGAGTGTGAAAGCACAGCATTGATTATACTTTGCAGAGATGAAAGAAGAAGAAAACTTTTTTTTCTAAAACTATTCAAAATGTATAAGTGAAGAGCAAAAAAAAAAAAGTTTAACAAATTCAAGTTATGTAAATGGTTTGAAGGTGTATGACTGTAATGTCTGATGTGTCTGATCTAATGCAAAAATAATGTTTTTAATAAAATCGAGATAATGTCCTTCTGGTGATTGAAGCAATAGTTACTTAGTTAAATTCTAAATCAAAGAAAACTCTGCCTCTGACCACAAACAGTAGAACGCTGGAGCAAGTCTCCTCACCAAAGCGGTCTGGTTCTGGTTCCAAAGAGCCCAGAGGGTCCCTCGTTCTTGCAGCTTTGAGAGACGGCTCTTCTCCCGAGAAGCCAGCCAAGTGTTGGAGTTAGAATCGATTCCCACAGGAAGATTCAGGTCGGTGTCCAGAGTCTGAGTATCAAGTGGTCAAATCAGGCTTGGTTCCAAAAATTAGCGACTAAATTAAAAGTTTTCAAAGCTGGCCGGGCTACAAAAACTTAATAATTATTTTGTCACTTATAAAAATTAGAAAGAAAAATGAAAGTTAAAATTGCATAAAACGTAAAAAGGTTTGAAGGTTCGGTTTGTTTAATCTTAAAGATGGAAAAATCTCACAGAAGTTTTCATCTCGAAGCTATTAAAATCTTACAAGTTAATTCTCTGTTCTGAGTTCTCTTTGTTCTGAGTTTCCCTCCAAAAATCTCCTGTCCTCTCCTTGGAGCTACCTTCTCTGTTTTTTGAGAGTGTCCTCTCTCCTTGACTGCTGGACTTCTTCAGGTTGACTCACTGACGGACTGGCCGTCGCGATGGACAAAGGCCCTGAAACTGACCAATCAGAAACGAGTTGGGCCGGTCTTACGCCCTCATCTAATTAACATACTCCAATAGGATGTGAGTTCCCAATCTGGGGGGGGGTTTGTCTCAGAAGGCAGACCTTTTACACAAACATGTCTTAAACATTAAGGAATTAAAGAAACATTTAATTATGTTTAATAAGCTTGTCTCCTTATAAGTAGAAACCCCTTTTGGCTGGAAAGAAAACAAATAATAATAAGCATCAACATTTAGAAAGTAATAAAGAGATAAAAAAAAAGAATTAAAACCAAAATCCAGAAAGAAAACGAATGATAATGGCTACAGACAGATAAGACCTCTGGTTCTTTTCTTATTTATCTGCCAATCCTTTTAGAAAAGATGCCAAACTTAGTTAACTTTTACCAGTAAAAAGATGTTGAAGTTAAAAAAACATTTCGATACCAGAGAACACAGAATACACATAAAACGTCTGGGGCGTCTCAAGCTATGGGGTCAAAAGGTTTTTGTAAATCCAGTCTGGTGATGTCTCCGGCCTGTTTTTCAGAGGATCTGTAGAACGTCATGTCAACAAATAATACATTTTCTTGTGGCTTCAAAAGAACTTTATTCAATGGAATGCACTTTTCTGTTTGTCCTGTAAATCAAGATGGCTGGTTAGGCTCCAGAGTGGCTAGTCGTCATGGTAACCTGGGATTACCCACGTCTTTCTTTGCGGGGGAGTTAAGGGTTTCTGGGGTCTGTTGCCCTCCAGTCTGACGAGGTGTTACGGGAGTGAAGACAAGTGCCTGTTGAAAGGGGGGGGAGGTGATCTTTTATGGCCTCAGGGTCAATTTCTGTTGTCGTGGTTCTGGGATCACATGGTTTCCTGCTACATTTGCTTGTCAGGGTGTTTATGTCTCCATATGTCAATTAAGTCAAGTCTATTACATATGTTTTTCAACTCTTTTGTGTCTTCTTTTCTGGGGGGAAATCTATCAAGATGTCCATTCATTACTACATTAAAATCTCCGCCCCATAAAATTTTAATGTTAGGATATTTTTGTAAGAGTGTTTTCATTTTTTTCTTCCAGCATTAAAAAGATTGCATTGTTGCTTGTTTGATTATATCGATATTATTTTTTAGCATAAAATTAAATTGGTCAGAATTCACCACAAGTATAATCCATCTCCCATTTTTGTCAATTAAATGCTCAAGAATGCGGCCTTTAAATTTGCCCTGTAAAATAATTACCCCTGCTGACCTGTTGCTACCAAAAGAAAACCATACATTTTTACCCCACTGACTTCTCCAAAACTCCCGATCTGCTTCAGAAGCGTGTGTCTCTTGAATAAAGTAAAAGTCTGCATTTTTGTTTTGGAAATATAAAAAAACACATTTTCTTTTCAGATGGTCTCTGATACCCCTGGCATTCACAGTCAAAACAGACAACGACATAAAGAACTATAACATAAAGAAAAAAGAGAAAAAAAGAACTTTGTAACTTCTTGTTTTGTTCAGGAACCGCTGCCACATATTCGGTATGCCTAAAACTTAACTGTTAACTGTTTGATACAATTATACTGATCTCTTCAAACATAGTTCAGCTTAACTCAGTAATATTTCCTTGCCGTTCACGAAAGCCCTGTTTCCAACGAAGTAAGCTTTCTCTCCTTTCTTCCTGGCTGCCTCCACCGCTGGCCACAGGCGGCTGCGAGCTTCTTTATCAGCAGATGTGAGATCTTCCTGGAGACGGAGATGATGATCCAGTAGGTAGACGTTCTTCTTAGAACTTTTCCATAGGAGATCTCTGGCTGACCTGGACAGGAACCTGATGATTATGGGTCGAGGAGGTTGATTGGTACCATTCCCTTTGGGCTTTCCAACTCTGTGTGCAATATCGATTGCTGAAACCACCACTGCAGAATCTTTGGTTGATAACATCTCTTTAAAAATTTCTTGGACCCTTGATTTGACGTCCTCTGAAATTTTCTCAGGAACACCGGACAGGCGAAGGTTCACTCTTCTGCTGTAGCGGTCTGCATCATTCACTTTGGTTTCCATCTCTCCAACCTTCTTCTCCAGCTCTTTACATTGCTTTTTCAGGCTCTCATTTATCTTTTTCAAGTCCATCACTTCCTGATGGCAAAAATCAAGCGACTTCTTCAAACTGTCAATTTGTACAGTGTTATAATGCACAGCTTTATCGGTTTTGTCTGCTCTTTCGTTAATTTTTTCAGTCACTGCTGCGATAATGGTGGATTGTAGCTCAGACAAAGTTGGCTCAATAGCAGTGGTTTTATCAGGATTCTGCTTTTCTTCTCCTCTCACCTTCTTGGGGGGCTGTTTCACAGGTGTATTTGGTGTTGACGAGCATTCTTCATAATCTTTCATTTGACATGCGTAGGAGTGAGTTTCTTGGATGTGTCGTTTCTCCTTGGAGGGATCCACTTCCATATTTTCCGACGAACCGCTGCGGTTAAGTGAGCCGCGGTTTTCTTTAGATTTTTTCATCCTAGTTATTCTAGAACTAACGCACTAGTTTGAAGAATCTTCACGGGAAAACTTGTCACAAACAAGATATTCTTTGTTTTAAGGCAAAAAGTCGGCGGAAAAAAACAGTTTGTGCAGCAAATTCCAAGCTTTAAAAACTCACAGAAGTTTCATGCGTGTAGTCGCGGTCGCCATCTTGGCCGGCCCAGCTGGCGAGTTTTCCCTCTGCCTGTCTGTGTGGGACCTGACGTCATCTTATTTACCTTTAGCCAATTGGTTTGCACTAGTATTGACGCTACCTCGCGGTCACGTGACGCGGAGCGCCAATCACGCTAAGTTATAGTGCCGCGTCGGTTCAGTTTGCAACTAGGAAGTGGGGAAGCCGCACAGGAGCCGGAGCTACGGTCAGTTTATAACAGTTTGCGCTACTTTTAAAACCTTTATTTAACTTGACACTCACTTTCATGCATATAAAATCGTAGGAGCTTTCTATCATGTCCGGGAGTGTGCCACAAAGGTTCGCGTATGCGGCGAAATCCGTGGATATTGGTGAGTGTCTGTTTCGTGTTTGTTTGTTAGCTTAGCGGCGCCATGTTATTTGAATGGCCGCAGTTAGCATTCTTGTCACACACATCTTTATGTCTGGTTCATACAAACATCATGTTTAGTTTGTTCAGACTTGCACATTAATTTACTGTGCCTCTAATATATGATTTAAGTATGTTGTCAATCGCTATTTAGCGCTTATTTAGGCACTTTAACCTTACAGGTGTAGCTGACTTTATCATGGCTGTATAAGCACATTTAGCAGCTAATATTTTACTGATTATGATGAATTATGAAGAATGTATAAATATTGTTGTACTTCATTGTTTGATTGATGGATCCATGATTTATTTATAGTACAAGAAAGTGCTGTATTATGATTTATATTGTGTATACACTGGAGCTAATGCTATTGTAGCCTGGTTATGTTATTAGTGTTATCTTTAGCATGAATTCTAAACCTTGGTCCTTTCTGGGCCAGGTTTTTAGGAACCCGATGGTGAGCATGGAGCAGGCCTAGAGCCTACAGAGCCCAAGGAAACCGAACTGAGTCTACTAGCCACTACAGAGAGCCACATTCCTCCGCCAGACCTGTAGGGGGCTCCTAGTAGCCCATCCATTGCACCCCACTCACTCATCTACCTCAATACTACAACTCTGGATTCTGGATATCTTCATCTTTCTCTGACACTGGACACTGCTGGATATATGTTTACCCGTGAACTGTGGACCAGTTGATCTCTACGAACTCTTTAAACGTCGTTGGTTATACACATGACCAAACAGCACTGTTTTTCCTTTGTATATATTGTCTTGTAAATATTCAAATGGCCATTCTTTAACTATTGTCTGTATGTTGCACTTTACATATCTTTTGCACTAATATATGGTGGAAAAAATACCAAACCAATATCCAGTCTCTGCCGCTCCCTCCTTGAGTCGTTCTCACATCTTCTGATACTAGCCTATATTACTTATAATATTACTGCTCATATCATCCTCATCCTGACGCAGTTGTTACACACATGTTGTAGACTCTGTTGTTTACATCACTCCTCCAGGACCTTCATTTCTCTTGGGTGCACCTCTCCTCGGCAGGGGTGGGCGGCCCCTTCCTTGCTGTCCCCTGGAGCATGGGAGTGGGTCTCCCTTGGGGGGCCCTGACTCGTACCTGGGGTGGGGCGGGGGTGACGTGACGGTGCTGCTGGGTGGTGGTGGGTTGCTCTTCTGGGATTGGGGGGCTCTTCAGGGTAGGGGCCTCGTGTTGGCCCTCCTGGCGCGGTGGGGGGCTGCTGTTCTGGCTGGGCTGGGGCCTGTACTCTCTGTGCTCCTGTGCCTTTCTGCTCTCGGGTGTGGGGGGCCTCTGCGGCGGTCCCGCATGCCTTGGTCTGGGTGTTTGGCGGGATTGCTCGGCGGGCGGATTCTCTTCATGGCTCCACGGGTGTTGGGGGGTCCTGGCTGCTGCCGCTGCTGCCCTGGCGGGGGATTTTGGCGTGGGGATGGCCGGGTGCTCTCCCCCTTTGTACATTCCATCGTTATCCACATCATCAAAAATATAAACACTCACCTGAGCACAGGTGTCAGCTCTACTTTGCACTAATAGTATGCATGACAGAATGAAAGGCTTTATGTGTGTCTGTTTGTATGATTAAGTCTGTTAGTTGCGGCTGCAGTTGTATTGTATACATTTTGAATGGTTTAAATGTGGAGACTATTTCAACCAACAGGTATGTGTGTAACTACAGAGTGTGTTTAGACAGGCCCCGCCCATTCTAGTTTACTCTTTAGACCTGGTTGTTTTAGGATGTTGCTTACCTCTTGCCATCTTGTTTTTTCTCTAAACCCCCTCTTTTACCCCCCCCCCATCTTTCTCTTTTTTTTTTTTTCTCGTCAGGTCCAATAAAACAAAAACAAAACATAATCAATATAAATAAAGTCTGCCATGAAATACAACAGGGGTTTATACTCAATAAACCCCTGTTGTGACAGTAAAATCTGTCCAACGCAAGAGGCTCTCAGCCCTCATCTGTTTGCTCAGCTGTCGGACAGGACAAGTTAAAAAAAAAAAAAAAGTCTCAAACTTACTGCAGAGAAATCTCTCATGAATGTGGAGAGATTCACAAATGAGAAGGGGTTTGTACATGCACATTCTGCAGTTCGCTTGATCTGAGAGTTTATATTACAAGTGTACCTAAAAGTTAAGTTTGTGAAACATTTATTGTGTTTTTGTAAAAAACAGCATTCACATTTGAGAGAAACGGTGTGCAAATTTATGAAACACTTACTGTGTATTTCTGAAACATTTAGTAAGACATGTTTTTGAAACCTTTAGTGTGTATTTACAAATGTTCAGAACTCCAGAATTGTTGTCAAACCACTCGGACCACCGGACCTGACGAAGCCTCTGGAAATAAAATCCATGAAAGACTTTGAGAACTGTGGGATTACGCACGCTCTAATTCAAGCAAAATGTGAATTGTGGACTCATGAAACCGTTGAAACCGATGAATGTGAACTCTGACCCGATTCTTAACTTCAGAACTTGAGCACATTTCCCTTGAAGTGAGACCTTCACAGTCTTTCAGTCATAACAATGAGGATGGTTTACGTGGCCTTAAACCTGTTCCTAAACAGAGATGTAGCTCTGATTCTGCTCCAATTTTTGATAAATGCAATCTGCTCTAATTGTCTTTTTAATGAGAATAGTTTGAAGTTTTTTTTTCTCCATTAATAAATTATGATTTTTACTTGGCACTTTCTGATTATAATAATCGTTCTTTGATCAATACAATCTGCTCAAATTTTCTTTTTTAATGAGTGTTTTGATATCTTTTCCTGTAGTAACAAATGAAGTTGATTACTAAATGATATTTTTTGAATCTTTTCTTAATGAGAATGTTTAGATTATTGTTGATGATTAATATAAATGACTTGTCTACGGATGTTTTTGAAATTCTATTACATCACTGATATTAATTGTAACCTGAAACTATATTAATATTTGAGTTTAAGTCCTGAACTGGATATTGATAGTTCATGTAGAGAAAATGGTCGAGCCGGGGTGGGATTATATAAGTTTGCTTCCTTCCACCCCCTTTCAAGCGATCTATTTGTGATTGATTATGTGATGTTATCTCATGTATTATAACCTGATTGCTTGAAATAAACCATTTCATTCATTCATTCATTCATGTGCTGAAAAATGGGCCGGTCTTGTCCATTAAACTCCCAGGCTGAAAAGAAGTCCCTTAGTCCGCCCCTGTTTACAGGCGTGAATGTTGATAATCAAAATCTCCAGACTCTACTTTGCTTTTATTGTGTTCATTTCATACGGCTGACATGATTTTATTAGTGTTTGAATGTCAGGATGATCTGTTTGGCTGAGCCTCATTTTACAGACAGTGTATTTCATCACTTACAAACCTTTGGTGTTAGTTGCTCCGGTTTTAGGTTGTCTATTATTAACCGATGTATACTATGAATTCTTGTTCTACCAGAAACCACAAAGGTGGTAAAGCAGATTAATGAAACATGTTTTATTGGTGCTACAAAAACTTAACAAAATTCTAAATATTAAAAAGAATCCACTGTGGTGCTGTGGTTACTGCTCTTGCTTCACAGCAAGAAGGCCTCGGTTCAACTCCTGGCAGGGGGATCAAGAAACAGAAACACCAACTGGGATCTTTCTGTGTGGAGTTTACACATCTTTGTGCTCTACCTGTGAACAGGTAGGTTTTCACCAATTTCCCTCCCACTGTCCAAAAACATGCTTCATAGGTTAATTTGTTACTTTAAATTGACCCTAGGTTAAATGTGTGTATGACTGAGGCCTTGCAACAGACTGGGGACCTGTTCAGAGTAAACCCTGCCTTCGCCCCTCAGTAGCAGGGTTCTGCTCTTGCCCCCCTATGACCCCGAAAGTGACAAAGCAGCTAAGAAAATGAATGAAAAAGAAACCACTCCAGCCTTTTTTATTAAATGAAGTTTTAATTGTTTAATTTTTCCACAACTTCTTTTGTGAGACAACAATTTGTATTTTAAAACAAAATTATTAGTGGAAACAATATTAAATAGCAGTTGACATTCAAAGAGGCTTTAAAGCAGTTCCCTTATACCATAAATAAACTATTGGGATAAAAAATGCTTTTTTACTTTGACCTTTTTTTTTTCAAATTTGTTTCTCTGCCCTATACGATTTTATTGCATGTACAAAAGAAAAAGTGACAGGCGGAGATAAAAAAAAAAAAAAATTATTAGAAAAAAAAGATATTGGTCAACAGTAGATAAAATAAGTTTCATGAAAGTTTTTTCAAAATATTAAAATGATCAATTTAATTAAATTCAAAGTCTTTCAAATACAACTAACTAGTAAAAAAAAAAGCAAGGTTACAGTCGAATCCTTTAAATCCAATAAATCCTTTAAGAAAGTTCTAAAAACAAACTAAAAAAACTCAAAATCACGTTGTAGTTGAATCAACTTAGTAAAAACAAAAAACAGTTTTTATTTATTTTAATATAAACGCTTAAAAATATTGTTACATAATATAAAAAATATACAGGACAGGTTTTTTGCAATAGTAAAATCAAACAATTAATATTTTTTCACAAAAAATAATCCCTTGCTTTATTTTCTAAACCTTCTTAGTCCTGTTCATAAGGAGATTAAAGAACAATGTGATATATATATATATATTTTTTTATTGATTTTTAGCAGGAAAAAAAAACTAATTTTACTTGTGTCTCTACATGACTGAGACACATTGTTTTCTAACATGTTTAGTTCCCTCTAGCTACCATAATTTTACTGAAGGACAAAGATTAAAGAATAAACAGGTCATTGGTTTCATTGCTTTAGCCGTTTCTTTAATATTTATACCTGTTGCTCCTCTGTGAGTAAAAGATGAACATTTCTTTGAGGAAGAAAAACTCAACTGAGCCTAATTGAAGCTCCAGCAAGTTTTCAGTTTTCTCACAAACTGTAATTTTCCTCCAGACTTTTGAGTGCTTCTTCTTTACTGTATTTTCTCCATTCAGATGGAATCTCCCCATGGCCCTTAAACTTCTTTTTATAATAATCTTCTATTTCCTTCTGAAAGTGACAAACAAACCATTTCCAGTATGGCAGCATAGATCCATCTGCAGTAATGCTCCATGATGCAAATTTTCCTCCTGCAGTTTGATACAGTTTATAAGGAATGAGCTTCTCTGATTCATGACTGGGATAGAAGCTTCCATTACTTGCGACTGATGTGGTGCAGAATCTAACATCTAGATCCACTGTGTTTTTATAGTGAACTCCATTCACTCCTGCAGGTCGATGAAAAGGAACACTGTGTTTTTCTGGACTGTGGTCTTTGATGGTGTTGATGCAAACAGCTGCACAGAATGGACATCGTTCCCAGCAGCAGTTACAGAGCTGATCAATGAGGATTTCATCAGGTTTCTGTCTGTGATTCATCACCTCATTCAGAGGGAGATCCTCCATCTCCTTAGAGATGATTTGAAGACCTTTTTCTATTTCATCTTTTAAAAAGTCCAAATTATTCACATCACTGAAGTTCTGACAGGAAATGGTATCAAGTCTCAGTTTACAGCTCAATGAACTGGAGAACTCCTTCATCCACATGTTTATGTCTCCTGGTTCAGTTATAATATTCTCTGTTGCTTCAAATAAAGTTTGACTGATGAACTTCTGGATGTCGTCTGCATTTTTCTGGAAGATTTTCAGAGCTTTATTGTTGTTTTCAACAAACATGTATGTGTACACTTTTTCTCTTATAAATTCCTCTACTTGCTCTCTTGGATTTCTGATGTAGGTGATGAACTTGTTGAAGTCTTCTCTTTCTGCCAGATCCTTCAACACATGTTTCTCCAGGTTCAGCCTGTTCCCATTGAATGCTGGGAAATTACACTTGAGTTCTCCAGCAAGGTCAACAGCAGTCTGGTTACAGACAGCCTCAACAGCAGAGACCTTCAGTTTCTCACAGATGATTTCTCCAAACACCACAGCAGACGAGCTTCCTTTACAGAAACTTCTGAAAATGTTGAAATATTCATTTTTCTTGCTGTTCAAGTAGTTAAGAACATCATTGTTATCTTTGTATGTCTTGTGAGACTTTAAAATCCAACCAGCTGCTTCATGGAAGACAAACAGCAGAAGATCAACTGTGAACTCCTTCTGAAAAGTGATTTTTGTATTTGATTCAAATTCTTTCACATTTTCTTGAACTTTTTTACCCACTTCATGCAGGTAAGTTGATGTGTATCCTCTTGTTGATACAGGTTTTCTCTGAATGATCTGCAGTGATTTTTGTTTGACATTTTCAATGAAAGATCTGATCTGTTCCTGATCTTCATGTGGCATTGGAAAGTTAAGTGTCTTCGTGACGAGAAAATTCCAGAACTCTTTAAATTTTTGTGACTTCTTTAAATGTATATAATCATAGTAACTCCCAATTTCTGGCAGGTTTTTGTAATTTTTACTGGTTTGCAAATCACGACATTCAAAACCAAGACTTTGAAAGACAATTAACTGATCTTCTTCCAGGTTGATGTCCTCAATGGGTTTTGTATCTGAAGTTAATTCTTCAACCCAGTGACTCCAAACAAAGTCAAACTGCATCTTAAGTTCCTCTTCATCTTTTATGGCCCCTCTTAACTTGTGAGCGAGTTCTTTGCTTTCTTGCAGCAGTTTGTTCTCAAAATCTGTTTTCTTCTCATCAAGCTTCTTACAGGCTTTCTTCTGCTGAATGACTTCATCCAGTTTTCTTTTAACTCCTGTCAGAAGTTCCTCATAAAAATCTTTGATTTTGTTTTCAAATCGTCCACGCCATTGAACCAACAATTCTTTGTCTGCATCGTTCTCAAAGTAATCTGTGATTTCTTTCTTTATTTGTTCATATGTTTTGCTCATTTCTTTAGAAAGATAACTGACTTCAATCTTGTCAAGTTTTCCATTTTCTATTTGTGGATGAAGTCTGTTCTCAATGGTCAGCATCTCACTCCTCAGAGCCCAAGTCCAGTTTCCGTACTGGACCTCAAGTTTTCTGTACACTGAGATTTCTTGAGTGTTTTTGAAGCTGAAAACAAAGTTTTCATACAACAGAGCGTTCCACAGATCCTGAATTTTGCTGCTGAAATGTGAGAGTTTGATTCCATCAGACTCTGAAGCTTTAGACAGGATGATGCTCTTCAGTTCTTGGACACTCTCACTGTATCCTGGATTAGGAGGAGCCATTGGTGGACTTCCCTCCCACAGCTGGGCAGAGTATTTCACATCTGTTTTCACATCAAATGCAATAACATCACTGAAACATTCAGCTTCACATCCTTCCTCTTTAGCAGCTAGTTGAGCCATCTTGTCCAGTTTTTCTTGCAGTCGTCTCTTTCCGTCCATGTTTTTCTCTGCAGCTGCGATATCTGTAACATTCTGGTGAACAAACACACAACTTGGAGAAAGCTGAACTTTCTTCATCCTCATGAAAGCCTGAACAACGATCTGCAGGATGTCTTGCATCTCAGCTGGATTCTCACCAAAGATGTTGATCAGTGTCATGTTTCCTAAACCAACAACAAATGTTGCCAGTTCATTGTCGTGGTGAAGAGTGTTGTGACCTTCCAGCTCAAGAGCTCTCAGTCCTTCAGTGTCCACCACTAGAACATAGTCAAACTTGAAGTCTGCCTTGATTTCCTCTGATAATTTGACCAGCTGCATGTATGCACCCTTGGTGCACCTGCCTGCACTCACAGCAAACTGCAGTCCAAACATGGCATTCAGCATTGTTGACTTTCCACTGCTTTTGAACGCCCAAAACTGACAACACAAAAAACTCTCTGGTCACCCAGTTTCTTGATGACTTCCTGTAAAAGACCAGAGATCCAAGTCAAAGGCACGTGACCTGCATCACCATCCATCAGCTCCATGGGATGTCCAGATATCATCAGATCTGCAGCCAGCTCAGGGTATTTAACCCATTCAGTGTGTCTGCAGTCTGTTTGTCTCTTTAGAGATTGATGGGCTTCATAGATCTGTGACATTTCTCTGAAGATGTGCTCCAAACCAAAGGTTGCAGCCTGCAGCTTCTGAGATATTTGTTCAAGCTCAGTTTGTTTGACTTTTAACTGATCAGATTTGTCATGGTTCTTCTTTAAAGCCAAAACCTCCGACCACTTTTCATCATAGTTTTGGAGAATTTTAGAGAGATCCTTTGAGGAGAGTTGATCTATCAGGATCTGAGTCCATTTCAGGAAGTATTCTTTGTCTTTCTGTTCCAAACTCATGAGGCTGCGAGTGAATGATTTCATCAGTTCACTACAGGAAGCAGCACATTGTTTCTGTCGGATTTCCATCATTTTCTGATTTTTCTGACTTTTTTCTTCCTCAATGTTTCCTCTAAGGTGAAATATTTCTTTGTTTGTTCTGCACCACTCATGCCAAAGTTGACCTTGACAAAGAAGAAAAGTATCTTTGATCCTGGAAACATCCATGTTCTGAATCAGATTCATTATGTTCATGGCTGCAGATTTTCCATTTTGACAGACTGTGTCTTCATCCATCTCTGCAGTCTCCATCATACTGACTCCAGAGATGTTGGACATCGACTCAAGATTGAAGGATTTGTTTGATCCAGACAAAATCTTTCTAATGATTTCTCTGAGTTCCTTAGAAACATTTGATTGGCTTCTGTCTTTCAGACCCACTTTGTATTTTTGTGGTTTTATCTGAACAGCACCACAGTCATTATCAGCAGTGAGAACAATCAGAGGATCTGGGGATCTGATAAGTGTGGAAATGACTTTAGAACTTTCCTGACCTTTTTCCAGAGCTGGTACAAGAACAACTAAGACTGAAGATATTTTAGTCAGTATTTCACGTTGTTTTTCCATCAACAGAGAATCACCATGGAGATTACAGAAGGCAATGCAGTCAGAGAATGAATCATTGTCTTTTCCAGCAGGACAGTACCAGGCAATCTCTACAACTCCATCCATCAAATGACGAGATTTGGTGCTTCCTGGACAGTTTCTGTGGAAGAAGGTGTTGTGACGGTCGTTGATCAAAGTGTTCATGAGCTGAGATTTAGACTGAGACAGTGAACCCAGACGGAGGAAAGACACCAGTGGAGTTTCAGCTTTACAGATCGGCACACTCTTGATGGTGATGGTCTTTGAATTATCTCTGATTTCAGTTTTCTTCCAGGTCTTTTTTGTTTGTCTGAATGTCCACAGAGGACACTCAATATCTGCTGCAGCAGGATCAGGAACCAGCAGAGGTAAGGCATATTGACACTGAGACAACTTTGTGATCATGTTCTGTTTCAGGAAGCTGTCTGAGCAGTGAAATACAACCATCTGGATGTCCATGGGGTGAACATCATCCTGTTTGGACTGATTAGACTCTACATCACTGCTAAAGAAAGCATCTAAGTCATCATTATCTGTGCTACAACTGTCAGAAACTGAGTGAGACTGTGAATGGCTCACCTCAGAACTAATCGGTTGTACAGGGATGAATCTGGCTCTGTAATCTAACGCCATCAACCTCTGAAGAAAAGCTTGAGCTACACCTTTTTCAGGTGTGTCAGTGATCTGTTTCATAGGAGGACCTATTTTAAGAAAATCTGCTGATGAAATCTTCTGTTGTCGTCTGTCCTGAAGTCTGTTGAACAGGGATTCGATTTCTTCTTTTAAGACAATCTTCTGGGGATGTCTTTCAGGAAAATTCCTCTGTTGCTAATTTTGGTAAAGAAAAAACACTTTGTAAGTAATAGTTCAACTGAATTGAATCATCGTTTATACATGTCAATCGATAAACTGTAGCTTGTAGGAAAATGAAAACTTTTCAATGTTGGTTCCTAAAAATAAAATAAAATTCTGAACTTGTTTATTGTTGTCTGACCTTTGTTGCATTTCCACTGCCGTTCACATCGGAGAAACCTACAGAACCAGAAGAAATGATAGGTGTTACACTGAATGATTTCTGATCAACACTGCAACCAAAAAATTGGAAATAAATTGTTTTAAGCAGTTTAAGAAAGAAAATAAATGAAGGAGATGAAGTAACTATGATGTTGATTATTTTATTTTATTCGTTTATTAGAAAATTAACAGTTCAAGGCCTCTCAGCTCAGAATCAGACACAAGTGCATCCGTTTTGACAAACAAAATTGTTTTTCAGCCAAAAACAATGGAACAAAACAACAAAATGGAAAAAACAAAGAAATAGAAAATAGAAAAAAAAACAAAAACTTTTGTGCACATTTGCTGGAGGTGCGACTTATTCTCAGGTGTAACTCATATGTAATACAAAAAAAAAAAAAAAACTATTAGAACTACTAAAATATTTGTGAATTTGTCAAGTACAACCACTCAGTTAAAGGACTAGTAATGGGCTGGGACAAAGCTAAAATGCATATCCAGATATATTCCATATGTTCTAATGTATCAAAAATAACAAATAATTACCGTTGACAAACGCAGGTTTTTGTAAAATTTGACAAAATCAATGACAAATTTCGCCCAGCTTCAGAAACGGCTCGATTTGGGTCACGTGACGCGTTGACGTCACATGGGTAAGACAGCGCCAGCAGCAGAATGCAGGCGGACCCAGCGTGTCTGCAGATACGTGCATGTGTGTGCGCTACGGGAAAGTTGAATCCTGTAAACGTCGGTGTTATGGTACGACGGAGTATTAGGGCCACAAAAAAGAAAAAAAAAAATTAAATTATGATTTTTTAAGTCGTAAATTTACGAGATTTACAATCAAAGTGAGCCTATTGTGAATGAACACTGTGAGCAGAACCAGACCGACTAAACTGTGGAAAGCTTCTGATTTCAGCAGGTAAACTGAATGTTTAAAACATTGCAGATGTTTGGAAGTTTCTTTGTTTGATTTGTAGTTTATTAATCATTGATGGTGGCTTGCAGGATTTCTGCAGCTCCGTTGATAAAACCATCAACACGCGCAGCTGTCCACTTCAGTCATTTCGTCCTCCATGAAAGATCAGATCTCATTCATTTCTGTGTGATGCTTTCATCTGAAGAGGAATCGTTTTTGGAATTTTCAGTGTACTTAGCTAACGTGACAGACTGTTGTCATCCCCTGTTGTTGTTGTGTGTTGAAACGGGACGATTCATGTGGAGCACTGTTTACATTCTCCTTTGGTTTCTGCGCATGTCAGGGACATGCAGTAAGGTGGTGAAAGAGCTTCTGGGTATGTAAATAAAGTGAATAATAAAGTGGCGGACGGTCCTGCAAACATGTCTCTAAGCTCTTTATTTTGCATATGAAACTCTGCATTACCGACCCAGATAGTCAGCTTCATTGATGATGATTTGATTTCGAGTCGCCAAAAGGTTCAGAATTTCTTTGTTTTTAAACCGATCTGTAAATAAAGCTTCACGAGATGCTCCACGTCTTCCAGCTTCGAGCACGGCTCTGATAAACTGACAGCTTTGGTTCTTTTCTCATTAAATTACGACTTTAAATCGGCATTCTCAGCGTCAGCGTCATTGCCATTGTGTGCTCTTACTTTACGCACTGCCGGCTCAAATTGATCGGGTTTTACAGTCCTCAAACCACAAACACCCGGCGCCTCTGAATCAGCGTCACTTTCAGAACAAATGTTTCCACAATCTGAGTCTGAAGACAGAATTGTGGACCATGAAATATCGCTGCTATCGCTAGCTCCGACACGCAAAGGAGAAGCCGTCTTGCTATGTTGACCCTGGTGACGTCACACGCACCACGTGACCAAAACGGAGCGTTTTCCCAGAAGTGGAAATTTGCATATGGATTGGCCGCAAAAAGCCGTTTTATTTCAATATTTCTTGCTCAAAACACACCAAAAACATTTGTAAATATAAGGCAAAATACAGTTAACCCCGAAAATGACCCACAACCCCATTACTAGCCCTTTAATGGCACTATAGGTGCATCTATCAGTATGGGTTTTACTTTGGGGATGTTGAGGATTTATCTTTAATGCACTGTGTAAAAAAAAAAAAAAAAAAAAAAACAACCAAATGAAATTACCAAAACATGTGAGGCAACAATTCTGTTTCTGTTTGATGGGTGTCTTCTCCAAATGGCATGTTTCAGCTCCTTCCACAGATGTTCAATGGGATTCAGATCTGGGCTCATGGAAGGCCACTTTCGAATAGTCAAACGCTTTTCTCTCAGCCATTCTTGGATGTTTTTGGTTGTGTGTTTTGGATCGTTGTCCTGTTGGAAGACCCATGACCTGCAACTGAGACCAAGCTTTCTGACACCAGGCAGCACATTTCTCTCCAGAATGCCTTGATAGTCTTCAGATTTCATTCTACCTTGCACACATTCAAGATACCCTGTGCCAGATGCAGCAAAACAGCCCCAAAACATTACTGAGCCTCCTCTATGTTTCACCGTAGGGACAGTGTTCTTTTCTTCGTATGCTTGGTTTTTGAGTCTATGAACATAGATTACCAAAAAGCTCCAGTTTGGTCTCATCTGTCCAAAGGACATTCTTCCAGAAGCTTTGTGGCTTGTCAACATGTATTTTTGCAAATTCCAGTCTGGCTTTTTTATGATTTGTTTTCAGCAGTGGTGTCCTACGTGGTCGTCTCCCATGAAGTCCACTTTGGCTCAAACAACGACAAATGGTGCGATCTGACACTGATGTACCTTGGCCTTGGAGTTCACCTTTAATTCCTATGGTTGTTCTGGAATCTTTGGATACAATTCGAACGATCCGTCTCTTCAATTTGTCATCAATTTTCCTCTTGCGGCCACGACCAGGGAGGTTGGCTACTGTGCCGTGGGTCTTGAACTTCTGAATAATATGAGCCACTGTTGTCACAGGAACTTCAAGCTGTTTAGAGATGGTCTTATAGCCTTTACCCTTAAGAAGTTTGTCTATAATTTTTTTTCGGATGTCCTGGGACAATTCCCTCCTTCGCCTTCTATTGTCCATGTACAGTGTGGTACACACCTTTTCACCAAACAGCAGAGTGACAACTTGTCTCCCTTTAAATAGGCAGACTGACTGATTATGAGTTTGGAAACACCTGTGATGTCAATTAAAGGACACACCTGAGTTAATCATGTCACTCTGGTCAAACAGTTTTCTATCTTTTATAGAGGTACCATCATTTTTGTCCAGGCCTGTTTCATTAGTTTGTTTTTTTTAATAATTATGTTAATCAACAATTCAAAAGTAATGGCTGATTTTGATTGTTTAATTTTCTATGAATTTTAATTTATTGTTACTTTTGTAAGTTTCAAGTGATTTCAGTGAGAATTGTGGGTTTTTCCTTCTTTAACTGAGGGGTACCAACAATTTTGTCCACGTGTGTATGGACCTCTTGCACTCTTTCCCTCTAATCAAGAGACTGTCACTCAAACTCAACACAAGTCTTCCAGCATCCACAGCTTGTGAGAGACTCTTCAGTCATGTAGGACTGACGTCCTCAGTACTTGAGTAGATTTTAATTCAAGTACTTTTTACTCTTACTCAAGTAATTATTTGGATGCCTACTCTCTACTTGAACTTAAGTACTATTTTGGTTAAGTAACAATACTTGAGTAAAATTTTTGAATACTCTACCCACCTCTGCAAATATACAATAAAAAATGCCTAATTATCCCACTCAGACATTTATCATAACACTTAATATAAGAACGCAGTATTTATTGTAACATAATTTATCCGTTACAGATGCTATACAAATGTGTTTTCCCTGCCAAAACTTATATCCATTTTTCTGATAACCATTTGTTGTCCAGTTGTACATTCTTCCACGACGAGTGTTTCATATTTAATGTCTCTTATCTTAATGTAGCTAAACAAAACTCAAGTTTTGTGAATGACCTTCGGTGCAACACCGGTGTCAAGCGCTAGCATCACATTCCAGACATTTGGGGGACGCCGCAAGCTCCTTCACTAACATTCTTACAATGTGGTTCAATAACGAGGAGACACTGCTGATTAGTGCTTTTCATTAAATGTACAACAACATCGTTTCATACTTAATCACAAAATAGGTTTGATAATTCATGGAAACAGCTACAGATCTCATCGACAGAAGCAGAACAAGCGGCTTTAGTTACCGGCTTAAAGGAGCCCGTGTCTAAAGTAACAAACACCTTTTTGAGCTGGAATTTATTGAAGACTGGAAGATATACGGTATTCTGCATCTAATATGAAAGTTCTTTTGCTGATCATCACTGGTTTGGTGGAGAAATTGAATGTTGTGTTAGTTTGGGGGCGGAGCTGTAAGAGCAGACTCTTCCTGCAGGGAGCGGTTGGCATCATGCTTACGTCAGCACCATAATAATAATAATAATAATACATTTTATTCGTTGGGCGCCTTTCAAGGGACTCAAGATCGCCTTACAGTAAAAAACATACAGCTTTATACAATAGTAAAAGAGTATGGAAAAACAATAAAAGAACAATTAAAAGAGCAACAAAGCAAATAAATACAGCATAAAATAGTGAATTACAAATCAGGATGGATAAGATAGTTGGAATAAATGAGTTTTAAGATTAGAAATAAAATCAGGAAGTGATTCCATGTTACGTAGGTTAGACGGGAGAGAGTTCCAGAGCTGGGGGGCGGAACAGCTAAAAGCCCTGCTACCCATGGTGACAAGGCGGGCACGGGGGACGATCAGGAGGAGGGACGAGGAAGATCTAAGGGAACGGGCAGGGGTGGCTACTTGAAGGAGGTCTGAGAGGTAAGGTGGGGCGAGGTTGTGAAGAGCTTTGAAGGTCAGGAGGAGGATTTTATAGATGATCCGGTTTGACACCGGCAGCCAGTGGAGCTGCTGAAGAACCGGTGAGATGTGGTGGGAGGAGGGTGTCTGAGACACAAGGCGAGCTGCTGAGTTTTGGACCAGTTGTAGTTTATGGAGAGTCTAATTAGAACTGCTCATCTCGAGCGATGAGGTCCCCCATTGGAAATGCATTACTTCAACCCCTCGTGAAAGTAGGCCACCACCTTCACCATCCCTTCCTGATACCGCAGTGACGTGCGGTGAGATTCATGGCTGGTGAGGGACTGACGTCATCTGTCAGATTTACAAACTTACAAACTTTACAAAGGGCTTTGCATCAACTCCCCTGAATCTATACGCCACCTTTTCTAGAACTGTGCATTTTCTTTTGATCTTCGGAACCAATTGGAATGATTCATAAATAGTAAATTAAAAATAAACTGTCAAATAAATCTTGAAAATATCATTACTTTTCTTTAGCTCTGATAATAAAAATATAGAAAATATTGTCAATAAACTAATTGACAATTCAGTGGCAATTTACCTTCTACAATAAATGAATTTGTAAATTGCATAAATGATATCAAAGACTGGATGGCAGCAAATTTTTTAAAGCTTAATAAAGACAAAACAGAGATATTAATCAATGGTCCTGAAGCTGACAAAGAGAGAGTCAGACTGAAATGTCAAAACTTTGGCATGGATGTAACAAATTCAGCAAAAAACCTTGGAGTAGTGTTTGATGCAGATCTCAGTTTTAACAAGCATATTTTAAATGTAACGAAAACTGCATTCTTTCACTTAAAAACTATTGCCAAGGTAGTGCCCTTCCTTTCAAGATCTAGTGCTGAGATTTTAATCCATGCTTTTATAAGTTCGATACTTGATTATTGTAATGCTCTTTTAACTGGACTTCTGAAGCAGTCTGTCAATAAGTTGCAACTGATTCAAAATTCAGCTGCGCGTCTCCTAACCAACACCAGAGGAAGAGACTATATTACTCATGTCCTCAAGTCCCTGCACTGGCTGCCTGTCAGTTTTAGGATAGATTTTAAAATTCTTCTTTTAGTTTTTAAATTTCTTAATGGTTTATGTCCTTTATATTTATTAGATCTCCTAAGTCCATACGAACCACCAAGAGCTCTCAGATCCTCAGGCTCTACTACATTAACTGTCCCTAGAACTAAGACCAAGACCTATGGCGAGGCTTCTTTTCAGTGTCTTGGCCCTCACCTGGGGAATAGCCTGCCTGAGGACCAGAGAGCTGCTACATCCAAGTCAAAATCATTGAGTTAACGGAGAAGAATCAGAGCCAGTCATACAAAAATGATCGCAAGAAGCCAAATAAAACTAAAGTAGGTGCTATACAAACCTCAGACTCAAGTGAAGACGACATGTGCCAAAGACAGTTTCACTATATCATTGTCAGTAAAAAATGCATGAACAGCCTCGATATAGAAGTACCAAGAGAGGAGGCATATACAATTCTAAATGTAAAACCACCTGACTTACCAGGCCAGAAAGACACACTTCGTCTGAAGATTGACACAGGTGCATCAGGAAACACCCTCCCTCTGCGTACATATAGACAAATGTACGGCAGAGACTGACAGGCAGACTCCAAAAGAGCCATGCAAAACTGTCAGCCTACAGTGGGCACAGAATTCACTGTTATGGGAAAATAGACATCCCATGTCAGTGGAAGCATTCTGAGTGGATTAACACTATGTTTTATCTTGTGGATGTTCCAGGTCCAGCAATAGTTGGATTACTTACATGTGAAGCTCTTAACCTTTTCACTGTAAATGTGGACTCTGTATCCAATATCAACAAAGCAGCCAGCAAAGAGAATAAGAGCCAGACCACAACAAAACCAAAAAAAGTAAACCCACCAAAATGCATAAGCACAGTTGATGATCTGAAACAAGCATATCCAGACCAGTTTGATAAGCTTGATACCTTCAGTGGAACAGCAAAACTTCTGCTAAAGGAGGGGGCCGAACCATTTTAAGACCCACCACCTAAATGCAGTATCCACATAAAAGACAAGCTCAAAAAAGAGTTACATACATACAGGATGTGATTCGCAAAGTGGAAAGTGCATACACACTGGTGCTCCAGTCTAGTGTACAGTACTAAAAAAGATGGAAGCCTATGGATTTGTCTTGACCCTCAAAAACTAAGCAACAGTCTAAAGATGTCCACACAGGATTCCAACAGTTGAGGAACTCAATCCAAAATTTAGAAATGCAGGGTTACGGCCTCTACTGATACTATCGGTGGGGCCGCGGCTGGTCCGGCTGCCTCGGTCCCGTTAGTGCCTGACCAGTGCACCCATGGGAGAGGTGCTTGGGGGCGAGGGCTCGGATTTGTCCCTGGGACTGGCTCCTTCTTGGCTCCACCCTCCTTGGCTCTCTGGGTGGGGCCCCTAGGCTGGGGTCTTGGTCCCAACGGCGGTGGGGGGGGGGGGGGGGGGGGGGGGGGGGGTCCACCATCGGGGGTCAGTCTGCCAACTGCCCCCAATCTATCCTCCCCTTCCTCATATAAACACTCATTAGGGTAAGGGGAGGGAGGGGGTTGTATTGTAGTGTGCTGCGAGAGATGACCACTTACCAGTGGCCCCACTCCTGTGGCCACTGCATGGATTTGCCCTTCCCTTGGATTTATTTGCACCTTATGCACCTTAGACATGTAGGACCCTTGGTGGTGGGGTGCTTGGACATCACTGCCAGCAAGCAGTAGATGTCCGTTCAGCGCCCTCTCCGCCAATTTTAACCGCACCATAGACATGTAGGGTCATTGGTGAGAGGGTGACAGAGCATCACTGTGAGCAATCAGGAGATGTCCTTTCAAGGCCCTACTCACCAATCTTAACCGCACTCTTTAATACACACACCTCTAACACCTCAAAATATACACTCTAACAAACAAACATGCATGCATCACACAAGGACGGTGGAACCTTCGACCTTCTGTCGACAATGCTTTGTAAAGTTTGGGGGGGGGCTCAGCCTGGTGGCCCGGCGACCTTCTCTCCATGCCAAACCACATCGGAGCCTAAGGGTGACCAGGTCTCAGTGGTGCAGGTTCTGGTCCTTGCTCTCGAGAACTGGGCATCTCCAGTAACTCCAACTGTGGGTGGGCCTGGTCAGGCCTTGATTACATCGCTCCCTTGGGATCTCCGTTTCTCTTGGGTGCGCCCCTCCTCGGCGGGAGTGGGCGGCCCCTTCCTTGCTATCCCCTGGACCTCCCGCGGCGGGGGCGGGTAGTTGTCTGGAGCATAGGAGTGGGTCTCCCTTGGGGGGCTCTGACTCGTACCTGGGGTGGGGCGGGGGGATGCTCAGTGCTGTTTGGTGGTGGTGGGTTGCTCTTCTGGGTTGGGGGCTCTCCGGGGGTGGGATCTTGCGTTGGGCCTCTTGGCGCAGTGGGAGGGGCTGCTCTTCTGGCTGGGGCCTGTACTCTCTGTGCTCCTTTGCCTTCCTGCTCTCAGGTGTGGGGGGCCTCTGCGGCGGACCCGCGTGCCTTGGTCTGGGTGTTTGGCGGGATTGCCCGGCGGGCAGATTCTCTTCGCAGCTTCATGGCGTTTGGGGGGTCCTCGCTGCTGCCACTGCGGTCCCGGCGGGGGGGTCTTGGCGTGGGGATGGTCGGGTGCTCTCCCCCTTTGTACATTCCATCATTATCCACGTTAGCAAAAACATAAACACTCACCTGAGCACAGGTGTCAGCTATCCTTTGCACTTCAGTTTTGTTTATTTTGTTATCAGACACACTATTTGTTTTCGTACCTGACATGTTTCGACGGAGACGTTCCGTCTTCATCAGAGTTGATGAAGACGGAACGTCTCCGTCGAAACATGTCAGGTACGAAAACAAATAGTGTGTCTGATAACAAAATAAACAAAACTGATATGAATAATACAGACACTATGAACTTTATCCTTTGCACTAATAGTATGCTGGACAGAATGAAATGCTTTATGTGTGTCTGTTTGTATGATTAAGTCTGTTAGTTGCAGCTGCACTTGTATTGTGTACATTTTCACTAGTTTAAATGTGGAGACTATTCTACCAACAGGTATATGTATAATTACTGAGTGTGTGTAGACACGCCCCGGCCATTCTAGTTTACTATTTAGACTTGGTTGTTTTAGGATGTAGCTTCCCTCTGTTGCCATCTTGTTTTTTCTCTAGACCCCCCTCTTTTACCCCCCCCCCCACATCCTTTTTCTTCTTTTCCGTCTGGTCCAACAAAACAAAAACATAATCAATATAAATAAAGTTTAGCATAAAATACAACAAGGGTTTATACTCAATAAACCTCTGTTGTGACAGTAAAATCTGCCCAACACAAGAGGCTCTCAGCCCGCATCTGTTTACTCAGCTGTTGGACTGGACAAGTTAAAAAAAAAAAAAAAAAAAAATTTGCAAATGCAAAAAATATTCAGCAAACTTGATGCAAAGGCAGGATATTGGTCCATACATCTGGATGAAGACTCACAGCTGCTAACAACATTTCATACTCCATTTGGCTGGTACTGATGAAAATGTTTACCGTTTGGACTGAGTTTGTCTCAAGATGTCTTCCAGGCCAAAATGGACCAAATACTGGAAGGACTACAGGGCGTGGTCAGCATCGCAGATGACATTGCAGTATGTGGAGAAAATAAAGAGGAACATGACAGGAACCTGATCAACCTGATGGAACGTGCTGAAAACACAAGTTTGGTGTTCAACAGGGAAAATCTCTTTCCTTGGCAACCAGTACACCGCCAGTGCCATCCGACCGGATCCAGCCAAAGTCAGAGACATCCAGAAGATGCCAACTCCGCAAAACAAAGATGAACTGCACAGATTCATCTGGATGTTGTCCTACCTGTCTCCCTACATATCCAGGTTTGCAAGACAAAGCACACACCTTAAGAGGTCTACTAAAAAATGACACACCATGGTCATGGGACTCAAACTACCAAAAATGCTTTAAAGACCTGAAAGCAATAATCACTGAGGATGCATGTTTGAACTGCTATGATCCGAGCGTGACTTTAACACTAATAGACGCATCTCAGAAAGGCTTAAGTGTAGCTCTTGTGCAGAACAACCAACCTATAGCTTTTGGCTCCAAGACACTCACAGACACACAATCTAGGTATAGCAACATTGAGCGAGAAATGCTTGCTATTGTCTATGGCAGTGTTTCTTAACCATGGGGCCGCGGCCCAATCTCGGTCCGCGAGCGCCCTCTAGTGGGCCGCGGCCCTCAGGTTCAGTTCTGATCACTTGGTCCAGAACCAAGTGACCGACCCACAGGCTGGATTGGGTACTATCTTTAACTTCACAGCAGCCCTGCTTCAAAAAATGTTGTTAAGAGCTGTTTTGCAAGTTGATTTGAGTTTTGACACAAACAGAACATGGGATTTTACAATGCAATAGATTTTGAGTTATTTTACAATGAGTTTAAAGCAAACCATGTATTGAAATGTCATTTTTGAAAATTGAATTGTAAATTGCAAGATGATTTGTCATCTGAGTTATGACATCAAAAGCCCAAGACACTGCACTGCAATTGATTTTGCTTTTGTTTCCACATTTTATTTTTAAAAATGCCATATTGAATTGTAATTTTTCATACCTAATTGTAAATTGCAAAATGCATTTTCATATTACAAGCATAATTTGAATATTGAATTGTCAATTGCAAAATGATACTTCAAATAGCATGATGAATTTGCAAATTGAATTGCAAATTGAGAAATGCATAACACTTTGAATTATGTCTTTAAAAAACGTCCATACTCTCGCTGTGGGATTGGAGCTCAGTATTCTGGGAGAATTTTGTAAATCTCATGAACCTTGACATGAAAATGTGATTACCAATATTTTATAAAACTCCACGAAACAAATTAACATGAAATCTCAACATCTTCTGTGTCTTTCAAGCACTGTAAGAGATAAACACAGAGACTGCTCCATACAGATATCAGACTAAAAGCTGGTGGCTCCTCCAGGGCGTCAAGCTTAAGTAACGCTAAATTACAGAGCCCAGGGCCATTAAGAATCTCTGCCTGCCTGCATTCATTGAGCTTCAGAACATAGAATAGGCATCTGGTGCTCAAGAGAACCAGGTTGCCCCTAAGGACCACTCAAGTTGCCCACAGGTCTCTTCTAAAAATAGAACTCAAATTTAGAAGCGGTTAGTTTGAAAGCAATGCGTTACCTGAAACTCTAGTAGCCACAATTCTTGCCCTATATACAGATTAATCTTATGAGAAAACAGATATACCATGAGATTAATAATGTTCTAAGATGTAATTTGAGAGATGTTTTCTGAAAATTGGTCAAGAAATTAAGGAGATATCCCGCTTTTTGTGGTGAATACCTGCCTGTCCTCTATTACAACACCAGGGTTCTGATGACATGACTAAATGCATAGCAATGGGGCCTGCATGCAAAATAGGCATAGGCCGATCCAGTAACAGAAAAATAGCATAATATGACAGAAAAATTCCATTGTCCAGACAGAAGTGTACTTGGTGTGTAATCAGAAAATAAAGTTGATAAGGAGACTTAGTGGTGGAAAGAGGAGGTGCAGGAGTATACAGAGTAAGAGGCTAGCTAAGAAAAAGTGGGACACTGAGAGGACTGAGGAAAGTAGAAAGGAGTACAAGGAGATGCAGCTGGCATTCGCTTCTGTGGGAAGCTCACTTGCTGGATATGTCAGCAGACAGAGAGATGCTGCTGAGTGAAGAGGTTGCCGGCTCAGATCTCGTCAGGACATTTAAAAAAAAAAAAGGTCACCTAATTTTACTTTTTACCCCCTGGGATTAATATGAGAAAGTGAGCCTTCAAGCTCAACCACACACACAGAAAGGCCGCAAAAGTGGCTTTCATGAGGACATAGCCCCCTCTACCAGGAAACTCTTATAATAATCATATAAACCCGAACAAGGAAACATAATTACCATTGTTTTTGTTGAACTCTGTAGAATAAATAAACATTTTTCTTAACATTACCTGTCTTCCATACATTGTAAGTGAGAAATCCACAGACACCATACCTTATAGCGATCATCCTAAAAACATAGGCTGGTAGCTCCTCCCACATGCGGCCACAGCGTCAAGCTCAGGAACAGTTTTTGACTGGCGATAAGCAGCGAATTCGTCGCACAATAAAGAGGGGTGGGGGATGCGAATTTGTCGTGCAAATTACGTTCTGTGAGAATTCACTTTTATGTTTATTCATGTTAAATGTGGCGCGCAGCGTGTGCACAAAATGACACCGCTTCAAATGAAACAACTTTATCTCCAGACGTGTTTGTTACTGTATATAAAAAAGAAAATGGTTATATTACCTATGATTCCAAGACAAAGTGTTGATGGAAAAACTTTTTTTTTGGCTTAGATAGTTTTGAATACTTTTTTTCTACTTGAGTTTTTGACTCATGTTTAATGAGGACACTTAAGAACAATATTAGTGGCACTTTTCATTCACCGGTACTACTTGACAGTATCAAAACTGCTTAAAGAGGCATACTCGTTCCGAGATAAAATCCCATATCAAGTACAATCCAATATCAGACATTTTATTTGAGAATTGATGGACTTTCACCTTTTTCATCCATGTCTCCCGGAACAGATGTTTCTTCAGGTTTTACTGCTGTTCGATGATCTGTTGTCGTGGAATGTTTAGCTCCTTTGTAATCCTTTCCCTTCTCACTCTGTGAAAGGAATAGGATTTTTAATTTTGATTGATTTTATTCTATTGTTCTTCTAATGTGGGAGCAAAAAAGGATCTAGACTCCCACCACTTGTGCAAGTTCTCCCACTTAAAAAGAGGAGAGAGGTCTGTAATTTTTAATCATAGATATCCATCAACTATATGAGACAAAATGAGAAAAAAAATCCAGAAAATCACATTGCCTGTTTATCAAAGAGTTTATTTGTAATTTATTGCTAAAGATAAGTATTTGGTCAATAACAAACAAGCAAGATTTCTGGCTGCCTCAGACCTATAACATCTCCTGTAATAGGATCCTCTGTCCTCCACTCGTTATCTGTATTAATAACAACTGTTTAAACTTGTTCTCTATTTATATCTATCTGTGAACAACCTCAAACAGTAACAATCCAAATTCCACTATGGCCAAGGCCAAAGAGCTGTCTAGGGACACCAGAAACCAACATGTTGACCTGCACTAAGCTTGAAGACTGAATCTGTAATAGGTAAGTAGATTGGTGTGAAGAAATGAACTGTGGGGGCAACTATTGGGAAATGGAAGAAATACAACCCCACCGATAATCTCCCTCCATCTGGGGCTCCTCACAAGATCTCCCCCCGTCAGTAGCACAGTACGCTTCCAAAGACTCAAACCCTGCAGTGCCAGATGTCTAAAGTCTTGGGGGGTCTGGTGGTGGTATGGGGGGTCTGTCTACAGTCTGCAATACAGCATTTTGATGATCCAGAAGGGGATTTGGAGAATGTCCTTTGGTCAAATGAAACCAAAATTGAAATTTTGAAAAGAACTCTACTTGTGGAGTTTGGAGGAGAAAAAACGCAGAGTTGCATTCAAAGAACACCAAACCCACTGTAAAGCATGGAGGAGGAAACATCATTCATTGGGGCTGTTTTCCAGCAAAGAGACCTGGACAACTGATCTGTGTAAGGGAAAGAATAAAAGGGGCCATGTGTGGTCAGATTTGGAGAGAAAACCTCCTTCCATCTGCACTGAAGATGAAACATGGTTGGGTCTTTTAGCATGACAACCAGCCCAAACAGATTGCACGGGTCATGAAGAGGTGGCTTCATAAAAAGAGTGGGCTAGCCAGTCTCCAGATCTCAACCCCATAGAAAATCTTTGGAGGGAATTAATAGTCAGTGTTGCTCAGCAACAACTCCTAAACATCACTGCTCTAGAGGAGATCTGCATGGAGGAATGGGCCAAAATACCAGCAACAGTTTGTTGAAACCTGAAGAAGACTTAGAGAAAACCATTGATTGTTGTCCTTGCCAGCAGAAGGTATATAACAAAGTATTGAAATGACCTTTTGTTATTGACTAAAAACTTATTTTCCACCATTATTTACAAGAAAATTCTTGAAAAATCAGACAATGTGATTTTCAGATTTTTTTTTCTCATTTTGGCTCTCATATCAATGATGAACATTAAAGACCTCTCTCATCTTTTAAGTGGGAGAACTTGAACAATTGGTGACTGAAAAAATACCTTTTTACCCCACTGTACACGTTAAAAGTTGTATCGTAGTATTTCATATTTTGGTCTGTCGGACCGCCAGCTAAGAAAAATAAAGGTTGAATCTTCTGTTTCTATGAAAGAAATATCTGACCTTTCTTTTGTTTCCACTTGTGTCCACAGGGATGGAACCTGCAAAAGATAGGATCCGATTTACTCAACATGGAGGCAGATCTCACTTTGATTTTTATCAGAGAACTTTACAGAATGTCACACTGGGGTCTGGAGTGTGACTGACAGGTCAAAGGCAAAAAGCAAAACCAAACTTTAGAGATTGGTGGGGATGAGAATATTAGCTTATTTCTACAGCAGGCAACTGGAGGAGGCCTGATTCAATGTTAGGCCAACGGTACAGGCGCGACATGAGGCAATCTGCAGATCTGCGGCTAGATGAACGACGGGCGCAGCACGAAGTCTTTAGCAGCACGATTTCCAAATGAGACAAAATTGCGCAGAGCAGCCAAATTTCTTTTTATCTGAAGTTTGACAGATTACTGGGTGCACTGTCAATCAGAACTCAGCTTGGAAACTGACCTTTTCAGATCAGCTTCAAATGCAAGCATTTAGTCCTGGAACATACATATTTTTCTTAATTTCTGGAGCCACATGTTTTACAAGCACAACTGCTATTTGGGTGAAGCGGGATACATTCTTGACAGATCGTACTTTCACTCCTGCGGGATCTCGCACGCTCGAATCCTCAAGATCTTACGTTCGATAAAAATCCCATCTCAAGTACAATCCAATATCAGACATTTTATTGAGAATTGATGGACTTTCACCTTTTTCATCCATGTCTCCCGGAACAGATGTTCTTCAGGTTTTACTGCTGTCCGATGATCTGTTGTCGTGGAATGTTTAGCTCCTTTGTAATCCTTTCCCTTCTCACTCTGTGAAAGGAATAATTTTTAATTTTGATTGATTTTATTCTATTGTTCTTCTAATGTGGAGCAAAAAAGGATCTAGACTCCCACCACTTGTGCAAGTTCTCCCACTTAAAAGAGGAGAGGTCTGTAATTTTTAATCATAGATATCCATCAACGATATGAGACAAAATGAGAAAAAAAATCCAGAAAATCACATTGCCTGTTTATCAAAGAGTTTATTTGTAATTTATTCTAAAGATAAGTATTTGGTCAATAACAAAAAAAGCAGATTTCTGGCTGCCTCAGACCTATAACATCTCCTGTAATAGGATCCTCTGTCCTCCACTCATTATCTGTATTAATAACAACTGTTTAAACTTGTTCTCTATATAATAACCTGTGAACAACCTCAAACAGTAACAATCCAAATTCCACTATGGCCAAGGCCAAAGAGCTGTCTAGGGACACCAGAAACCAACATGTTGCTGCACTAAGCTTGAAGACTGAATCTGTAATAGGTAAGTAGATTGGTGTGAAGAAATGAACTGTGGGGCAACTGTGGAAATGGAAGAAATACAACCCCACCGATAATCTCCCTCCATCTGGGGCTCCTCACAAGATCTCCCCCCGTCAGTAGCACAGTACGCTTCCAAAGACTCAAAACCCTGCAGTGCCAGATGTCTAAAGTCTTGGGGGGTCTGGTGGTGGTATGGGGGTCTGTCTACAGTCTGCAATACAGCATTTTGATGATCCAGAAGGGGATTTGGAGAATGTCCTTTGGTCAAATGAAACCAAAATTGAAATTTTGAAAAGAACTCTACTTGTGGAGTTTGGAGGAGAAAAAACGCAGAGTTGCATTCAAAGAACACCAAACCCACTGTAAAGCATGGAGGAGGAAACATCATTCATTGGGCTGTTTTCCAGCAAAGAGACCTGGAACTGATCTGTGTAAGGGAAAGAATAAAAGGGGCCATGTGTGGTCAGATTTGGAGAGAAAAACCTCCTTCCATCTGCACTGAAGATGAAACATGGTTGGGTCTTTTAGCATGACAACCAGCCCAAACAGATTGCACGGTCAAAGAGGTGGCTTCATAAAAAGAGTGGGCTAGCCAGTCTCCAGATCTCAACCCCATAGAAAATCTTTGGAGGGAATTAATAGTCAGTGTTGCTCAGCAACAACTCCTAAACATCACTGCTCTAGAGAGATCTGCATGGAGGAATGGGCCAAAATACCAGCAACAGTTGTTGGAAACCTGGAGAAGACTTAGAGAAAACCATTGATTGTTGTCCTTGCCAGCAGAAGGTATATAACAAAGTATTGAAATGAGCTTTTGTTATTGACTAAAAACTTATTTTCCACCATTATTTACAAGAAAATCTTGAAAAATCAGACAATGTGATTTTCAGATTTTTTTTTCTCATTTTGGCTCTCATATCAATGATGAACATTAAAGACCTCTCTCATCTTTTAAGTGGGAGAACTTGAACAATTGGTGACTGAAAAAATACCTTTTTACCCCACTGTACACGTTACAAATGTATTGTAGTATTTCATATTTTGGTCTGTCGGACCGCCAGCTAAAAAATAAAGGTTGAATCTTCTGTTTCTATGAAAGAAATATCTGACCTTTCTTTTGTTTCCACTGTGTCCACAGGGATGGAACCTGCAAAAGATAGGATCCGATTTACTCAACATGGAGGCAGATCTCACTTTGATTTTTATCAGAGAACTTTACAGAATGTCACACTGGGGTCTGGAGTGTACTGACAGGTCAAAGGCAAACAGCAAAAACCAAACTTTAGAGATTGGTGGGATGAGAATATTAGCTTATTTCTACAGCAGGCAACTGGAGGAGGCCTGATTCAATGTTAGGCCAACGGTACAGGCGCGACATGAGGCAATCTGCAGATCTGCGGCTAGATTTGAACGACGGGCGCAGCACGAAGGTCTGTCAGCAGCACGATTTCCACAATGAGACAAATATTGGGCAGAGCAGCCAAATTTTTCTTTTTATCTGAAGTTTGACAGATTACTGGGTTGCATCTGTCAATCAGGAACTCAGCTTTGGGAACTGACCTTTTCAGGATCAGCTTGTCAAATGCAAGCATTTTAGTCCTGAACATACATATTTTTCTTTAATTTGCTGGAGCCACATGTTTACAGAGCACAACTGGCTATTTTGGGGTGAAGCGGGATACATTCTTGACAGATCGTAGGCTTTCACTCCTGCGGCGGATCTCGCACGCTCGAGATCCTCAAGGATCTTACTATTTCTATAGTAAAATCCCATCTCAAGTACAATCCATATCAGACATTTTATTTGAGAATTGATGGACTTTCACCTTTTTCATCCATGTTCTCCCGGAACAGATGTTTCTTCAGGTTTTACTGCTGTCCGAGGATCTGTTGTCGTGGAATGTTTAGCTCCTTTGTAATCCTTTTCCTTCTCACTCTGTGAAAGGAATAGGATTTTTTATTTTGATTGATTTTATTCTATTGTTCTTCTAATGTGGGAGCAAAAAAGGATCTAGACTCCCACACTTGTGCAAGTTCTCCCACTTAAAAAAGAGGAGAGAGGTCTGTAATTTTTAATCATAGATATCCATCAACGATATGAGACAAAATGAGAAAAAAATCCAGAAAATCACATTGCCTGTTTATCAAAGAGTTTATTTGTAATTTATTGCTAAAGATAAGTATTTGTCAATAACAAACAAGCAAGATTTCTGGCTGCCTCAGACCTATAACATCTCCTGTAATAGGATCCTCTGTCCTCCACTCATTATCTGTATTAATAACAACTGTTTAAACTGGTTCTTCTATTTATAAGACACCTCTGTGAACAACTCAAACAGTAACAATCCAAATTCCAATATGGCCAAGGCCAAAGAGCTGTCTAGGACACCAGAAACCAACATGTTGACTTGCACTAAGCTTGAAGACTGAATCTGTAATAGGTAAGTAGATTGGTGTGAAGAATGAACTGTGGGGGCAACTATTGGGAAATGGAAGAAATACAACCCCACCGATAATCTCCCTCCATCTGGGGCTCCTCACAAGATCTCCCCCCGTCAGTAGCACAGTACGCTTCCAAAGACTCAAACCCCGCAGTGCCAGATGTCTAAAGTCTTGGGGGGTCTGGTGGTGGTAGGGGGGTCTGTCTACAGTCTGCAATACAGCATTTTGATGATCCAGAAGGGGATTTGGAGAATGTCCTTTGGTCAAATGAAACCAAAATTGAAATTTTGAAAAGAACTCTACTTGTGGAGTTTGGAGAGAAAAAAACGCAGAGTTGCATTCAAAGAACACCAACCACTGTAAAGCATGGAGGAGGAAACATCATTCTTTGGGCTGTTTTCCAGCAAAGAGACCTGGACAACTGATCTGTGTAAGGGAAAGAATAAAAGGGGCCATGTGTGGTCAGATTTGGAGAGAAAACCTCCTTCCATCTGCACTGAAGATGAAACATGGTTGGGTCTTTTAGCATGACAACCAGCCCAAACAGATTGCACGGGTCATAAAGAGGTGGCTTCATAAAAAGAGTGGGCTAGCCAGTCTCCAGATCTCAACCCCATAGAAAATCTTTGGAGGGAATTAATAGTCAGTGTTGCTCAGCAACAACTCCTAAACATCACTGCTCTAGAGGAGATCTGCATGGAGGAATGGGCCAAAATACCAGCAACAGTTTGTGGAAACCTGGAGAAGACTTAGAGAAAACCATTGATTGTTGTCCTTGCCAGCAGAAGGTATATAACAAAGTATTGAAGAGAGCTTTTGTTATTGACTCAAAACTTATTTTCCACCATTATTTACAAGAAAATTCTTGAAAAATCAGACAATGTGATTTTCAGATTTTTTTCTCTTTTGGCTCTCATATCAATGATGAACATTAAAGACCTCTCTCATCTTTTAAGTGGGAGAACTTGAACAATTGGTGACTGAAAAAATACCTTTTTACCCCACTGTACACGTTACAAGTTGTATTGTAGTATTTCATATTTTGGTCTGTCGGACCGCCAGCTAAGAAAAATAAAGGTTGAATCTTCTGTTTCTATGAAAGAAATATCTGACCTTTCTTTTGTTTCCACTTGTGTCCACAGGGATGGAACCTGCAAAAGATAGGATCAGATTTACTCAACATGGAGGCAGATCTCACTTTGATTTTTATCAGAGAACTTTACAGAATGTCACACTGGGGTCTGGAGTGTGACTGACAGGTCAAAGGCAAAAAGCAAAACCAAACTTTAGAGATTGGTGGGGATGAGAATATTAGCTTATTTCTACAGCAGGCAACTGGAGGAGGCCTGATTCAATGTTAGGCCAACGGTACAGGCGCGACATGAGGCAATCTGCAGATCTGCGGCTAGATTTGAACGACGGGCGCAGCACGAAGGTCTGTCAGCAGCACGATTTCCACAATGAGACAAATATTGGGCAGAGCAGCCAAATTTTTCTTTTTATCTGAAGTTTGACAGATTACTGGGTTGCATCTGTCAATCAGGAACTCAGCTTTGGGAAACTGACCTTTTCAGGATCAGCTTGTCAAATGCAAGCATTTTAGTCCTGAACATACATATTTTTCTTTAATTTGCTGGAGCCACATGTTTACAGAGCACAACTGGCTATTTTGGGGTGAAGCGGGATACATTCTTGACAGATCGTAGGCTTTTACTCCTGCGGCGGATCTCGCACGCTCGAGATCCTCAAGGATCTTACTATTTCTATAGTAAAATCCCATCTCAAGTACAATCCAATATCAGACATTTTATTTGAGAATTGATGGACTTTCACCTTTTTCATCCATGTCTCCCGGAACAGATGTTTCTTCAGGTTTTACTGCTGTCCGAGGATCTGTTGTCGTTAATGTTTAGCTCCATGTTAATCCTTTCCTTCTCACTCTGTGAAAGAATAGGATTTTTCATTTGATTGATTTTATTCTATTGTTCTTCTAATGTGGAGCAAGCAAAAAGGATCTAGACTCCCACCACTTGTGCAAGTTCTCCCACTTAAAAAGAGGAGGAGAGAGGTCTGTTAATAATCATAGATATCCATCAACGATATGAGACAAAATGAGAAAAAAAAATCCAGAAAATCACATTGCCTGTTTATCAAAGAGTTTATTTGTAATTTATTGCTAAAGATAAGTATTGGTCAATAACAAACAAGCAAGATTTCGCTGCCTCAGACCTATAACATCTCCTGTAATAGGATCCTCTGTCCTCCACTCGTTATCTGTATTAATAACAACTGTTTAAACTTGTTCTCTATTTAATCTATCTGTGAACAACCTCAAACAGTAACAATCCAAATTCCACTATGGCCAAGGCCAAAGCTGTCTAGGACACCAGAAACCAACATGTTGACTTGCACTAAGCTTGAAGACTGAATCTGTAATAGGTAAGTAGATTGGTGTGAAGAAATGTACTGGGGCAACTATTGGAAATGGAAGAGAAATACAACCCCACCATAATCTCCCTCCATCTGCTCCTCACAAGATCTCCCCCCGTCAGTAGCACAGTACGCTTCCAAAGACTCAAACCCCGCAGTGCCAGATGTCTAAAGTCTTGGGGGTCTGGTGGTGGTATGGGGGTCTGTCTACAGTCTGCAATACAGCATTTGATGATCCAAAGGGGATTTGGAGAATGTCCTTGGTCAAATGAAACCAAAATTGAAATTTTGAAAAGAACTCTACTTGTGGAGTTTGGAGGAGAAAAAACGCAGAGTTGCATCCAAGAACACCCAAACCCACTGAAAGCAATGGAGGAGGAAACATCATTCTTTGGGCTGTTTTCCAGCAAAGAGACCAGGACAACTGATCTGTGTAAGGGAAAGAATAAAAGGGGCCATGTGGTCAGATTTGGAGTGAAAACCTCCTTCCATCTGCACTGAAGATGGAAACATGTTGGTCTTTTTCGCCGACAAACCAGCCCAAACAGATTGCACGGGTCATTAAAGAGGTGCTTCATAAAAAGAGTGGCTAGCCAGTCTCCAGATCTCCAACCCCATAGAAAATCTTGGAGGGAATTAATAGTCATGTTGCTCAGCAACAACTCCTAAAACATCACTGCTCTAGAGGAGATCTGCATGGAGGAATGGCCAAAATACCAGCAACAGTTTGTGGAAACCTGGAGAAGACTTAGAGAAAACCATTGATTGTTGTCCTTGCCAGCAGAAGGTATATAACAAAGTATTGAAAGAAGCTTTTGTTATTGACTCAAAACTTATTTTCCACCATTATTTACAAGAAAATTCTTGAAAAATCAGACAATGTGATTTTCAGATTTTTTCTTCTCATTTTGGCTCTCATATCAATGATGAACATTAAAGACCTCTCTCATCTTTTAAGTGGGAGAACTTGAACAATTGGTGACTGAAAAAATACCTTTTTACCCCACTGTACACGTTACAAGTTGTATTGTAGTATTTCATATTTTGGTCAGTCGGACGCCAGCTAAGAAAAATAAAGGTTGAATCTTCTGTTTCTATGAAAGAAATATCTGACCTTTCTTTTGTTTCCACTTGTGTCCACAGGGATGGAACCTGCAAAAGATAGGATCAGATTTACTCAACATGGAGGCAGATCTCACTTTGATTTTTATCAGAGAACTTTACAGAATGTCACACTGGGGTCTGGAGTGTGACTGACAGGTCAAAGGCAAAAAGCAAAACCAAACTTTAGAGATTGGTGGGGATGAGAATATTAGCTTATTTCTACAGCAGGCAACTGGAGGAGGCCTGATTCAATGTTAGGCCAACGGTACAGGCGCGACATGAGGCAATCTGCAGATCTGCGGCTAGATTTGAACGACGGGCGCAGCATGAAGGTCTGTTAGCAGCACGATTTCCACAATGAGACAAATATTGGGCAGAGCAGCCAAATTCTTTTTATCTGAAGTTTGACAGATTACTGGGTTGCATCTGTCAATCAGGAACTCAGCTTTGGAAACTGACCTTTTCAGGATCAGCTTGTCAAATGCAAGCATTTTAGTCCTGAACATACATATTTTTCTTTAATTTGCTGGAGCCACATGTTTACAGAGCACAACTGGCTATTTTGGGGTTAAGCGGGATACATTCTTGACAGATCGTAGGCTTTTACTCCTGCGGCGGGTCTCGCACGCTCGAGATCCTCAAGGATCCTACTATTTCTATAGTAAAATCCCAACTCAAGTACAATCCAATATCAGACATTTTATTTGAGAATTGATGGACTTTCACCTTTTTCATCCATGTCTCCCGGAACAGATGTTTCTTCAGGTTTTACTGCTGTCCGAGGATCTGTTGTCGTGGAATGTTTAGCTCCTTTGTAATCCTTTCCCTTCTCACTCTGTGAAAGGAATAGGATTTTTCATTTTGATTGATTTTATTCTATTGTTCTTCTAATGTGGGAGCAAAAAAGGATCTAGACTCCCACCACTTGTGCAAGTTCTCCCACTTAAAAAGAGGAGAGAGGTCTGTAATTTTTAATCATAGATATCCATCAACGATATGAGACAAAATGAGAAAAAAATCCAGAAAATCACATTGCCTGTTTATCAAAGAGTTTATTTGTAATTTATTGCTAAAGATAAGTATTTGGTCAATAACAAACAAGCAAGATTTCTAGCTGCCTCAGACCTATAACATCTCCTGTAATAGGATCCTCTGTCCTCCACTCATTATCTGTATGAATAACAACTGTTTAAACTTGTTCTCTATTTATATCTATCTGTGAACAACCTCAAACAGTAACAATCCAAATTCCACTATGGCCAAGGCCAAAGAGCTGTCTAGGGACACCAGAAACCAACATGTTGACTTGCACTAAGCTTGAAGACTGAATCTGTAATAGGTAAGTAGATTGGTGTGAAGAAATGAACTGTGGGGGCAACTATTGGGAAATGGAAGAAATACAACCCACCGATAATCTCCCTCCATCTGGGGCTCCTCACAAGATCTCCCCCCGTCAGTAGCACAGTACGCTTCCAAAGACTCAAACCCTGCAGTGCCAGATGTCTAAAGTCTTGGGGGGTCTGGTGGTGGTAGGGGGGGTCTGTCTACAGTCTGCAATACAGCATTTTGATGATCCAGAAGGGGATTTGGAGAATGTCCTTTGGTCAAATGAAACCAAAATTGAAATTTTGAAAAGAACTCTACTTGTGGAGTTTGGAGGAGAAAAAACGCAGAGTTGCATCCAAAGAACACCAAACCCACTGTAAAGCATGGAGGAGGAAACATCATTTTTTGGGCTGTTTTCCAGCAAAGAGACCAGGACAACTGATCTGTGTAAGGGAAAGAATAAAAGGGGCCATGTGTGGTCAGATTTGGAGAGAAAACCTCCTTCCATCTGCACTGAAGATGAAACATGGTTGGGTCTTTTAGCATGACAACCAGCCCAAACAGATTGCACGGGTCATGAAGGGGTGGCTTCATAAAAAGAGTGGGCTAGCCAGTCTCCAGATCTCAACCCCATAGAAAATCTTTGAAGGGAATTAATAGTCAGTGTTGCTCAGCAACAACTCCTAAACATCACTGCTCTAGAGGAGATCTGCATGGAGGAATGGGCCAAAATACCAGCAACAGTTTGTGGAAACTTGGAGAAGACTTAGAGAAAACCATTGATTGTTGTCCTTGCCAGCAGAAGGTATATAACAAAGTATTGAAGAGAGCTTTTGTCATTGACTAAAAACTTATTTTCCACCATTATTTACAAGAAAATTCTTGAAAAATCAGACAATGTGATTTTCAGATTTTTTTTTCTCATTTTGGCTATCATATCAATGATGAACATTAAAGACCTCTCTCATCTTTTAAGTGGGAGAACTTGAACAATTGGTGACTGAAAAAATACCTTTTTACCCCACTGTACACGTTACAAGTTGTATTGTAGTATTTCATATTTTGGTCTGTCGGACCGCCAGCTAAGAAAAATAAAGGTTGAATCTTCTGTTTCTATGAAAGAAATATCTGACCTTTCTTTTGTTTCCACTTGTGTCCACAGGGAAGGAACCTGCAAAAGATAGGATCAGATTTACTCAACATGGAGGCAGATCTCACTTTGATTTTTATCAGAGAACTTTACAGAATGTCACACTGGGGTCTGGAGTGTGACTGACAGGTCAAAGGCAAATAGCAAAACCAAACTTTAGAGATTGGTGGGGATGAGAATATTAGCTTATTTCTACAGCAGGCAACTGGAGGAGGCCAGATTCAATGTTAGGCCAACGGAACAGGCGCGACATGAGGCAATCTGCAGATCTGCGGCTAGATTTGAACGACGGGCGCAGCACGAAGGTCTGTCAGCAGCACGATTTCCAAAACGAGACAAATATTGGGCAGAGCAGCCAAATTTTTCTTTTTATCTGAAGTTTGACAGATTACTGGGTTGCATCTGTCAATCAGGAACTCAGCTTTGGGAAACTGACCTTTTCAGGATCAGCTTGTCAAATGCAAGCTTTTTAGTCCTGAACATACATATTTTTCTTTAATTTGCTGGAGCCACATGTTTACAGAGCACAACTGGCTATTTTGGGGTTAAGCGGGATACATTCTTGACAGATCGTAGGCTTTTACTCCTGCGGCGGGTCTCGCACGCTCGAGATCCTCAAGGATCCTACTATTTCTATAGTAAAATCCCAACTCAAGTACAATCCAATATCAGACAATTTTTAATTTGAGAATTGATGGACTTTCACCTTTTTCATTCCATGTCTTCCCGGAACAGATGTTTCTTCAGGTTTACTGCTGTCCGAGGATCTGTTGTCGTGGAATGTTTAGCTCCTTTGTAATCCTTTCCCTTCTCACTCTGTGAAAGGAATAGATTTTTCATTTTGATTGATTTTATTCTATTGTTCTTCTAATGTGGGAGCAAAAAAGGATCTAGACTCCCACCACTTGTGCAAGTTCTCCCACTTAAAAAGAGGAGAGAGGTCTGTAATTTTTAATCATAGATATCCATCAACTATATGAGACAAAATGAGAAAAAAAATCCAGAAAATCACATTGCCTGTTTATCAAAGAGTTTATTTGTAATTTATTGCTAAAGATAAGTATTTGGTCAATAACAAACAAGCAAGATTTCTAGCTGCCTCAGACCTATAACATCTCCTGTAATAGGATCCTCTGTCCTCCACTCATTATCTGTATTAATAACAACTGTTTAAACTTGTTCTCTATTTATAAGACACCTGTGAACAACCTCAAACAGTAACAATCCAAATTCCACTATGGCCAAGGCCAAAGAGCTGTCTAGGGACACCAGAAACCAACATGTTGACTTGCACTAAGCTTGAAGACTGAATCTGTAATAGGTAAGTAGATTGGTGTGAAGAAATGAACTGTGGGGGCAACTATTGGGAAATGGAAGAAATACAACCCCACCGATAATCTCCCTCCATCTGGGGCTCCTCACAAGATCTCCCCCCGTCAGTAGCACAGTACGCTTCCAAAGACTCAAACCCTGCAGTGCCAGATGTCTAAAGTCTTGGGGGGTCTGGTGGTGGTAGGGGGGGTCTGTCTACAGTCTGCAATACAGCATTTTGATGATCCAGAAGGGGATTTGGAGAATGTCCTTTGGTCAAATGAAACCAAAATTGAAATTTTGAAAAGAACTCTACTTGTGGAGTTTGGAGGAGAAAAAACGCAGAGTTGCATTCAAAGAACACCAAACCCACTGTAAAGCATGGAGGAGGAAACATCATTTTTGGGGCTGTTTTCCAGCAAAGAGACCAGGACAACTGATCTGTGTAAGGGAAGAATAAAAGGGGCCATGTGTGGTCAGATTTGGAGAGAAAACCTCCTTCCATCTGCACTGAAGATGAAACATGGTTGGGTCTTTTAGCATGACAACCAGCCCAAACAGATTGCACGGGTCATGAAGAGGTGGCTTCATAAAAAGAGTGGGCTAGCCAGTCTCCAGATCTCAACCCCATAGAAAATCTTTGGAGGGAATTAATAGTCAGTGTTGCTCAGCAACAACTCCTAAACATCACTGCTCTAGAGGAGATCTGCATGGAGGAATGGGCCAAAATACCAGCAACAGTTTGTGGAAACTTGGAGAAGACTTAGAGAAAACCATTGATTGTTGTCCTTGCTAGCAGAAGGTATATAACAAAGTATTGAAGAGAGCTTTTGTTATTGACTAAAAACTTATTTTCCACCATTATTTACAAGAAAATTCTTGAAAAATCAGACAATGTGATTTTCAGATTTTTTTTTCTCATTTTGGCTATCATATCAATGATGAACATTAAAGACCTCTCTCATCTTTTAAGTGGGAGAACTTGAACAATTGGTGACTGAAAAAATACCTTTTTACCCCACTGTACACGTTACAAGTTGTATTGTAGTATTTCATATTTTGGTCTGTCGGACCGCCAGCTAAGAAAAATAAAGGTTGAATCTTCTGTTTCTATGAAAGAAATATCTGACCTTTCTTTTGTTTCCACTTGTGTCCACAGGGAAGGAACCTGCAAAAGATAGGATCAGATTTACTCAACATGGAGGCAGATCTCACTTTGATTTTTATCAGAGAACTTTACAGAATGTCGCACTGGGGTCTGGAGTGTGACTGACAGGTCAAAGGCAAATAGCAAAACCAAACTTTAGAGATTGGTGGGGATGAGAATATTAGCTTATTTCTACAGCAGGAAACTGGAGGAGGCCTGATTCAATGTTAGGCCAACGGAACAGGCGCGACATGAGGCAATCTGCAGATCTGCGGCTAGATTTGAACGACGGGCGCAGCACGAAGGTCTGTCAGCAGCACGATTTCCAAAACGAGACAAATATTGGGCAGAGCAGCCAAATTTTTCTTTTTATCTGAAGTTTGACAGATTACTGGGTTGCATCTGTCAATCAGGAACTCAGCTTTGAGAAACTGACCTTTTCAGTGACTAGAACAACGGGTAGAATAATTGTCCAATGCAAGCGTTTTTGTCCTCAACTTCCATTCTTTTCTTTAATTCACCTGAGCGGAATGTTTGCAGAGCACAACCAACTATTTTGTGGTGAAGCAGGACACACTGGACACATTGCAGGATTTCCTACCTGGCGAATGGCGAACCCGTCCCCAAGATAATTAAACTGGGTATGTACATGTGCGGAAGACATGGTTGCAGTACTTATTTTGGTCGGGACAAACTGCTCGTGAGTTTTGGTTTGACATCTTGTATTGCTACTGTATTCATTGCGCACGTGACTAAAGAAGACATCTTATTAAAAAAAGAAAACAAAGCAAATTTAAGCAAATCGATCTGTACATAAAAATGCTTTTCTCTCTGTCATTGAACATTTTTATAAAAGTTTCTATTGTTTTGATACTTTTTTTTTAATCAGAGGTAATATCATTGATCAAAGCCTAAGTTTTCTCTTTATCTTATTCATTTTCTTAACCGCTTTTTTCCCTTTCAGGGTTGCGGGGATGCCGGAGACTAACCTGGCTACTGATAGGCGAAGGCAGGGTCCACCCTGGACAGGTCGCCAATCTATCGCAAGGCTACAATCATACATACATTCACTCTCACATTCATACCCAGGGACAATTTAGAGTCACCAATGTAACTTATGAAGCATGTTTTTGGACAATGGGAGGACGCTGGAGTATCCGGTGAGAACCCACGCATGCACAGGGAGAACATGCAAACTCCACACCGAAAGGTCCCCATCGGTGTTACTGATACCCCAGCCGGGATTTGATCTGGGGCCTTTTTGCTGTGAAGAACAAACCATATTTTGAGTGGTGTATGTTACATTTGTCAAGACTCTAACTTCCAGTTTCCCTCCAAACCACCAGAAGGAGCCCTTTCCTGAATACCGATCTTCTTTCACCAGCTGTACTGAATTACCTTCATCAGGCTCACCATATTTATATGTTCAATTTTCACCTCTTTCTCTGCAAAGTATTGCCTAGTGTTTCCCTAGCAATTTCTGAGCGTTTCTGATAACTCTTACCTACTCGTGTTTTCGACCCTTGCCTGTTCTACTCTCCTTCTTGTCTATATCCTCGTCTTTGACCTCTCCCTGGCCTTTGACTACGTCTGTTTTTTTTGCCCCCTGTCTGTTTTTGGGTGTTGATTAAACCTTATCTGCTTGCACATGGATCCAAACGCCTCCGCGTCTGTGTCACAGCATTGTTGTCACTTTATATTACTAAGCAAATTTTCATATTTCCTGTGATTCCAAGACAAACTGTCCATAAAGGTTGATGGACAATTTTTTCTTTTTGCTTGCTTATTTTTTTGAAGACTTTTTGTTTGCTTGAGTTTTTCTCTCATGATCAACTGAAGATACTTTGGAGCATTTTATTGGCACTGTCTCAGAAATGCTTAAGGCAGGCTACTCTTTCTGTGGCAAAATATAAATCTAAATGTAATCACTTGAGTTTGGCCATCTGCATCAAGATGGACAGGAAGTGATGTCAATATGGTCAGCACCAGGAAGCACCGGCGGCGGAGCGGAGTCCGACCTCACCCAACGGCGTGCTACACCAGCGGCGGCGGAGCGACCGGGCTGTCATCCAGCACCAGGAAGCACCGGCGGCGGAGCGGCTATCCAGTCATTTGGCGCCTGAAACCACCGGCAGCGGAGCGGAGTCCGACCTCACCCTACGGAGTGCTACACCAGCGGCGGCGGAGCGGAGAGACTGGGAACCAGTCAACAGCAAGCAACACCAAAGGTTGTGGATTATACATTGGACCTTATTTTGACTCAGCCAGATCCTTCTACCTGACAAGGTGAGTGATACGAAAAGGAGATGCCAGGCGGCAGAGTGGGTGGGAGGAGCAAAGACATGGCTACGGCTGATGATTTGGAAGAGATCAAAAGATCTCTTGACTTCATGTCAGGTGAGCTGACCAAGCTAACCTCGCAGCAGGAGCGAATGATTGAACAGATGGAAGAGGTAAAAGTTTTGAAAGCTTTGTTAAAGCAAAAAGATAGCTACTCTAGAGCAAAGGGTGGACGAACTTGAGCAGTACACTCGAAGGGAAGACCTAGTGATATCTGGCTTAGAAACCCGTCACAAAACCTACGCATCAGCAGCTAATTCTGATTCAACAGAAGATTCTCCTAAGGAACAAGAGTCATTAGAACAACAAGTTGTCAGTTTTCTACACAGCAAAAATATAAATGTACACAATGACGCAATTTCCATTTGTCACATGTTGCCGAAGAAATTTGTCAAAGCAAAACCAACTATCATCATGAGATTTACCAGCAGAAAAGTGAGAAATAGTGTACTACAACAAGCAAAAAAACTGAAGGGGTCCAATGTGTATATAAACGAGCATCTAACCAAAAAGAATGGCACTATTGCCAGAGAGGCAAGAATATTAAAGAAACAGAAGAAAATTGTATCCACCTGGACCAGGAATGGGAATGTGTGGATCAAAGAAAAAGAAGGATCTCAAGCAAAAATGATCAAAGAATTAAAAGATTTGGAAAATCTTAGCAAATGAAGGAAGCGAACTGCTATGACAAAGAACAAATTAAAAGAGAACCCAATACATTCCATGTTTGTAAACTACAGAACTGAGTTGTTTATGAATAAAAACAAACGAACAAAAATATAACACCTACTTATGATTACAAAGTCACATACACAAAGTGAACCAGACAAAATATATGATCTCGGAAAGGAATTGGATAAAAATCTGCCTCTTCATCTAGAAAATGAATGTAAATATTACAACGAGCTAGAGTTGAAGGAATGTATCGCCAAAGGATCTCTATCGATCATCCATTTTAATATAAGAAGTCTGAAATGTAATTATGACAAAATCCAGGAATTTCTAATACTAAATGACAAAAAATTTAATATGATTGCAGTATCTGAAACATGGCTGAAAGATGAGGACACTGATGTTGTCCGTATAGAGGGATATGACTTATATTGTTTAAACAGAAAGAAAAAAAAAGCTGGTGGGGTAGCTTTGTATGTCAAAAACAACTTAAAATGCAAACTTATTGACAAAATGACACTTGGTTGGAATGATATGATGGAAATCATTACTGTGGAAATCATTTTTGAAAAAACTAAAAATGTCATTGTTAGCTGTGTTTACCGAGCACCTGGCACCTGTGTTGGAATGTTTACTGATGAGATGACAAACTTGTTCTGTGGAGTATGGAATAAGTCTGTCTATGTATGTGGAGACTTTAATATTGACCTGGGTAACGTTAGCATATCAAGGATGAGCAATGACTTTGTAAATTTGATGTATAGCCTGGGATTATGCCCTTTGATAAACAAACCAACTAGAATCACAACACAGAGTGAAACAATTATAGATAATATATTTACAAATGCCTCAAAAGACCTGGGAAAAAGTGGCATTCTTATGACAGATGTCAGCGATCACCTACCAGTATTTACGGTCTGTGAACAATATTACATAAAGCCACAAAATCAAAACCAGATCATTAAGAAGACAGATCACAAAAGGCATTGGAAGCATTAAAAAGGGATTTGCAACAACAAAGTTGGAAAAATGTCTACGTAAACAATGTAAATAATGCCTACAATTCCTTCATGGATATAATTAATGGCTTATATGAAAAGAATTGCACACTAAAGAAACTAAAGGCTAAAAAGGTATTAAGTAAACCATGGATGTCAAAAGGATTTGCAAATGCCTGCAAAAAGAAAAATAATTTATACAAAAATACCTAAAGCTAAGAACCACGAAGCTGAAAATAGGTATAAGTATACAAAAATAAACTGGTATCAATAATCAGAAGACAAGAAAAAGAGTACTACAATACATTGCTGGAGCAAAATAGAAGTAACACTAAGGCAACATGGGGAATCATAAACAGAGTCCTGGGAAAGGATCAAACACACAGTTTATTGCAAGTTATTTTGAAAAAGATGGATTGAATTAAGCGACACAAAGGATATAGCAGATGGATTTAGTGATTTCTTTGTTAGTGTTGGACCAAATTTGGCTAAAAATTTCATAACTAATGAGGATTATGAAGTAGAAAAAAAATAGAACATAAAGTAAAAAGCGTGTTCTTAAACGCTGTCACTAAAGAGGAAGTAATGGACTTAGTGAAGAAATCCGTGAACAAAAGATCTACAGATTGTGATAACTTAGATATGACATTGATAAAAAACATAATTGAACATGTTGTGCAACCTTTCACCTACATATGCAATTTATCATTTTCATCCGGAACGTTTCCTGACCGGATGAAAACGGCAAAAATAATACCCATTCATAAAAGTGGAAATAAGCACATACTATCCAATTATAGACCGATATCCCTGCTACCACAATTCTCCAAAATATTGGAAAAACTATTTGTGGTCAGACTAGATAAATTCCTAGCTAAAGATGATATATTAAACTGATTGTACCATACCTGACATACTGCATAGAAATTTGGGGAAATGCCAACAAGAAATCAATAAATTCAATATTTGTGTTACAAAAACGAGCAATAAGAATCATTACTGGAGTAAGTATCTGAATCCATCTACCACTCTGTATAAAGCTAAAAACTACTGAAATTTAAAGACTTAGTAAATCATTCATATTAAAACTTATGTACAGAGCACATCACAGAAGTTTTACCACTTAACATACAAAAGAAGTTTGAAAAAACGAAAGAGCAATTATAACCTAAAAGGGATGAAATTTTTAAAACAAATTAATTTAGAACCAAAATTAAGGAAAAAGGTGTTTCAGTGCAGGGTATTAGATTATGGAATACCTTAGAAAAATCTATAAAAGAATCTAATTCAATTATTACTTTTAAAAAAATGTGAAAAACAAATGCTCACATCATACGAATCAAACAGTCATTAAAAACAGTAAAAACGGGCTTAATGCTTAATGGGAAAGGAAGGAAAAAGAGAAAGGAAAAGAGGGAAAAGAATAAGGGAAGGGAAAAAAAAAAGGAAATACTACTACTTTTTTTCCCTATTTTTTTGGTGTTTGTTTTTTCTTACCACTTGCTATATCTGTTGCATAATTTTGTTTGTTGACTGAAATTATTTACTGACTTGGTTAAATGGGGCAGAGTTAATAAGTTTACTTCTTTCTGTCCCTTTTCATTTTCATTTTTTTTTTCAGAAACCTAGATTACTGTAAAACTCCTTTTGTGTGCTTTGAAAATGAAATAAATAAAATGAATGAATGAATGAATAGCAGGGTTGTGGCTCTTAAGGTCCTTAGTTGAACTGATCTGTTCCAGACATTCGAAGTAAAGCTTATCTTTATTTCTTTCAAATGTGATGCAGTGTGTTCACAAACTGACCATAATTCAATTGAAAAAGCTACATACCTCTTTCACATGATCTGTAAATCCAAGACGAACGTTTCTTAGGTGTTGATGGACAAATCTCCTTTATTGCTTGGATTTTCAAAAATACTGTTTTGTTTGCAGGTGTGTCTGTTACATATTAAATTGAATCTGCACCTTTTTTACTGAATCCTGACAGCCAACTACATTGTTGTAGTATGTAGTAAAATCCACTCGTAAGTATAATCTAATAACATATATTTTATTTTAAATTTGATGGTCTTTCACCTTTATCGTCCATGTCTCCAGGAACAGAAGTTTCTTCAGGTTTTACTGCTGTCTCATCATCTGTCTTCTTGGGTTGATCAGCTTCATTGTCTTCATTTTCCTTCTCACTCTGTGAAAGGAAATTTTTTTTTTTTACCATTGTCTTAAAAAGGTATTTTCCTACAAAATCAGGACAGAGTTTATACAGTTTTTATAATGAGGTCTCTCTGACTTGAAGTTAAGGTAGAATGAAAATGTAGAATCTTCTGTTTCTATGAAAGAAATATCTGACCTTTCTTTTGTTTCCTTTTGTGTCAACAGGGAAGGAACCTGCAAAAGAAAGCATCAGATTTCTTCAACATGGTGACAGAGTTCCCTTAGATTTTTTTCGAACAGATTTACAAAAAAAATTTCAGCTTTTTTGCTTCAGCATGATAGTTCATTTTTGTTTACTGATTGGATAAAAGACACCTTTTTGCCTTTACTCTCTAATCTTTCTTTTTTAGTTTATTCAAACATGTTAATTTATACAGATAGTTATATGTTACAGTCACATCTGTATTAGCACAACTGACAATGTGTGCTGTGTCTTATATACATGATTGAAAGGTGGCAGGCAGAAGCATTTCTTATTGAAACCTGCCCCTTAATTCGTTATTACATTACTGACAACTTTTTAACAATTATCATGAGTTAAACTTCATCACAATACTCTTTATAAACAGATTGACAATATACATAGTAAAATAAACATAATATTAATACAAGACATTTGCACACATATTTTTTTCTTTCAATTAACACAGTATTTAATCTACTTTTGGATATATTCAATACATGCCGTTATTATACATAAATCAGGATTTTTTTGTATTTTGTTGATGTGATACATTTTTTACTTTTTTTAAACAAGTATATATTATTGTTCTTGAAACAAATTAAGATCTGCACTAGGTGGTCTAGTGCAGATCAATTATGTTTATTATTAAAACATAATCATAAACACAGCTTATGATTATGTTTTTTTTCTTTTTGTTGAATATTTCCACAATTATACTTTCCATTACATTTTCTATTATAATTGACATGTATTATATTATTTTAAATCTAATTGATTTATATATATATAGGGCAACTCCACCTCCTATTTTATTTATTCTATACACATAATTAAGGTAACATTTATCCAATATAAAATAGATACCTTTTTCATCATTAAACTACCTTTCTGGTATAGCAATAACACTAAATTGGTAAGCACATTTCTGCAATAATTCCTTAATATCATCAAAGTTTTTATACATATTTCTACTATTAAAATGTATTATTGATAGTTTACTTTCTGCATTGATAGTCCTATTGAATTCTTCTTGTGTGTAATAAAAGCAGCTGTTGCTAATAAAATCAAAAAAGTTATTATCTGGGTCTATTTCAGTTTCTGGAGATTGTGTGTTGTGTTCTGAAGTTTCTAATTGTGTACAATTAAATTCATATTTCTCTTTTGAAGAAGGTCATTCTCTGTATTCCCTTGAGTGGATTTGAATGGTGCCATGCTGATGACCATTCATAATTCTAATAAGTGATATAATTATGCTTCTACTTTTTTCAGAGTTTAGTATCTCTTGATTATTTTGGAGTGCTTGTGTTTCTGGAGTGAATGATCAATTTGTCATGTTTTAAGAATGCAATGTCACCTCTTTTGCATGATTCTTTCATTTGTGATGTTTTCAATCACTGCATCAGTGTAGTCATCATTGATGTACAATTTTTTTTTCCTTTAAGATTTTTTGCCGTTTGTAGTACTTTTGTTTTATCCTAAACTGCAAAAAATGTCACAATAATAGGCCTTGGTCTTTTGTGGTTAATGTCAGTCTTCCCCATACGATGTGCTCTTTCCAGCTCCATGTCATCAGAGATCTGTATTTTATCCTTAATGATTTGTTTGACTTTTTCCTCAGATTCTACCCACATTTCACCTGGTGACTCTGTTATTTCAGCAAAGACAAGATTATTTCTCTTTGAATGACCCTCAAGATAGCCAAGTTTATCAGTCACTGTCAAAAGACTTTTGCCATGCTCAGCCAGTTTGTATAGATTTATTTTTATTTCATCGACTTCTTTTTGGGTGTACTTAAGGCTTGTTTTGATTTTTTTGTAGTTCTTTGGTAACTGTATCACATCTGGTCATTGAGGTTTCCATAATTAGTTTTGCAAATCCTGAAAAATGTTCTTGCTGTTGATTGAGCAGAGATGTAAACATCTCCTTTTGTTGTTGTAGAAGTTCGTTTACCTGATCTTTTCTACCTTTTTTTTCTAGCTCAAATATGCTTCATAAATTAATAGATTCTAATTTTTGTCTAGGGTTGTGTGTGATAATCTTGCTCTGAAACAGACTGACAATCTGTTTAAGATACCTTATACTTTGACTTTACTCAACAGATGAAGTACCAATTTGCATTTTTGGTTTTGCAGAGAATTTTCACAGGATGCTGCTTCTGACACAATTCTTTTTTTATCCGGGTTGTGATAAATAGAGACCTAGACTTGGGGTATCTTGTCTTTAAATAGGCTGGAGCATGACATATCTTGCATAAGACCCCTTACTGGGTTAAGCTCACTTAAGCCCCCATTGGAAAGAGAGCCCAGGCTTTCTGGGTATCAGTCTTGCTTTCAGCCAACTGAGACATCCAGCCACTGTATGACCCAGATTAAAATTGACAATTTGTTTTGTTTGATTATTTATTTAATTCCTGTTTTTGTGGAGATGAAAATAAAATATTAGTGTATATATTTCCACTGTGAATGAATTTTACTTGTTACAGTGCGTAACATTATGAACCAGTCACTTGTTTTATATTTCAAAATAAAATCTTACCTGTTACGGTTCTTTCTTCTGTGAAAGATATATTCTCCAGCTGCTCTGACTGCTCTTCCACTGAGCAACATGTGGACCATCCGCACAAAAGATTCTTGTTTTCGGAGACCAAAATAGAACAGATAAGACCAGAAAATTGCATTATGATGTTGACACTAAACTAGACATAACTTTAATTTGCCATTTTATTTTCTTACCTTTTTTTTCTTCTTCTCATATCTTTTTTGCTTCCCACTTTGTGATTCTGTTTTGACTTTGCTCATGTTACTTTTTTTTCTTCAAAGTCTATAAAAATGTTAAAATGAAAAAGTTTAAGTTCTTTTCAATAATCAATAAAACTGCCCAGCCCCACAGATTTGCACTTGATAACAACTGAGCCATTTCCAGTTAAAATTGTACAAATGACTAAAGGTATTCAAGGACAGAATCTGAATTACGGTTGCTTTTGTAAAAGTGTTATTTTGGCCAAAAGAGTAAATCTCTAGAACCCAAATACAGCATAAACAACCTTAACATTTAGTGAGAACAATATTTACATGTTTGACAATATTACTATTATTTTAATATTTTGGTGATGATGCACTGATTCAAGTAATTTGTGATATTTACTGTAATCAGAGTAGGTCTTATTTGGAAAATGTTTTTATGTTAAGAGCTGTGAGTTACGTCAGTTGAAAGTTGCTGTACATTAAATTTTTGGTTTAACTGATTTGATTTTAAACAACAAGGCATAATGGCAGAAAAGTAACAAGGGGAGGAGCAAAATTCTTTCTTGACCAGCTTCATTACAGTCAGTAGTTGCATTTATTTGTGCTAAATGTCCTTGATCAGCTTATCGATCAGATTAAAACAGAATTCTGTACATTGGCCTTGACAAACTTTATCTGACTGTAACAAACTTTTACACACACCAACAAAGTCTGAGTGTCATCCTTGACAGTACACTATCTTTCCACTCTTACGTCTAAAGCAGTACTTGGTCTGCCTATTTCCATCCACGTAACATTGATTGTTTGCGCCCCTCCCTCACTCTCCTCTCAGCTTCTATCTTAGTTGACAGTCTGGTCACTTCTCTTCTTGACTATTGTAATTCACTTCTTTCAGGTCTGTCAAACAAAACTCTCAATGAATTTCAACTGGTCCAGAACTCAGCATTATTTAAAAAACAAATCATTTCACCATATCCTCCAACAACCTCACTGGCTCCCAGTCAAATTCAGAATGCAGTTTAAAGTCCTTCTTCTCACTTTTAAATCCCTTCATGACCTGGCTCCTCCCTACCTCGCCGATCTCCAACATATCTACACCCTCTCTCTCTAAAGTGAAAGTTTTTTTGACATCGGCACGCTCATTTTTGTGGGTATGGGAGGGGTTTGTGTTGAGAGCGCAGGGTATTGATACTTGTGTAGATTCTTGTTGCATAACTTTTATGGATATTTCACATGAATAAATATTTAAATTGTCTACACTTTAGTCCTCTCTGCAATATATTTAAAAAAACAAATTGCATTGTTTGATATGTATCACATTACTTGATTTGTTTTTCTTTATTTTTTATTTGTAATGTTTCCAAGAAGCTGAGGAAAAAATATTAAATTTATTGAAGATTTTTTCACAAAGGAACATTACAAGGACAAAAACAGAGGATAGAGGGACAAAAGAAGGATGCTGCATGACTGTTAAGGATAAGTTTAGAGAAGCTTTGCAAAATATTTGGCGTTTCTCACAGGTACCAAGGCAACTTCAACTAAAGTGATCAAGTAAAGGATTCAGTGTGTCATCCAGAATGAGGAAAGAATATGAAGTGACTTGATGTTGGAGTAAGGAAGTTCAGGAATCAAAAGAAACAGGTATTCTGAGAGTATATCAGATGGAAGTACAAGGATATGCAGCGCAAAAAGAAAGGGGGATGGTAAACACAAAAAAAAGGTGAATCATGACTTACTTGACAGGTTTGACACGAATGAGGGGAGATGAAGCCAGAGAAAAAAATGAAAGAATGTGAAGCAGTTAATGGAGATCGAGAAATAAAACGTGTTGACGAGTTCCAAAGGTGTGAGAAATGGAATGATGAACTTGAAGAGCTGAGGAGTGAGAGTAATGTTAGAGATCACTGAGTGGAGGAGAATCCCAGCAATGATGAACAGAAAAAAAAACATTTAAAATTTTTTATTGACAAAATAATAATTGAAAAAAAAACCCTAATTTATGCAAACCTGGAAAAAATGAATTTATTTATAATTTTTTTTTTTTAACCCTTTGGAAGTTAGGACCTAAAACATATTTTTTTTTTGTCTACTGTATTTTCAAATACATTTATCTGTGTATTTTCAATTTGAAAGATGACATACTCGCTTATTTGGTATAATTTTATTTAATACAACCACACCTATGTAACATTAGCTTTTTTTAGTCTTTTTTTTTTTTTTAGCACTTATACACTAGATATAAAATCATGCATAAACAGAAAAATCCTTCTGTCTTCTCTGAATTTCTCGCTTCCCGTGGTGTCGGGTGGCGGCACTTTCATGGAAAATTCATGTCGGTCCCCAACCCAAGATAAAATAATGGTCAGTTTCCTCTTTAGATTTCAAATAGCAGACAGCTCCATCGTCTACCCCCCCACCCTCCCACACACACACAACACAGTCCCCGCCCTGATGCTGCACTACAGCCTTAAGATCAACCTTTCTTAAAATAAAAGATCGCTTTTAAGATAAGATAAGATAAGATAAGATAAGATAAGATAAGATAAGATAAGATAAGATAAGATAAGATAAGATAAGATAAGATAAGATAAGATAAGATAAGATAAGATAAGATAAGATAAGATAAGATAAGATAAGATAAGATAGTCCTTTATTCGTCCCACAGTGGGGAAATTTCAGGGCTACAGCAGCATTACAAATAGAAGAAAGAGAGTAGAAAAGTGAAAGAGAGTAGAAAAGTGAGGCAATTTACATATTTACAGAGAGAGCAAGGTTGATATTGCACAACAGTGTGGTTTCAAAAACAAAGTGACAAAAGTAAGTAAAGTAAAGTAAGTAAAGTGACTGATGGCATAACTGGATCATTCATTCATTGTATTTTATCCATAAAATACAAGCATAAACCACAAATAAATGCCATATTATCTCTTTAAATTGATCAAATATCAATCACAGAATATAAAGAAAGTTTATGTTTATTTTTGGGCTGATGTTGTTATTCACACTAATTTTTGTGCGAGCAGCATAGAAAGTGATGGAAATTAATATTGGCCACACGTAATACTTGCAGCCAAGATCACATTGGTGCATTACCCGTACACACCTTAAGTGTGTTCAAGGCTGGATTGTTTTGTTGGCCGCACGTATGTAAAATTTAAAGTAAAGTTAAAGCCCCATTAACTGTCACTCTCCTAAATGAGTAAATGTGTTCTCCACATTTGACCCATCCCTGGTGGAGTCGTGAGCTGCAGAGACAGCCGCACTCAGGAACTATTTGAGTGTTTAACCGTAACCATAACCCTAACCTTAACCCATTTCCTCTGGGTCTGTGGGATCAAGAAAAAAAGTTCACCACTGAGTTCACCACAAAATTATGTGAGAAAAGACACTTTTTTATTGTGGACAGAGTTTTATTACTCTGATCTCAGAGATGTACGTCAGGACTGCTGAGGTCGTAAATAAATATTAAGGCTTAAATTATGATCTATTAAACACGTTCCTTAACGCATCAATTATGATCTATTAATCATGTGCATTAACACGTCAACTTTCACAGCCCTAAAAAAATACATCTCAATTAGTTTATTTCTTGAGGTTTTAAACCATCCCCCTGTGCCCTTCAAATACAGGGTTGCGTCAGGAAGGGCATCCGGTGTAAAAACTGCCAAAATCACTGATGTGAAATAGTGCTGTTTTGCTGTGGTGACCCCAAAAAAATGGGATAAGCTCAGAGGTGACAAAGAAGATTCTCTGTATTTTAAAGTTTTAAAACATTGCTTGCAATCATATGACTAAAACTAAAGAATACAATCAATAACTTTACAGTTTTAAAAATAATTCTCACTGATCAAAAATGAAGGATTCCCAAGCAGACCAGAGCTAATGATTTCCTTATGAAGTGCCAATGAATGCTAAAAAAATAGATAACTTATGTATATGTCTGATAGGATTGCCAAAAAACAAATAGTCAAAAAACAATAAATATCATCCGCACACAAACCTGCAATTACTGTACAACAAGCTTACCCCTCTGCCTTGTTTTCTTTTCCAGCTGAGATAGTTTAAATCAATGTGCTGAAACAGATTAAATAGGAGACTTCCTTTATACCCCATAAATTCTCCTCCTTTCGTCGGTGATAGGCTCCTAAACTTTGTTTACAACATTCTCATGATTCCAAGAAAACCGAAACAAGAGAAAAACCTGTTTCCTCCAAACCATATGACTTAAAAGAAACCAAGTGACTAGTTTACCAATGCAGTAAGTTATGAATTTTTTCATCTAAATGGACATCTAATCATCTAATGGACAAAGTATGTTTAAATGAATCAAAATCAAATATTTTTTTCTTAAAGGTAAATAGTTGAAGAAAGTGAAATGTTTTCAAAGTACCGGTAACTGCAGCTTCATCAAACTTTCATCAAACTACATCAAACTTTTACAACCTAATAAAAGTAATCTGGAAGCAGTGCTTCAGTCTCAACCTAGAACCTTGGCCTGTTGCAGACCAGCCACTGGGAGCATAGTGACAGACTGGCAACCTTTCCAGCATGTACACCGTCTCAACCCAGTGGCTTAGGCCAGAGGTGTAGTCTAGAAAATTCTAGAGGATAAACTGTAATTATCCCTCCATGTCTCATACTATTGACTTCCTGGAAAAACTTTTTTTCCTAAAGATGAAAAGCTCTAACATCCACACATAGGAACTAGAATATTCATCAATGTCCTGAGCGTGTGTTGATCAGCATTTAGCAAATGTATATGTAGTGTTTATACATTAATATGTTGCAAGAAATACGAGATGTCTTTAAGTCATTAAAAGTTTGACTTTATCAATCAACTGTTGAATCATGGGTTCCCAAACTTTTGAGATAGCAACTTCCAAGTTTACTATATAAGTCACCTGTGACCCTTTGTGAAGCTTTGGTGAGCCAGCTCATGGGTCACAGCTCACTGCTAAGATTTGAGATGCAGCTCACAAACATGAATTAGGAGAAACAACGGAAATTGGTTGGACATGTTTGTATCGCTAGCCTCTGCTGAGGTTTGGTGTAATTTTAGTATCTTTACAGCTTTGAAATATTTTTGATCATATGTGGTTCATGTTTTCATTAAAAAATAAAAAGATCAACTCTCTTCCAAAATGGTTTTGTAGCATGAATATGATGATGAATATGAATAACTATATAACCATTTCTTAGTTTTGATTTTTAATTGACAACTTTTATTTGACTTCTTTTGATCACTTTACACTGAAGTTTGCAATTTGTAGCAGCCGTCTCTCTGCCCGCAGCATGGAAAGTGCCACAAAAGGAAAAACATCCTGATCTTTTCTTTGTTCAAATGTTTTTGTAGTTTTGTGGTTTGTCTTAAGAAAAATGAGTAGAAACATTTGCTTTTAGTTTTAAATGTTTATTAAAAGAGTTTTTAAGAGCAGGAATCTGAATCTGTGAATGTCTAAGTGCTAACTTCCCTCAGCTGGTTTCGTTTGCCTCTAGCTCAAACTGGTGTTGTATTCTACTGCTCTGTACCACTATAAAATGATGCAATCCGATAAACAGACTTTTAAGTAGGGTTTTTATTTTAAATAATATGCTTGAATTATATAGCGCTGATCAGAATGAAAATATTAGAAAGAAAAAAATGCATAGTTTATTAGAGAACTTGTCTTATACCAGTTTGACTTATTTCTGTTAAACTGCATAAATAAGGAATCTTTAAATAAATTCAATGTTAAATCATGTCTGTCTGTACTTATTAATCATGAAATGTCTGCATTTAAATGCAGAAATTCTCAATCCACTGTGAAACTAAATTTATATTCTGGTTTCTAGTAAGTCACGAGGTTTGGAGGAAAAAGGTTTATCTGTTGTTTGTTGTCTTGCAATCTGTGGAATCTTGTGAGCAAAGTTGAAAGTCTTTGACAGGTGATGGAAAGATTTTCATGGTATTGAAAGTAAAACTTGTAAAATCTGTTTGAGCACATTGAGCCCAGAGTGTCCCAGTTTGAAAAGACAAGCATACATGAGGAAACAAAACTACGAAATGAGGTTGCTGTTTAGCAGGGGGCCCCCAACTAATTTGGCAAGAGGTCCGGTAACCCTGTCAGCTTGGTCCGAACAAACAAAAGCATTCAGACAATAATTAAGATTTCTTTTATTTAGTTGCAATGTGTAGTTCAATTGGCAGACTTTTTTAGCTAATTGTCTCAAAAAGTATTTCTGTAAATCATTTTTGTACAAAAACACTTAAATGTACATAGCTACATTTAAAAAAATATCGCACATAAACTGGCTTCCTTCGATTGCAATATGCGTGCTCTTTCACAAACTTACATTCTATTTTACTTAAAGTGCAAAAAGCTAACGATAGAAACACATTCTATACAAAAAGCATTCATAATCATGATTCTTAATTCTGCAAATGTTAACCTTCTGTTTCACAGCCAACAGTAGGTTACAAATAAGACTACATATTGATCATTCAAGTAATTACTTTGATAAGTGCAAAAAAACTTTATGGATATAAAGGTAAACTGCAAAATAGACTTCTCTCAGTAAGAAATGTGCATGAGCACAGGGAGCTAACATCTTAAATCTGGGAAGGAAAGGATTTAAAGTCATTCTGAGGTGTGAGCATGTGCACGAGAAGGCTGATTTACATCTGTAGGTAGAACCAAATACTGTTATTGTGTACCATTGTACACAATAACAGTATTTGGTTCTACCTCCAGCTACTTTGATGAAATTTGTTTAGCACAAAACCTGTCAGGATCAGAGGATTCACATTGTTCTATTCAGTAGCGGTTTTAGGCACGGGCAGTGCGGGCAGTAGCCCGGGGCGCCAGTTCATAGGGGGCGGCATCGAAAATGCTGGTTAAGGTTAGGATTACGTTTACAGTTCTAAAACCAAATTGTAGGTTTTTGCGGCTGTTTCTGATGCTCACGTGTCCACCAGGGGATGTGTCAAATGTGGAAAAGACATTTAAACACATTCAGGACCGTGCGTATTATATTCACGCAAAAACTGTGTCTCTCGTAAATTATGCACGGTATGTCCAAAGTCATGGAATATTTATGCGCTTCATTGAGAGGGGCTGGCGGGTCTCTACCAAATTAAATGGACGTACGGGGGGACAAAAGCGGGGGTGCCCATGAGTGCCTGAGGGCACTTGTCATGGATGCAGATACTGAGATCAGGTTTATTTATTTTGAAGATCTGAATAAAAACATCCGTGCACATCTCGGTTTCTGGGTTTACATCTCCCAGACAGTGAGGTACAGCAGCTGATATTAAAAAAAGTCAAAGAAACAGCGGGCACAGCAGTGCGTCACTTGTACATGTACTACAGATAATAACAATTATTTGAAATATTTAAATGTTCCTATAATTTCAAAACTACAATTGATACCAAAAATAATGAAAATTAAAATTTATTTGATTTGAGATTTATTACTTCAAAAATTACGTAGTCCAGCTACAAAAGAAAGAAAGAAAAAAAAGATCTAAATAAAAAGTAGTTTTAAGCTTCATTTTCTTGTCTTTTCCTGTTTTTTTTCTGGTTAGTCATTACTTTAACCTTATATTTTCAATTTTTTTAACCACTTAACTGGAGGTTTAACTGTTAAAGTGGATTAGTTGTGAGCTTGTGTGCATGAAGTTTATTATTTTGTTCCATCATGTTGGGTTTAATACTATTAGGCAATAGTATATTCATAAATCTGTTGGTAGTTTTTGAGATTAATATTAACCTTAAACAACTACTCGATGGTGACAAAACATAATGTAACAAGTCTAAAAATGTGCCAATCATAGGATTGAAGATGGCAACCATTAGCTATTTTTTTCTTGGAGGGGGGTGTTCTGGGGAGGCTCTCACCCGGGGAGTCATTCAGTGTAGAACCGCCCCTGGTTCTATTAACACTTCATCAGCCTGCACTCGTCCATTTGTAATAATGTGTGGCCTCTTTAGAAAAAAATAACAAAATTCTTCACAAAGAAGAGATTTTAACGAAGATCAAGAGCTGGTCTTGAAAAAATGTTCACAGTCCTCCTTCAGATCCATCTTCAGAATGACCAGTTTCTTCTGAAAAGACCGAACAGCAGTCACCAAGTCACATGCAGAATTATTTTCCGTCATCATCCATCTTCTTTTTATGCTGTTTGGGATTAAAAAAAAAAAAAGCCTGACAAACAAGTCGATACATGAGAGCAGGGATAGTCATTCTGCTAGGATGAACGTACCTGTCGGACCTTTTCTTGAAGCTGCTGTCTCTGTTTCCCCCCCCATACAGTTTCTACAGTTTCTTACTTCCACTCGTAGTGAGCACTCGTGAGCTCGTTATTGTGCTGTTAGCGTCTGTGTGTTGTACACTTGTATTGTCATTTCCATTTGTGTATTTTCCATGCCCGCGTGTCACTGATCCTGGCAGGTAATTTATGCCAAAAGTTTTGTCTCGGTGCTATTAACAAAAGCAACAGCCTCCACCGCTTTTAACCTTGTAAAACTCACCACTGGTAAAATTAAAGTGAAAGCTTCGGTCCACTCATCTCGAAACGATTTTTAGAGTCCACTTTTCTTGTATTAGACAGCATCATTGTTCACTCAATCACTTGATAACTTTACATCCCAACTATGTAAACAAGCATGCCGCTCTTTGCCGCTTGAAGGACCACAGTCCAAACGTAGCTGTCCTTGCACGCACCTGTTCAAAATTACTTTAGGTAAAAATGAATGTAAAATCATATTTTGTATTAAAGATGCTCGGGGGTCCGGATAAAAGGGTCTTGGGGTCTGGACCTGGATCGCGGTCCGCCAGTAGGGGACCCCTGCTGGACAGTACTTGCAGATGTGGTAAATGATAGTTTCTTTTGTAAAACATCTTTTGGTAATCTTTATTTACACAAACAATCTTCAATAAAGAGGGAAAATTAAGATTTTGGCCTTTATTGCTCCCACTTTTTGCACAAACAAGTTTTCAGCATTACTTTACATAATAGGAAATTCCTTAGATCAGATCAGCCTGAATTTGATTTTTGAGTTTGCAGATTATTTGTAAAACAGACTGTATGAGTTGTGATCTGAAGGAGTTGGGAATGTAAAAGAACAATTTGGGACACTGTTGGATTACTATTTTCAAAAATCAGTGAGGTTATATGTTAGATGGACTATAAAGCATCCTTGTATATTTATATACATCTGGTAATTTAAAGTCTGCAGGTAAGTGTTTGTAAAAACACTGTTTAAAAATTCAGCGTTAGCTAATGCTGCTATTTTCTCTACTCAGGAAATCAGTCTGATTCCTTTTGTGGTCCAAGTGGTTTGAACTGCCAAAGTCCAGAACTTTAAGGAGTAACCAGCTGCTGTGTCCTTGCCTTGTTTGATGTCCATTAACTGCTCTCTTGTTTCCTTTCTGTTGGGCGGATGATGTAAAACTGTATGCAGCAGCTGAGTGAAAGCGTCATAAGAATGGAATGGAAGGGATCCTCCAGACCACACAGCATCACAGCATCACTCTCCGGTTTGCACCGGAGAGTGATGCTCTTCAGGTCTAGAAGGTCATTTGTTTGTAAATATGGCTCTGAAAGAGTAAGTGTTTCACCAGACACAACCTTCACTGCACATCACTGCTCTTATCCTGCTGTGTCTTCCATGCATTATAATAAAATGAACACAAATGCTGCACCATATAGCAATCAGTCTGAAAACCTTTGGCAGTAGCTCCTCCCATATAGCTGGGGTGACAAGCTAATGAACACAATTTTGAACAGGCATCGATCTATAGATGCTTTTCCGTTACACATATGTGCAAAATTTCATTGAAATTCTAGGATTTTTGAAAAAAAAATTTTTGCAATGCCACCATTTCTATTCAATCATAATTATGCGAATAAACACAAACCGAGTCCCATGATAAGTCATTAAAAACATATTGATGGATGAGAACAAGTTTTTTTTTTTATTTGATTTGCTAAAAGGGAGCATTCTCACATCAAATATGCATGTGAGAAGTTTGTTAAAGTTAAAACCCTTCTGCTCTCCTTGGGGTCCAGATGACTCCAACCACATATTGTTATGCGATTTCTTCCATGACAAATGTGGACAAAGGTGGCTAGGATTTTATGTCTGCCATAGACATTAGTGAAACTCAAAAATCAGTGAAAAAAAAAGTTCAGCGCACTGTCTTTTGGGCTCCAGATGACCCCACTTTTAATGTAAACAAGCTAAGGAGAGCGGAAGGGTCACAGGAACACTTTTTTTTATCAGGTATGGCATGAATTGAATGAAACCTGTCTGATCATTTTCTTGTCCAAACAGGACTGCTGTTACATTTGGAGGTCATTTCAAGTTTCTCTCTCTTGATCTTTTTTGGCTGGTTTTCCACTCGTGCTGATTTTGTCTTGTGTAATTCTCTCTACTGGCAGTATGAGGAGATTCCTTAACCCTACAGAAGTTGCACAGGTTGTCCAACTTCTCCAGGATGGCACATCCACACGTGCTGCAGCAAGAAGGTTTAATGTGTCTCCCAGCACAATCTCCAGAACACGGAGGACATTTCAGGAGACTGCTGGTTATTCTGGGAGAGCTGGACAGGGCCGTAGAAGGTCCTCAACCCCTCAGCAGGACCCATACCTGCTCCTTTGAGCAAGGAGGAACAGGCTGAGCACTGCTCGTGTCCTACAGAATGACCTCCAGAGGGCCACTGGTGTAAATGTCTCTACCCAAACAATCAGGAACAGACTTCATGAAGGTGGCCTGAGGGCCCGACATCCTGTAGTGGGCCCTGTGCTCACTTCCCAGCACCGTGGAGCTCCACTGGCATTTGCTCAAGAACATCAGAATTGGCAAGTCCACCACTGGCGCCCTGTACTTCTCACAGACGAGAGCAGGTTCACCTTGAGCATAAGGTATTCAGATGAAATCCTTCAACCCATTGTGAGACCCTACACTGGTGCAGGAGGTCCTGGTTTCCTCCTAATGCACGACAATGCCCGGCCTCACATGGTAAGAGTATGCAGGCAGTACCTGGAGGATGAAGGAATTGAAACAATTGAATGGCCTTCGTCATCCCCTGACTTAAACCCAATAGAACATCTCTGGGACATTATGTTTGGGTCCTTTAGGCACCGCCAGGTTGCTCCTCAGACTGTACAACAGTTCAGGGATGCCCTCACACAGATCGGGGGGGAAATGCCACAAGACACCATTCGTTGTCTCATTAGGAACATGCCGTGACGTTGTCAAGCATGCATACAAGCTCGTGGGGGACACACAAGATACTGAAAAGCATTTAGAGTTGCAGAAATTGCTACATCTTCATTTCACTCTGATTTTATGGTGTCTACACAATTGAGCCGTCTGTAGGCTGAAAACTTTTATTTCCATTAAAAGACTTGGCATCCTTTTGTTCCTAAGACACTGCCCTGTTGTTATTTGTATAGATATTCAACTTCATATTGAGATCTAATGGATCTAATGTGTTTCTTTAAAGTGCTCCTTTAATTTCTGTGAGTAGTGTATATGTACATATATATAAATAAAAGGCTACAGTCAGTGAAATTGTTAACTGTTGACTCTTAAAGAAAAATTATAAAGAGGTTTACCGAACCACTTGGTTCATATGATAGGCTTGAATTATCTAAAGTGGACTGGATTGTTAAAGACACTTTGTTACTTGAAAGTTTAGCCTTTTGACTATATTAATGAGCTGCAACTGTCCTATTAGAGACAGGAATTCATGAGGAAACTATCTGTAAACTTATCTTTGGGTTTCTTGTGAGTCATGAGGTTTGGAGGAAACCAGATTTTCTGTTCTTTCAGTTTGTTTGGAATCAATGGAATCTTATGAGCAAGTTTCTGTTATTGATAGCCAGCAGAGATAAATCCAGGAAGGAGGAAGACTTAAAGATGTCCAGAAGATTTTAAAGTTTTATTTCATAACCAGACATGGAGGCCACCTAAAAAAAAAAACCCTGACACTAAACACAGAAAGAAACTTCCTCCAAAAATGAAACCACTTTAGATAGCAGAAAGCTGTGATAATCTCAGGAGAAGCTACAGTTTACCTGCAATGAAGAAACACAAAAACACATCCCTAGAGGACTAACAACAGTTTCAGAGCTTCACAGCTGATAGGAGGTTTTAAAGAGGCTGAAAGGAAACCTTCTTGATCTGTTTTTCATTACACAGAAAAAGTCTTAGCTGGACAGTCAAGCAAGAACCAAGACACAAAACATAAATAAGACAGTTGGATGGTCGGTGCAAATGAATGAATTAATTGAACTTTGTGTGTGCTTAGTGTGTGTGAACTTTGTTGAAATGTGTGTGCAGGTGACAACATTTTTGTTATGAAACATTTTCTGTTTTTCTTGCCAGTTAAAAAAAGATCTGTTTTAAAAAGGAGCGTAACAATACAGACATTGGCTTTTATTGTTCAATCACTTAAGTTTATAGAGCACCTTTAATCAACATGTTGTCAAACACAAGTTGGTTGACATTAAAAAGACATGCAGTTTCTAGATATAGGTTAATAAAAAGTTGTAAAAAACAAAAGAGTAAAATCAACAAAAAGAAAAAGAGAAACACAAATTGGAAGGAAACGCTGTAGTTCATAATCTGAAAAGGCACTGTATAGATTTAAAGAAAAAAAAGAGTGGAAATGCACAAATGATAAACCATAAAATGTTGAAGGCCAAATTAATATTTATGATCTTTAAAAACAGTCAATATTATGTAAATATTTTGCTCAAATTATGGAAGTCTAATTTACATTTCACAATCACCACAGGTGAAGAGACTCAGATCATCCCAGCCAGCAAGTCCAAGTGGGCCCCATATAGTTTAAAAGTGGGCAGAAAATGTAGGCCCCGATTGGGTTTGTCCGCAGTTTCCGTGGAGGCCCCAGCTGTTTGCCCACATTGGCCCAGGTGGCTACACTAGCCAGCTGCCCGGTGGACAGTGCAGCAAGCTCCAATGCCCAGGGTCCGGCAAAGGAACAACGCCGCCCAGGAGTCAGCAGAACTAGCAGGGATGCTGTCCAGGCTTCCAGTCCCTGGTCAGCAAAGTCAATGTGGGCAAACACAGCTTGGGCCTCCACAGAAACTGCGGACAAACCTAATTAGGTTCTGCCACTTCTAAACTATATGGGGCCCTTTTGGACTTGCTGGCTGAGCTCTTAGGGCTAAATTACACTTTTTTAACCAGTTTTCTAGGCTTATTTGGCATTTAGCTAATATTTTAGCTTGCAATGAGCTCTGCGTTTTCAGCTATCAGTTTTAGCCTTTTTAGCTATTAATTTAAGCATCTTCAGCTATCAGCACTAGCTTCCAGATTCATCTTAAAGCATTCACACTGGCATTACTGCAGGTATTGCTATCCACCTTATTCCTGGGCCGCTGATGTAAAAGGGGTTATGGGTGTTACATGGCGCTGTTGGTTTCCAATGTAAGGTGGTGGTTTTGTTAACTTTGGTGGTGCATACAAACTTTAGGAGCGTGTTTTACTTAATCCCTCTACAGTTTAAAAAATGTCTTTGCGCAGCTCAGGTACATGCTGTGCTGCTCGTGGTTGTACTAACAACCAAACTAAATTAAATTTGTGGCTTAAGGAGCGTTGTGTGGAACATGAACCGCTGACGAAGAGGGAGTGCAGCTGTCCTCCTCGGTACAGATTTTACCATATACCAGGCGAGGATGAAGTCAGAGGGATGTGGCTGAAAATGTAAAATCTTAAGAAGCCACCGAAGACTTTATACATATGTTTGTTTCATTTTGTGGATAAAGTACCCACGGAGGAAAATCCGTATCCAACAATATGGTTGGGTTACTCCAGACCACCAGAGAAGAAGAGACGCCGGGTACTGCAGAGACCTGACAGCAGTGTCATAAGAACAGGGAAGATTTTTCCTGTGTAATTGCTGCATCTCCTGGTATTAACTATTCGAAAATTACCTATGTTTAAACCGCAGCTGACTTTGTCAAAACATGAAAACGGGCAAAAGCTACACCGCGCGATGCACAAGCACGTGAAGTGATAAGATTTTAAGATTGTTCATAGCTTCGCCATCTGCCTCAACTGAATTAAGAAAGTAGCTAAAAATGCTACTATATGTTATGTCTGGCTGTTTTTAAGGTAATCCTCCCATCCCTCAATTTCAGCAGGCACCGGAATTGTTATGTCACCTATTTTAAGACATGAAAGCTGGCGTTCCCACATTTATATGTAGTTGTAGATCCAAAACAAGAGGAACTGCGCTGTCGGCTCTACCGATGTAATGTAAATAAATGCTAGTTCTGGTGTCTACAGGAAGTATCACCCATAATTCACGCAAAGGCTCATGGGGGCTAGAAATAAGGTGGATATATTAAGTTATTGTTTGAATTCATTCTTATTTTTTTAATTGCAGGTTCTTTGGAAAAGCCTTTTGTAACCCTGGTTAAATTTTAACGTCAACATAAATCTTCTGAAAGAAAGAGTAAAAGTTTATGAATATGTTTTATATTTTCTGAATATAATAATATTCCAAAATGTTACATAAATGTAATTTATTGTGTTTTTGTTATTTTAAATGTTCTTTGGATGAAAATGTATTTGTAATATGACAGGATTGTCAGAATGCTTTTGTTACCAGGTAGATTAGACAGAGGGCTGAATACATTTTTGTTACTCTTAATTTGATTGGAGGATGCAGAGAGATGACGTCATGAGTGGGGGACGAGAGACTCACGGCAGAAAAACGTGGATGAAGAATTAATTAAGCTTTTAAACAAGTTCCAGAAACTGATAAATATGTTGAGGATGAACGGAAAGTGAGTTCTGAATAACGTGTTTATAGTTTTATAAGTTTAGATGCGCTTTGGGGTGTGAGCCTGCTATTCAGCTCGACATAGCTAACGTAGCATACCCGCATCGGACTGGACTTTGAGCCGCTAACGCAGCGACTGAAAACCCCGGGACCGCAGAAGAACATCGGAATCGAGTGAGTGGGACACGCGAGCGTCTACGGATTCCAGTTTGACTCTGACAGGACCGTCAGAGTTCATCACCGTGTTTCATCTTGGTGCTGCAAGAAGTCTGCTACAGGACCTCGTGACATTCTCTGAGTGAGCCTAACAGGAAAAGATCGTGGAGACATCCAATCGAAAGATAACAGGCCTGCAACGAGGGTACATTTGAGTTTGACTATTTTGGATTTAATTAATGCCGGCTTAGGTATATTTTGGGGCCCATTTTATTTTTATTGTATTTTATTTTTGGACATAAATATTTTTGTTTTGAAATCTGTCTGAAAGGAAAAAAAGAGTTAATGTATAACTTGTGATCAATGAGAATATAAATAGTTAAATGTTTAAGAACTGTGTGTTTATTTATGAGAAAGTGAAACGCTTTATTTGAAGGTTTGGTTATAAAAATATTGGGTTAGTTTTATTTTTACAGATTTAGTCACTTACCCAAATCAGGAAATATTAATTCCTAATTAAACAAGAGTTTAACACCCGTTAACTAAGAATTCAGGGATAATACCTCCACTTTTAAAGCTAATATAGCAAGGGGGTGTTACACTTTTTTTTTCGGGACCTGCTGCACAAGCCTGATTGGTTAAGAATTTCTTGGGGAGTGGGAGAGGAGCCATGATTCCTACCTGGCTGATGAGCTGGAAAACAACATCCAGAGGGACTGCATCAAGCACTTTCATTCATTCATTTTCCTTGCCGCTTTATCCCTTTTGGGGTCGCGGGAGCCTATCCCGGCTGCTGATGGGTGAAGGCAGGGTTTACTCTGGACAGGTCGCCAGTCTGTCGCAGGGCTACATTCGCGCACTCAGTCACTCACACATTCATACCTAGGGGCAATTTAGAGTAACCAATTAACCTATGAAGCATGTTTTTGGACAGTGGGAGGAAGCTGGGGTACCTGGTGAGAACCCAGGCATGCACAGGGAGAACATGAAACTCCACACACATAGGTCCCCGTTGGTGTTTCTGATGCCCCAGCCAGGATTTGAACTGGGGCCTTCTTGCTGTGAGGCAAGAGCGCTAACCACTGCGCCACTGTGCAGCAAGCACTTTGCCAACTCCAAACATCGAGTTAATGTTCAATCAAAACTGCTGTTTAAAGTTTTCATATTGGACTTTATTTATTTAGGAGTTGTTTTTTACTTGCTCCATGTTTATCATTTTGAGTCTTAAAGCTTTAACAATGTTCAGGATTTTCTGTTCTTTCAGTTTGCTTGGAATCAATGGAATCTTATGAGCACGTTTCTGTTATTGATAGCCAGCAGAGATAAATCCAGGAAGGAGGAAGACTTAAAGATGTCCAGAAGATTTTAAAGTTTCATTTCATAACCAGACATGGAGGCCACCTAAAAAAAACCCCTGACACTAAACACAGAAAGAAACTTCCTCCAAAAATGAAACCAATTTAGATAGCAGAAAGCTGTGATAATCTCAAGATAAGCTACAGCTAACCTGCAATGAAGAAACACAAAAACACATCCCTGGAGGACTAACAACAACAGTTTCAGAGCTTCACAGCTGATAGGAGGTTTTAAAGAGGCTGAAAGGAAACCTTCTTGATCTGTTTTTCATTACACAGAAAAAGTCTTAGCTGGATAGTCAAGCAAGAACCAAGACACAAAACATAAGTGAGACAGTTGGATTGTCATTCAGATTTTGACACATTTTCTGTTGTTCTTGTGAGATAAAAAAAAAAAAAAAACTGCTCTAACCCTTCCGCTCGCTTTGGGGTCCAGATGCAGATGGGGTCCAACCACATATTGTTATGCGATTTCTTCTATGACAAATGTGGATGAAGGGGGACAGGATTTTATGTCTGCCATGGACATTAGTGAAACTCAAAAATCAAGTTCAGCGCACTGTCTTGTAGGCTCCAGATGACCCCACTTTTAATGTAAACAAGCCAAGAGCTGAAGGGTTAAAAAGGAGGGTAATACTACAGGCACTGGCTTTTATAGCTCAATCACTTTAGTTTATAGAGCACCTTTAATCAAAATGTTGTAAAACACAAGTTAGTTGACATCAAAAAGACATATCTAGACATAGGTTAAACGATAAAAACTTGGTTCATATGTTAGGCTTGATCTTTCTGAGGTGGACTGCCAAGTTAAAGAGACTTTTTTACTTTAAGGTTCAGGTACGTATTAATGAGGTGCAACTGTCCTATTAGATACAGGATTTGATAAGCAACCTGAATATCTTAACTTGTTTTAAGATTTCCTGTAAGTCGAGGTTTTAGAGGAAACCTGTTTTCTGTTCTTTCAGTTTGCTTAGAATCTTTTAAACAAAGTTTCTGTTATTGATAGCCAGCAGAGATAAATCCAGGAGCAGGAAGATGCAAACAAGTTCTCATGATTTTAAAGTTTGATTACATAACCATGGAAACCACTGACAAAATATTCTCTATCACCAAACACAGAAAGAGCCTTCCCACTAAACATGAGGCGTCACATGGACATGTAGATTCCGTCTACAATGCGTCCGTCCGGCGTAAACCAGTTCTGAATGTCAATAGAACATGCACATTTTTGCACAATTTAACATGCAATAACAACCTCTCTTCAACATCAATTTTAGTGTAACATTTGAACGTCATATTGATGTCATTATCAGATGATACATGGACCAGCACAAATCCCTTTTGATTGTCAATACAACATCTAATAATAACCTCTTTTCAACATCAAATTAAACCTTTTAACATTGTAGAGATATTTTAATAAGACTATAATAACATCTAAAACTGGTGCTAGATCAGAATTTTTATTCAATTTACTTCTTATAATGCACAGTCATTGAATGAATGAATGAATGAATGAATGAATGAATGAATGAATGAAATGGTTTATTTTAAGCAATCAGGTTATAATACATGAAATAACATCACAAAATGAATCACAAGTAGATCGCTTGAAAGGGAGTGGAAGGAAGCGAACTTATATAATCACACCCCGACTCGACCATTTTCTCAACTCGAATTATCAATACCGGGTTCAGGACTTAATATCAAATATTAATAGGTTCGGGTTATTAAGGATCATTAATATCATTGATGTAATCAAATTTCAAAGCATCCGCAACAACTCATATTAATCAGTAACAATAATCTAATATTCTCATTGACAATACTTGTGCAGATTATATTCAAAGAATTATAATAATTCAAGAAGTAATAAGTAAATAATCTTCATTTGCTCATGCAGAAAAAAATGGCTAAACATTCTCATTAAAAAAGACAATTACTGCAGATTGTATGTATCAAAGAATCATTAAAAAATCAAAATAAAGTTATTAAAAACAAAACAAAAAATAATACAATTTGTGCAGATTGTGTTCATCAAAGAAAATTATTACGATACAGAAATTAGTTGAAAGAAATAAAAAAAAAAGATCAGGAATTTTTAGCCGAATCAGTGCTACATCACAGCTTAGAACAAGTTTAAGGCCACGTAAACCATCTTGTAAACCACCTTCATTGTTATGACTGAGAGACTGTGACGTTCTCATTTCAAGGGAATTGTGCTCGAGTTCTGCAGAATTCACAGTTCACATCCAGCGTTTTTTTGAGTTCACATTTCCCATTTTTCTTGAATTAAAAGATTCAAACATACGTAATCCCACAGTTTTCAAAGTGTTTCATGGATTTTATTTCCAGAGGCTTCGTTTGGTCCAGTGGTCCTAGTGGTTTTACAAAGATTCTGGAGTTCAGAATCCAGGTTGATTGGATCTGTTTCTTTTTGCGTAGTATTCTTGTGTGCTTTGCCAGATCGGCATGGTATTTTGAAAGATGCTTGCAGAACCAGAACAAAACTCTGTCCCCCCCTCCAGACCCCATTATCACATGACCCCCAAATCATCAACACCCCTTGCCACCTTCACCATACCAACCCTGGTGCACCAATCTCACTCTCAGAGGCAACACCACCCCTTTTTAACTTCACAAACAAGGATAGAAAACAAGGCAGGGGTGGTTGGACTGCTGCAATTTTATCTGCTCGTATTGGTTTTAAAGACACCATGTTTAATGAATGTCCCTCTTTTGAATATCAGGCCATTGTTTTTAATGATCCAGTCATGTTGTGTTTGATAGTATATAGACCGCCAAAGTATAATTTATCTTTTATATCTGATTTCTCAGAACTGCTTTCATTAGTTTATATGGATTTTAGGAAAAGGTTCTGGGTGATTTTAACTTGCATGTCCACAATCCTTCGGGAATGTATGTCCGGGACTTTTTAAACATTTTAACATCTATGGATTTTATTCAGCATGTGAATGAGCCCACCCACAACAGAGGTCACACTTTGGATCTCATAATGACTCACGGCCTGAAGGCCACTGTGTGCTCTGTTGTGGACGTGGGAATTTCTGATCATTCATGTGTGTTTTTTAAAGTTCATGATTTTATAATTGAGAAGCTTCCTGAGAAAAAAATTAGAAGGCGCTGTCTACACCCTGAAGTGGCTGCAAACTTTACCTCACATCTGGAAAACCAGCAACCAACCTTTTCATATCCATCTATAGATTTATCAGTTCATGAAAGCCAAAACCTGTTCTCTTGATCCCATCCCCACCTCACTTTTTAAGTCAGTTTTCACATCCTGTGAGGAAGAGCTGCTGAGCATCATGAACTGCTCTCTTCAGAGTGAAGTCTTCTCTGCATCCCTAAAGACTGCTATGGTGAGACCCATTCTGAAGAAGGGAGGTTTAGATGTCTCCAACTTAAACAACTATCAGCCAGTATCCAACCTGTCATTTTTAAGTAAAATTTTAGAAAAGCTTGTTTTTACTCAACTGAATGATTTTATTAATGAAAATAATATTTTAGAAAACTTTCAGTCAGATTTTAGAGCTCACCATTCAACAGAGATGGCACTGGTCAGGGTCTTAAATGATCTCAGGTCCAATGCTGACATGAATAAAGTATCTGTTTTAGTCCTACTGGACCTGAGTGCAGCCTTCGACACAGTTGACCATCCTATCCTTTTAAGCAGACTCCATGACATGGTTGGTATTACAGGCACAGCTTTGAACTGGTTTAAGTCTTACCTCACACATAGAGATGTTATTGTTCAATTAAATGATTTTTCCTCTAAAAAACACAGACTGACATGTGGGGTACCTCAAGGCTCCATCCTGGGTCCTACATTTTTTAATCTATACATGCTTCGACTTGGTGACGTCATCAGGAGACACAGCATTAACTTTCATAGCTATGCTGATGACACTCAACTCTATGTATCTGTGTCTCCTGATGACATGGGACCCATGGACAGCCTTTTAAACTGTATTTTAGATATTAAAAAGTGGATGGGAGAAAACTTCTTGCAGCTCAACCAAGACAAAACTGAGGTCTTGGTTATTGGTTCTGAAGCTGAGCGAGAAAGGGTCCAAGTTTATCTGTCTTCCAACTGTATGAATGTTTGCAACACAGTGAGGAACCTCGGTGTGATTTTAGATGCAGATCTTAGCTTTGAACAACACACGAATCAAGTCACAAGAACTGCATTTTATCATTGGAGGGATATTGCCCGAGTTAGACCCTTTCTCTCAAGAGCCAGTGCGGAAATCTTAATTCATGCTTTTATTACATCAAGAATAGATTACTGCAATGCGCTCCTCTCTGGTGTAAAGAAAACTACACTTAACCGCGTGCAGCTTGTACAAAACTCAGCTGCACGCCTTTTAACAAGAACCAGGAAGAGGGAGCACATTACACCAATTTTAAGATCTCTGCACTGGCTCCCTGTCAGTTTTAGGATTGATTTTAAGATTCTTTTAATTGTTTATAAGAGTGTACATGGTCTTAGTCCTTCTTTTATATCAGATTTACTTTTAGTTTATGAACCTCCTAGAGCTCTCAGGTCTTCAGGAACGGGTCTGCTGGAGGTCCCCAGAGTCAGGACTAAAATCCACTGCCATTGAACATAGCAAACTAATAGCAAAAAATTATAAACAAAAAGAAACCGAGATGATAAATGAGTTTAACCAGATTTGTTCTTAACCTCTTTTCAATGATGATGATAAACAACGGCGGAGCATTTTACAATGTTCTCTTGATGATCTTTATATTAAAAAAGCAAAAGGAGCCTTTATCAGATCCCGAGCTAAGTGGGTGAAGTTCGGTGAAAAGAGTACATCTTATTTTTGCAATCTAGAAAAGAAGAGACAAGAGAGAAATGCTATCAAAAAACTTCACATTGATAATCAATTATGCTCTGATCCTAAAAAGATCTCTAAAAAAATAAGCTAATTTTATAGCAAGCTGTACACTTCATCCTACTCTGAATTCCACACATTGTACTTTTTCCAGTCAATTAAAGATTTGATACCTAAGATTGACGACAATTTTAAAAACTCTTGTGACTCAGAAATAACTTTGCAAGAATTAGAAAAGGCTTTAAGTTGTCTGTCCAATGATAAAGCTCCAGGATGTGACGGACTGACTAGTAATTTTTATAAATTCCTCTGGGATCATATCAAAGAGTTCATTTTTGAAGTGTTTAAAGAGGTCATAAAAAATGGATCTTTAACACATACGATGAAGCAGGGTGTAATCACCCTTATCCTCAAGCCGGGTAAAGACTCAACATATCTTGATAATTTGAGACCTATAAGCCTTTTAAACACTGATCATAAACTTCTAACTCATGTATTTGCAAACAGACTCAAATCAGGTATAACCCAAAATAATCTCTGAAATTCAATCAGGATTTGTTAAAGGTCGTTCAATCCATAATAATTTACGCCTAGTTCTAGATTTGATTGACTATGAACATCTCATTGATACAGAAGCTTTTATTCTATTCTTAGATTTTTACAAGGCACAATTTTATGTTTCAAACTCTTCAATTCTTTGGTTTTGGTAATAAATTCATTAACATAGTTAAAACCTTTTATAATGATACTAATAGCTCTGTTTGTTTACCCCAGGGTACATCTCAAAGATTTTGTATTAGCAAAGCAAGAAAACAAGGTTGCCCGATTTCACCCCTTTTTTTTTTTTATTGCAGCAACAGAAATGCTCTCTTTGTTAATTAAACATGCTGACTTTGGTAAACTGTCAGTTGCAAACACGGAAATTTCCATAAGCCAACTAGCCGATGATACAACAATTTTTCTAAATAATCTTCAGAACATCCCTATAATACTTAGAACTATTGACACTTTTTCAAAAGCTTCAGGCCTCAAACTAAACTTAAACAAATGCGAGATCTTAGTTATAAAGCCATGTATATTATCTAACTCATGCAATATTCCTATTAAATCCACTGTTAAATATCTTGGAATGTACATAACTAAAGACAAAAAAAGATTTAGAAAAACTTAATATTTGGGACAAAATGGAAAAATATTCATCTCTTCTGAATAATTGGGCACAGAGAGATCTGTCCATCTTTGGTAGGATTCTCCTCACAAAAATTGAGAGCATTTCAAGATTTATATATCCGACCTATTCAATAGGTGTCCCTAAACAAGCCATTAAATCCATTAATCAGATTAGTTTTAACTTTATATGGAAGAGGAAAACGCACTATATTAAACAAGGTAATTTAACAAAAAAAATATGAATATGGAGGCCTACAAGCTATAGAGTTCAACAGCCTTAAAGGAACCCTAAAAATAAACTGACTTAAATCATTTGTTAAGAATCAAAATAGTATTTGGTTTACTATTCCTAATATAATATTTTCCAACCTAGGAGGAATCCAATTCTTACTTAGTTGTGATTTTAACATTAAAAAGCTTCCCATTCAACTCTCCTCTTTCCATCAGCAAGTACTTCTTTATTGGAAACTCATTTACAAACATGATTACAGTCCTCATAACACTCCTCTATGGAACTGCCAATACATAGCTACCAGAAACAAATCCCTCTTTGTACCGAAATGGTTTGAAAATGGAATCTGGTCATTGCACTTATTTAATGACAATGCTATCCTCATGTCTTTAGAGGATTTAGTTAAATATGATTTACAAATAAATAGAAAAGATTTTGGAAAAATTATGAAGGCCATTCCTCAAAATATGTTGAACTTAGTCTCTGTTTTGTTTCACAATATTTTTTACAGATATTCTTCTATTCCTAAACTTCTAATTAATGGACATGACACGTTAACTGCCAAACTCCCTAATCGTCAAATTAGAGAATATTTTAATGAAATGTCTTTTCCCTATATTTCCAACCCAAACTCAATAACCCAGCATTTTAATAATTCAGAAAAAAACAAATCAGAACTAAATATATGAAACTTCCTATCCCTCCCAAAGCTAAATAAGTCCACTTTAAAACATTTACAGGTATATACCCCTCAAAAGAATTACTTAGAAGACGATTTGGAATTCCTGAAAATAGTTGTTCTTTTTGTATTGACGAATAGAAACTAGCTGAAGCGTCTATTCTTTGAATGTTGTTATATCTAATGCAGTTTTGGGACACATGTGCATGATTGGCTTTTGCTAAAATTCCATACTTAACAGATTTTTCTTTAAGAATGTCATTTTTGGTTCATTTTAGAAAACAAAACTACAGAATTTATCTTAAATGTTATAATTATCTTGGGAAAATTTTATATACACAGATGCCATTTTATGAAAACCAAACCATCTTTTTTTACATTTCATAAAGAACTGTGCTTATTCTTTTCATACGTAAACCTAATAGAAAATAAACATGCTCTAAAGCTTTAAGATATTATATGTGATCTGCAGCTTTTTGGTAAGCCCTAATTTATTGTTCATCATGTCTTTGTATTTTATTTATTTATTTAATTTTATGGTTGTCCTTTTTTGTTTAAAATATATTTTTTCAAATTTCCTTTGTACATTTGTCTTTTTACATTTAATGTGACTGTTCAAATTGTAACTTGTTGAATATTTTGTATGTCTCTTTCATATATTGTTAATTTCAACTTTTGTCAATAAAAAAAAACAAAAAAAAAAAAAACAAACTGAACATGACAGAACGCTTAAGCTGTTTAAAAAACAAGAAAAGAAAAAAATTAGACAGTGTTTATGTCATGATCAAAAGACAGGAGATGTTGCTGAGTTGGACAGCGAGAGGTTTATTAAAGGTCCGGGTTTGAAGGTCCAGGTAGGTGGGGGAAGGAAACGGTGCAGCAGAGCGGAGACTAGGCAGGCAGGCAGGCAGGGATGGATCCAGGCAAAAGCAAACTAACAGAGAAAAAAGATTCAAATTACATACAAGAAGCAAAAGGGGCCAGGGGCAGACTCAAACGTGGGCTCAATACCACTCGTGGTAAGCAGACGAACTGGCAGGGAGAAGCTGAATGAACCGGTCCTAAATAGTGTTGGTGATGAGTCGCAGGTGTGCCAGGATTCCCTGCTGCATCCTGGACACCTGTGGAGGAGAGGGAGAAAAAGGGCGAGCGGAAACCAAGGAGAAAACCAAACAAAAACTGGACCAGGAGAGGGCGGCAGAGGAGTGGGAACTGTCAAGACCTGACAGTTTACAGCCATCAAATCAGGTGTCAACTTATATAACATTGTTCTTATACTTTCATGTATATATGCAGTAAATTTTTATTTTAAACCATTTGATACAACTGGTGATGTATCATATATTTTATTTTGAGAGTCAATGTATCTTAAAGATTTCAAATAAAATTTCAGTTCAATTAAAAAAAAAAAACCTTAAAGATGTTCTTTTCAGCACTCTTTGTTTGTGTATGAGAAACTAAACATAGAACTAAATATAGCAGAGCTTTTCAGGAAGTTGCGATCGTATCTAAAGGGGAATTTGTATTTTATCCAGAGTAGGTGATCTCAAAGAAAGAGTTATACCTATTATATGTTTTTCTTAAAGTGTATGTTATTTTCAGTTTTAGTTATAGTTTTATTTTAAAATATATTTATATATTTTTTTTATTAAGGCATTGCTTGACAATCTCAGTGTTCTGTTGAAATTTTGCCGCTGTTATTAGTTTACAAAAATCAAATTTTTCCCCCTAAGGCATTGCTATTTAAGCTAAGTGTCATGGATAATCAATGTAATGCTACAATAATTGTAAATCAGCATCATAGACAGACGTCTGAAGAGAGCACGGATTGTATCATTATTTATATCAAGGGGAGAATACGTTCATTACAAGATATTCAAATGCTGCTATTTAAACTAGATCTAATGGATTTAGTTTAGTTTGTTGCTCTGTATACTCTTAATATTTGTATTCATAAAAGCAAAAACTTTCAAACTGTAGCCTAAAATCCTGAGCTGGCTGTTGATTTATCTCAATATTAGTTAAACATCGAATAAAAAGCTGTTGACTGCTTTTAATTTTATTCTTTTGAAAAAATATATAATGAGTAGTCAGCTGCAAAGGAAACTGCAATAAACAAGTACATATGTTGTTAATTTCAAACAATGCAGCACTTGAAGATAATGGGATGGTTTTTCACATCCTGGACAGAACTTGGCGAGACTCGATCATGGTCGTCCTTGGATGTGTTGGGGAAAAAAGTTTCAGGAGGTTCTTCCAGCACTTTGCCATCTCCCTCTGGAACATCTTGTTAAGTGCTCATACATATTAGATTCATTAACTCAAATTAAAGAACTATCCTGCTACAGAAGCTGCTTACCTTGATTGATCAAGTTTTTCTAATCCTCCAGATTGATCTGTCTGAAGAAGAAGCAAATCAACATATCTTATTGACATGAAATAAATCAATAAGCTAATTGCTCTTTGAAAATATCATTTCATATAGACTGTAAGGTAAAAATGACCAATGCTCAATCCCAGCAAACAACACAAATGTGATGCTAAGGAGCAACCATCATTCCAGTCCAATGTGGGACCATACAGTCTTCTAATTAAGTTCCTTTGTATTACATTCTTGGGAAAAACAACAGTGGGCTGAACTTTGCAAAACTAAAATATCAATTCATTTAATATTGATTCTTTTTTACTTGTTTGTTTGTACACATTCAAATTAAAAACAAGGAATCTGGACACTTCACCATCAGTACCAGGTATTTCTATCTGAGTCACACTGGTGGAAATTTAGTCTAAATACATAATTGGTGGGATTTTAGGTCATGTGGATTATTCCAACTGATCCAGTACTGAAGCTGAATCCAATAGGCAACCCCTAATATAGATTCTAATCAAATTGTTGTCATAATGAATTGTTACAACTTTAATGAACAAGGATCCATTTTGATAGTCTTCATAACTGACCTCAGTGTTTTGAACACGCTTGTGCTGTTGCCTGAAAACTGGGGAATGCTTTCCCAAGTGCCTTCAGATCACTTCTTCACCCAAGCGCCAAATGCCTTTGCTCCAAGCATCCATCTGTTGTGTTCAACTACTGTTATTGCACTAGGCGCCACTAGGCGGAAGCAGTGAGCAAGAGAGAGAGTAAAAAACGCAGAAGAAGAGTAGATGATATCCTGTAGCCTGTGTAGCATGTTACTGCTTGTTGCTGCATGTTACGGTTAGAAATAAAGCCTGTGGAACCTACACCTGTGGATTATTTCTACTGTTGCACCGGCCACCATAACAACTTGAAAGGACTTGAAACCTTAATAGTAGGACTTTTGACTCGACTTGAGACTTGTTGGTCTTGACTTGTGACTCGACTTGAGACTTGAGTGCTTTTGAAGGGACTTGAGGACAAAGACTTGGGACTTGACTCGGACTTGCAAAACAATGACTTGGTCCCACCTCTGGTAACCAGGGGCCCGTTTCAAGAAGCAGGTTTTGTTGGAACTCTGAGTTCGCAAACTCCAAATTCAGCAGAACTCAGAGTTTTCGGTTTCAGAAAGAGAGATAACTCAAACCCGTGAAAGTGGGCGAAACCAAGCCCGTTTCAAGAAGCGGGTTAAGCTGAACTCAGAATCAATCACTGTGGCAACTGAGTCTGTGAACGAAACCTGGTCTGGAGCAGGTTTTCTTCAGGAAACTCAGAGTTCTCTGCGGTCTCCGCCCCTTTTTAAAGTGAAAGATGTTCAAATCTGAGTTCTTCATTAATATTTAGAGAACATTCACATTAGAGACGTCACGTTTCCACCAGCAGAAACCAAAATGACATGTTCATTCATAGAGGATCATGTAGAGAGAAGGCTGGATTAATCCAGAGGAAATGTTATTTATGTCGGGAGAGGATTTGAGGACACGAGTCGATTGATGCAGTTTCCCCGATTCATTTTTATTTGAGCGACCATTATAAATAGTGAGTTATTCCAGGGATTTGATATTAAAAATAAAGAGTTTTATTTTCATCATTTGAAGCTCTTAAAAATCGAAATAATTGAATCTCAAAAACTGCTAGGGGCTTTCAACTCGTATACAACAAACATCACAGACTAATTATAAGCTCGCTTGTCAGCGACGCTGCCTCCGCTTCTGACGTCCCAGGTTCAAATCCCGAGCCCGGCACAAATCTTTTTTATGTAATAAAAAACTACTTATCAGCTAAAATTTTTTAAGTCTTGAGAATTACATTTAAATAAATGCTTATTTTTAATATATCTCAGGCAGCTACAGTGTTTCATTTTAGCGTGCGGTGATATCCATGTGTGTATGTGGTGCGTGTGGGGGGTGGAGGAAAACGGTCATTCATGCGATACGGAGATGACTGGTTAAATTATTAACAGATCAAGAACCATTCCTTACTTTACAAGTGACAAAATAACCTTCCTGATATTTTTTATTCGTTATTTGAAATGATTCAAATGTAGACGTATGCATTAACTCTGCAGATATTTTATCGCTGCAGCTGGGTTTCTTTTCTTGCTGAAAATCTTCTTATAGTTTCATATGCTTGTAGGAATTTATCAATTTCCGTCGCCGGAAGTGACCACAAAACTCGGAAGTGTGTTCCCGTTGCCATGGTGAATCGTGCTGTCTTTGCTCCATTGATCAGGGCTTTTAATGGTCGCAACGCTCGCACCTGATTCTGGTTCCAACAACTTCAAGTTGATTGAATCAAACATTTTCAGCTGTTCTGAAACCGAAAACTCTAAGTTCGGGAATTTTGAGTCCAGTGACTCTAAGTTCAGGTTTCAACTCTAAATTTGTTGAACCTGCTTCTTGAAACGGGCCCCTGTATGTCATAAGTGTATGTAACTCAGGCACATGCACACATATTTAAGTAATTCATTGTCAAAAGAAAAGGTAAAACAAAGAAACAAACAAAAGAATATAACAAGAGCAAAACATAACTTAGAAACTAACCAGGACCGTACTTATCTTTGTTACAGGAGAATCTTCTTCTGCTTCTGTCTGCATGCCTCTGCTGTTGCCATCCTGACTGTCTGGCGCTTGTTTGTCTAATCAGATGCAGCTGTTAGACCAGATTTGCTCCAATTCACAGATTTCCTGTCAAATCTCTCAAAAAGCTGTTCTCCCAGACGCCGGTGGTGAACACAGCAGACGTTTTACCCTATCTTGTTCTGCGCATGAACTCAAGGGCCCAGGTCCCTGTCTTACAGAATTTGATTGAAGATGATGGAATGAATTTGTTGAATTCAGGTGATCAGCCCCTCTGCCCCAGATCCAGACGGCCGCTCAGGAGATCCAGGTCACGACACCAAAACTGTGGTGGAAATTTGTATCCTCTGGTGGAATAAAAACTCTTCATTCATTCTGTCTCAATCAGAGATGATTTATTTTTCTGCAGACAGCTATAAAGTGTCACACAAGGCAGAGCATCAGAGACACACTATCAGGGTGGGGGTCATCTGTGTGAGTGCCCGAGACAAGGCTAAGTTCACACATTTAGACCTGACTTTGTTTATTTGGGTTATGGTTTTGTTCCCAGCAAAGGCAAATTCTAAAACCCCTGCAGCTCCTGTAGAGGTCATTGTATTTCGTCTAACAGCGTGTTTCGCTAAGGCAAAGCACACTTTAATATAGACCTACACAGTTTAATACGAGGTGACGGAGAATCCCGTCACAAAGGGCATCCAGCATAAATTCTCTGTCGAACCACCTGTGCGAATCAGTAAAAGCTCTGAAAGCAGTCCTTGGATAGGCTGAAGGAATGACAACAGATTTCGCAACATACTTGATGATTACACAGTTGTTAAGGAGAAAATTTCTCATTGGCACTTCATTTCATAAACGTTGCTGACCCCTGTTCTAAATGATTGGTTGAAGTTCCTAAGGCGCTTGACTCATTTGGAGAAAACAGATGTGATAAAGTAAAGCCACAAAATGACCCTATCTTACACAACTTAACTATTTTTTAGACGCCAGTGAGGATGCACACGGAACAGTGAGTTATCTTCTGTTTTATAGCGAAAAACAAAGACGCTCATTCTAGTCTCATTATGGCAAAGGCAAGAGTTGAACCTTTATAATCATTGCAGCCACAGATGAAGTAAAAATTGATCTGCTTTTAAAAAGAGAGTTGGACTTGGTTAATGACTCAGTGTTTTGGACTGATTGCACCTCAGTGCTAAAGTGTCTGAACAGCGAAAGTGCAAGATTTAAGACATTTGTTGCCAACAGGATTTCAAATATCCTGGATCACTCAAAACTTTCTCAGCAGAGATATGTGCTTGGAACTCTGAATCCTGACTACTTGTCAAGAGGACTGACAGTGGATGCTTTGGAAGAGTTGTGGAGACCCTTCCAGATGAACAGGGTTTTGTCAGAAAAGTAAAAGTGAGGACTTAGACCAATGAACTTTGTTGACCAGTAACTCAGTTGTGTCTTCATGTAGAGTCTGAGTAAGAATGAAGAGTACAGTAAATGTTTTGATAAAAGCTAGAAGCTTGTTTATTTGTTTGTGAGCAATAATAATTAAGACGTAGTTATTCAACTTTTTATTTAAACATTAATTAATTGTTTCAAAGAGCTTGATAAAAATTAGGGGCTGGAAATGTGGGGGCCTGAAATGGCAAATATTACCTGTCTGTTCAGTTTCATTTACTGCCAGTAGGGGGAGCCTGGGAGTTGTCTCTGTGTGAAGTCACGCAGCTGACTCGTAGCAGGCAATTTGGACTGGAGTGGACAGTTTTTTTTACCTCCCAAAGTTCTCTAATTTTCACATTTTTTTATCATTCAGTTTTTGCTTCACCTTGGATGTTTGCTTTTTTTTATAATCTGAAGAAGAATTCAAGTTTTCTTCTTTCTTTAATTCTGGATTGTGGATTTTACGTGGACCGTTGGATTAATAAGGAGAACTATAGAGGACTTAAAATTGGAACCCCGCAGTTTGTATGCATTTTTATATTGGTGTCAACTGTAATTATATTGTGTATGTGTTATCATGTTTGTGTGTAAAGATCATTGACAAAATAGAGATGGACAAAATGCCTGCAACATCACAGAAGATGCCTTATGTCCCGTTCCAGTGAAATGTAGTCAACTCAGTTGCCATTTTTCCATATGAACTTTGGCAGTTTGGAACCAGACAAAGCAGTGATAGGTCCGAGTTGATGTCAACCATCATTTTTATGAAAACCAATCTCACTATCCCCCTACTTCTTAAATACACCTACCCCCCTTTCCCCTTTTTTCTGTACTCTTATACCTCATTTCTAACGTCCCAGTCTCTTCTTTTCTCTTCTTTTTTTCTATCCAGTCCAACAAACTAAATGTATGTAAATATAATTACTATAAATAAAGCTTAGCCTCAAATACAAAACGGTTTTACAAATGTACACCTCCTATGTCAGAAAATGATGCAGTGGTTGGCGCTCTTGCCTCACAGCAGGAAAGGCCTGGTTCAAGTCCCAGCAACAACCTCTCTGTGTGGAGTTTGCATGTTTCCCCTACATGCATGGATTTTCTCTGGGGATTCCAGCTTCCTCCCAACATCCAAAACATGCTTCATAGGTCAACTCTTTTGTCCCTAGGTGTGAATGTGTGTAATTGTGGCCCTGAAACAGACTAGCAACCCCTCCATGGTTCACCCTGCCTTCACCCACAAGTGGCCAGTTTAGGCTCAATCAATCCCATGTCCCCAAAAGGAGCAATATGAGTTTTGAAAATGGATGGATAGTGTCAGAAGATTCAGAACCCCTTTTTGAAACAGTAAAATCTGTCTGACACAAGAGACCTTCAGCTATTGTCTGTTTTTAATTTATACCACTGACACATGTTCAAAAATAAGTTCTTCTTAAAAAATGTAACAGTGAAACAATTATTCACAATAATTTTTTTATTAGACAAAAATCAATTTTTGTAATCAAAATAATGTTCATTGTTCAAAAAGCACAAAACAACAATGTTAGAAATAAAATTGCAAAAATTAACCAGTTACCTTAAACCATAGAAACATTTTTAATTGTATTTTTTTTTGTATGGCTAAAGTTTACAAGTACAATTCTATTTCCAAATCAATCACCTTTCAATTACATTTTTTTTTCATTCGCTTTGCTTTGAATCAAACGCACTAAAAAGAGAAATGAATATACAACAATTATTATAAATTGGGGCCATTTCATTATAAAATAGATATTATAAGACATGAAAATGTAAATTCAGAAAAAAAATTATGAAAGAGTTAGAGTAAAAAATAAGTTAGATTAATGAGTTTCCCACACAACAAAATCCTTGTTATTATTGAATATATACGTATGTCTTATTCCCCAAACCTTAGTTATTTTTTTAATTAATTTTTTTAGTAATTTAATTAATTTAAAGTAATTTTTTTTTTTCAAAATCTTAAGAAATTCCATAGTTCAAAATATATTACCACACAAACTACTTCAGACAGATTTATATGTTTCATGTGTAAAAGAAAACTGTACTATATCAAGTGCTAATCCAATTATGGCTCTGGTGCAGCTGTAGGGCGGACAATTACTGATCGGAGGATTGTGGGTTGCCTTGCCCACCCATGTGCTAAAGTGTCCTTGGACAAGAAACTGAATCCCAAATTGCCTCTAATTGGGTGGTTGGCGCCAGTGTTAGGCAGCGGAGACTCCATCAGTGTGTGAATGGATCAGTAACTGTAAAGTGCTTTGGGCCTTCAAAGGAAGGTAGAAAAGCGTTATGTAAGTATGCGCTATTTTGCTTCACACAAGCGTAATATTTCATTAAAATTATTTCCATTAATAAAAAGTAATTTTAGCTGAAGCACACAAAGAACTATATTGAAGTTGCGTCATAAGAAAAAAAAAAACTTTAAAATGTCCAGAAAACCATGACAGCAAAGGAAAATTACCATGTAAAAGAACTAGGTTAGGTACCAAAACACACACAAAACCACATACCACTTGTGGGTTGTAAAAAAAACTATTGTTTTTACAAGGACTCTTCTTCTTTCTTCCTTTCTCTGAGTTTGAACCAAAATCTGACTCCTGAACATACAGGAAAATTCATCAAAATTTCCATAAACCTCCAGTCTGGTGAAAAATTATTTGTTTCAAAGTAATTGATGATGACATTACAGTGATGTTGAAGGAAATCATCCATATGTCAGGCACATCCAAACAAAACTAAAAGATCATAATGGCTATTACCTTTACTCGCCATTTTTGGCTAAATCTAGCAATGGGAAATTTTAAACGACAAAAAAATAAAAAAATAAACACCTATTCTCCAAAATATGCACACAGACTCTGAAAGAGGTTTGACTCAACCAAATTGGTTTGCTAGACGTTTGACCTCCTTAAAGTTGAGCTGAACGACCACCTGCAAAATTTTACTTGTCATAAGGGAAACTCTAGAGCAATTTGGACACTTATCGCCAAAGCTTATGTCAGCTACCACAAATCTTAATCTGGTCCATAATTTCACCACCCTAACATCCATGACAGCCAAAAGTTGTATACATACCCAGTCTGGTCTAAACTCTATATTTTTATGTTGTTCACTATGCCCCTAAATATGATATCATAGAATTACCAAACCAGCCTCTAATAAAAGAAATGATTAAGGAGCGGCCCCACCCCCTCTGCCTTTCTGACATGTCAAACTTTTGTTGCACTGTCTGGCATATTTCCAACAAAAATTAATAAAATCATAGAATATTTATACGTGTAAAGACTGATTAAACATTTTTCTTCAACTATGCACAGAAAGAAATGACTGAACAGATAGGGTTGCTTGACCCTTTTTTGTTGTGGAAAAATACTTTGAAACATTTTGTAATTTTTCCTGAATGTTTGCAGTTTTTTCACAAACTTTACATTTTATCCAGACTTTTGAGAGCTTCTTCTTTGCTGTACTTTCTCCATCGGGATGGAATCTTCCCACGGCCCTTAAACTTCTGTTTATAATAATCTTCTATTTCCTTCTGAAAGTGACAAACAAACCATTTCCAGTATGGCAGTATAGATCCATCTGCAGTAATGCTCCATGATTCATACTTTCCTCCTGCAGTTTGATACTGTTTAAAAGGAATGAGCTTCTCTGGATCATGACTGGGATAGAACCTAACATCACTTGCAACTAATGTAGTGCAGCATCTAACATCTAGTATCCCTTTGTTTTTATGGCAACTTCCTTCAACTCCACAGGGTCGATGAAAAGGAACACTGTGTTTGTCTGGACTGTGGTCTTTGATGGTGTTGGTGCAAACAGCTCCACAGAATGGACATCGTTCCCAGCAGCAGTCACAGAGCTGATCAATGAGGATTTCATCAGGTTTCTGTCTGTGATTCATCACCTCATTCAGAGAGAGATCCTTCATCTCCTTAGTGATGATTTGAAGACCTTTTTCTATTTCATCTCTTAGAAAGTCAAAGTTGTTTATCTCTCTGAAGTTCTGACAGGAAATGGTATCAAGTCTCATCTTACAGCTCAATGAACTGGAAAACTCCTTCATCCACATGTTTATGTCTCCTGGTTCAGTTTTGATTTTCTCTGTGGTTTCAAATAATTTTTGACTCATGAACTTCCGTATACTATCTCCATTTTTCAGGAGGATTTTCAGAGCTTCATTGTTGTTTTCAACAAACATGTAAATGTATACTTTTTCTTTTATAAATTCCTCTACTTGCTCCCTTGGATCTCTGATGTAGGTGATGAACTTGTTGAAGTCTTCTCTTTCTGCCAGATCCTTCAACACATGTTTCTCCAGGTTCAGCCTGTTCCCATTGAATGCTGGGACATTACACCTGAGTTCTCCAGCAAGGTCAACAGCAGTCTGGTTACAGACAGCCTCAACAGCAGAGACCTTCAGTTTCTCACAGATCATTTCTCCAAACACCACAGCAGAGGAGCTTCCTTTACAGAAACTTCTGAAAATGTTGAAATATTCATTTTTCTTGCTGTTCAAAAAGGTCAGAACATCATTGTTATCTTTGTAAGTTTTATGAGACTGTAAAATCCAGCCAGCTGTTTTGTGGAAGACAAACAGCAAAAGGTCAACTGTGAACTCCTTCTTAAAGGTAAATTTCATCTTTGATTCAAATTCTGCCACATTTTTTTGAACAGTTTTAGCCACTTCATGCAGGTAAGTTGATGTGTATCCTCTTGTTGCTACAGGTTTGCTCTGAATGATCTGCAGTGATTTTTGTTTAACATTTTCAATGAAAGATCTGATCTGTTTCTGATCTTCATGTGACAGAAGTTCAACTCCTACATAGTTCGGTGCAGCAGTAACTGTATGATACTTCTTTAAATGTATATAATCAAAGTAATTCCCAGTTTTTGGCAGGTTTATGTATATTTTCCTGCTTTTCAATTCATCATACATAGTCGATTCAAAATAAAGATCTTTAAGAACATTGAACTGATCTTCTTCCAGGTTGATGTCCTCAATGGGTTTTGTATCTGAAGTTAATTCTTTAACCCAGTGACTCCAAACAGAGTCAAACTGCATCTTGAGTTCCTCTTCATCTTCTATGATCTCTCTTAACTTGTGAGCGAGTTCTTTGCTTTTTTGCTGTAGTTTGTTCTCAAAATCTGTTTTCTTCTCATCAAGCTTCTTACAGGCTTTCTTCTGCTGAATGACTTCATCCAGTTTTCTTTTAACTCCTGTCAGAAGTTCCTCATGAAATTCTTTCATTTTGTTTTCAAATCGTCCACGCCATTGAACCAATATTTCTTTGTCTTCATCCTTCTCAAAGTAATCTGTGATTTCTGTCTTTACTTGTTCATATGTTTTGTTCATTTCTTTAGAAAGATCTCTGAGTTCAATCTTTTCAAGTTTTCCATTTTCTATTTGTGGATAGAGTCTGTTCTCAATGGTCAGCATCTCACTCCTCAGAGCCCAAGTCCAGTTTCCATTCTGGACCTCAAGTTTTCTGTACTCTGAGATTTCTTGAGTGTTTTTGAAGCTGAAAACAAAGTTTTCATTCAACAGAGCGTTCCACAGATCCTGAATTTTGCTGCTGAAATGTGAGAGTTTGATTCCCTCAGACTTTGAAGCTTTAGACAGGATGATGCTCTTCAGTTCTTGGACACTCTCACTGTATCCTGGATTTGGAGGAGCCATTGGTGGACTTCCCTCCCACAGCTGGGCAAAGTATTTCACATCTGTTTTCACATCAAATGCAATAACATCACTGAAACATTCAGCATCACATCCTTCCTCTTTAGCAGCTAGTTGAGCCATCTTGTCCAGTTTTTCTTGCAGTCGTCTCTTTCCGTCCATGTTTTTCTCTGCAGCTGCGACATCTGTAACATTCTGATGAACAAACGCACAACTTGGAGAAAGCTGAACTTTCTTCATCCTCATGAAAGCCTGAACAACGATCTGCAGGATGTCTTGCATCTCAGCTGGATTCACACCAAAGATGTTGATCAGTGTCATGTTTCCTAAACCAACAACAAATGTTGCCAGTTCATTGTCGTGGTGAAGAGTGTTGTGACCTTCCAGCTCAAGAGCTCTCAGTCCTTCAGTGTCCACCACTAGAACATAGTCAAACTTGAAGTCTGCCTTGATTTCCTCTGATAATTTGACCAGTTGCTAGACGTTTGACCTCCTTAAAGTTGAGCTGAACGACCACCTGCAAAATTTTACTTGTCATAAGGGAAACTCTAGAGCAATTTGGACACTTATCGCCAAAGCTTATGTCAGCTACCACAAATCTTAATCTGGTCCATAATTTCACCACCCTAACATCCATGACAGCCAAAAGTTGTATACATACCCAGTCTGGTCTAAACTCTATATTTTTATGTTGTTCACTATGCCCCTAAATATGATATCATAGAATTACCAAACCAGCCTCTAATAAAAGAAATGATTAAGGAGCGGCCCCACCCCCTCTGCCTTTCTGACATGTCAAACTTTTGTTGCACTGTCTGGCATATTCCACAAAATTAATTGTAAAATCATAGAATATTTATACGTGTAAAGACTGATTAAACATTTTTCTTCAACTATGCACAGAAAGAAATGACTGAACAGATAGGGTTTGCTTGACCCTTTTTTGTTGTGGAAAAATACTTTGAAACATTTTGTAATTTTTCCTGAATGTTTGCAGTTTTTTCACAAACTTTACATTTTATCCAGACTTTTGAGAGCTTCTTCTTTGCTGTACTTTCTCCATCGGGATGGAATCTTCCCGCCCTTAAACTTCTGTTTATAATAATCTTCTATTTCCTTCTGAAAGTGACAAACAAACCATTTCCAGTATGGCAGTATAGATCCATCTGCAGTAATGCTCCATGATTCATACTTTCCTCCTGCAGTTTGATACTGTTTAAAAGGAATGAGCTTCTCTGGATCATGACTGGGATAGAACCTAACATCACTTGCAACTAATGTAGTGCAGCATCTAACATCTAGTATCCCTTTGTTTTTATGGCAACTTCCTTCAACTCCACAGGGTCGATGAAAAGGAACACTGTGTTTGTCTGGACTGTGGTCTTTGATGGTGTTGGTGCAAACAGCTCCACAGAATGGACATCGTTCCCAGCAGCAGTCACAGAGCTGATCAATGAGGATTTCATCAGGTTTCTGTCTGTGATTCATCACCTCATTCAGAGAGAGATCCTTCATCTCCTTAGTGATGATTTGAAGACCTTTTTCTATTTCATCTCTTAGAAAGTCAAAGTTGTTTATCTCTCTGAAGTTCTGACAGGAAATGGTATCAAGTCTCATCTTACAGCTCAATGAACTGGAAAACTCCTTCATCCACATGTTTATGTCTCCTGGTTCAGTTTTGATTTTGCTCTGTGGTTTCAAATAATTTTTGACTCATGAACTTCCGTATACTATCTCCATTTTTCAGGAGGATTTTCAGAGCTTCATTGTTGTTTTCAACAAACATGTAAATGTATACTTTTTCTTTTATAAATTCCTCTACTTGCTCCTTGGATCTCTGATGTAGGTGATGAACTTGTTGAAGTCTTCTCTTTCTGCCAGATCCTTCAACACATGTTTCTCCAGGTTCAGCCTGTTCCCATTGAATGCTGGGAATTACACCTGAGTTCAGCAAGGTCAACAGCAGTCTGGTTACAGACAGCCTCAACAGCAGAGACCTTCAGTTTCTCACAGATCATTTCTCCAAACACCACAGCAGACGAGCTTCCTTTACAGAGACCTCTGAAAATGTTGAAATATTCATTTTTCTTGCTGTTCAAAAAGGTCAGAACATCATTGTTATCTTTGTAAGTTTTGTGAGACTGTAAAATCCAGCCAGCTGTTTTGTGGAAGACAAACAGCAAAAGTCAACTGTGAACTCCTTTTAAAGGTAAATTTCATCTTTGATTCAAATTCTGCACATTTTTTTGAACAGTTTTAGCCACTTCATGCAGGTAAGTTGATGTGTATCCTCTTGTTGCTACAGGTTTGCTCTGAATGATCTGCAGTGATTTTTGTTTAACATTTTCAATGAAAGATCTGATCTGTTTCTGATTTCATGTGACAGAAGTTCAACTCCTACATAGTTCGGTGCAGCAGTAACTGTATGATACTTCTTTAAATGTATATAATCAAAGTAATTCCCAGTTTTTGGCAGGTTTATGTATATTTTTCCTGCTTTTCAATTCATCATACATAGTCGATTCAAAATAAAGATCTTTAAGAACATTGAACTGATCTTCTTCCAGGTTGATGTCCTCAATGGGTTTTGTATCTGAAGTTAATTCTTTAACCCAGTGACTCCAAACAGAGTCAAACTGCATCTTGAGTTCCTCTTCATCTTCTATGATCTCTCTTAACTTGTGAGCGAGTTCTTTGCTTTTTTGCTGTAGTTTGTTCTCAAAATCTGTTTTCTTCTCATCAAGCTTCTTACAGGCTTTCTTCTGCTGAATGACTTCATCCAGTTTTCTTTTAACTCCTGTCAGAAGTTCCTCATGAATTCTTTCATTTTGTTTTCAAATCGTCCACGCCATTGAACCAATATTTCTTTGTCTTCATCCTTCTCAAAGTAATCTGTGATTTCTGTCTTTACTTGTTCATATGTTTTGTTCATTTCTTTAGAAAGATCTCTGAGTTCAATCTTTTCAAGTTTTCCATTTTCTATTTGTGGATAGAGTCTGTTCTCAATGGTCAGCATCTCACTCCTCAGAGCCCAAGTCCAGTTTCCGTTCTGGACCTCAAGTTTTCTGTACTCTGAGATTTCTTGAGTGTTTTTGAAGCTGAAAACAAAGTTTTCATTCAACAGAGCGTTCCACAGATCCTGAATTTTGCTGCTGAAATGTGAGAGTTTGATTCCCTCAGACTTTGAAGCTTTAGACAGGATGATGCTCTTCAGTTCTTGGACACTCTCACTGTATCCTGGATTTGGAGGAGCCATTGGTGGACTTCCCTCCCACAGCTGGGCAAAGTATTTCACATCTGTTTTCACATCAAATGCAATAACATCACTGAAACATTCAGCTTCACATCCTTCCTCTTTAGCAGCTAGTTGAGCCATCTTGTCCAGTTTTTCTTGCAGTCGTCTCTTTCCGTCCATGTTTTTCTCTGCAGCTGCGACATCTGTAACATTCTGATGAACAAACGCACAACTTGGAGAAAGCTGAACTTTCTTCATCCTCATGAAAGCCTGAACAACGATCTGCAGGATGTCTTGCATCTCAGCTGGATTCTCACCAAAGATGTTGATCAGTGTCATGTTTCCTAAACCAACAACAAATGTTGCCAGTTCATTGTCGTGGTGAAGAGTGTTGTGACCTTCCAGCTCAAGAGCTCTCAGTCCTTCAGTGTCCACCACTAGAACATAGTCAAACTTGAAGTCTGCCTTGATTTCCTCTGATAATTTGACCAGCTGCATGTATGCACCTGTGGTGCACCTGCCTGCACTCACAGCAAACTGCAGTCCAAACATGGCATTCAGCATTGTTGACTTTCCACTGCTTTGAACGCCCAAAACTGACAACACAAAAACTCTCTGGTCACCCAGTTTCTTGATGACTTCCTGTAAAAGACCAGAGATCCAAGTCAAAGGCACGTGACCTGCATCACCATCCATCAGCTCCATGGGATGTCCAGATATCATCAGATCTGCAGCCAGCTCAGGGTATTTAACCCATTCAGTGTGTCTGCAGTCTGTTTGTCTCTTTAGAGATTGATGGGCTTCATAGATCTGTGACATTTCTCTGAAGATGTGCTCCAAACCAAAGGTTGCTGCCTGCAGCTTCTGAGATATTTGTTCAAGCTCAGTTTGTTTGACTTTTAACTGATCAGATTTGTCATATTTCTTCTTTAAAGCCAAAACCTCCGACCACTTTTCATCATAGTTTTGGAGAATTGAAGAGAGATCCTTTGAGGAGAGATCATCTGTCAGGATCTGAGTCCATTTCAGGAAGTATTCTTTGTCTTTCTGTTCCAAACTCATGAGGCTGTGAGTGAATGATTTCATCAGTTCACTACAGGAAGCAGCACATTGTTTCTGTCGGATTTGCATCATTTTCTTATCCTTCTGACTTTTTTCTCTCTCAATGTTTCCTCTGAGGTGAAATCTTTCTTTGTTTGTTCTGCACCACTCATGCCAAAGTTGACCTTGACAAGGAAGAAAAGTATCTTTGATCTTGGAAACATCCATGTTCTGAATCAGCTTCACTATGTTCATGGCTGCAGATTTTCCATTTTGACAGACTGTGTCGTCTTCATCCACTCTGACTCCAGAGATGTTGGACATCGACTCAAGATTGAAGGATTTGTTTGATTCAGACAAAATCTTTCCAATGATTTCTCTGAGTTCTTTAGAAACATCTGACTGACTTCTGTCTTTCAGACCCACTTTGTATTTTTGTGGTTTTATCTCAACAGCACCACAGTCATCATCAGCAGTGAGAACAATCAGAGGATTTGGAGATCTCAAAAGAGTTAAAATGACTTTAGAACTTTTTTCCAGAGCTGGTACAAGAACAACCAAGACTGAAGATATTTCAGTCAGTATTTCACGTTGTTTTTCCATCAACAGAGAATCACCATGGAGATTACAGAAGGCAATGCAGTCAGAGAATGAATCATTGTCTTTTCCAGCAGGACAGTACCAGGCAATCTCTACAACTCCATCCATCAAATGACGAGATTTGGTGCTTCCTGGACAGTTTCTGTGGAAGAAGGTGTCGTAACGGTTGTTGATCAAAGTGTTCATGAGCTGAGATTTAGACTGAGATAGTGAGCCCAGACGGAGGAAAGACACCAGTGGAGTTTTAGCTTTACAGATCGGCACACTATAGATGGTGAAAGTCTTTGAATTGTCTTTTATCTCAGTTTTCTTCCAGGTTTTAGTTATTTGTCTGAATGTCCACAGAGGACACTCGATATCTGCTGCAGCAGGATCAGGAACAAGCAGAGGTAAGGCGTACTGACACTGTGACAACTTTGTGATCATGTTCTGCTTCAGGAATCTGTCTGAGCAGTGAAATACAACCATCTGGATGTCCATGGGGTGAATATGATCATTTTTAGACTGATTAGAATCTACATTTCCGTTAAAAAACCCCTCAAAGTCATCATCATCATCATCTGCGCTAACACTGTCAGAAACAGAGACAGACTGTGAATGGCTCACCTCAGGACTTTCTGGTTGTACAGGAATGTTTCTGGCTCTGTAATCTAACGCCATCAACCTCTGAAGAAAAGCTTGAGATACATCTTTTTCAGGTGTGTCAGTGATCTGTTTCAAAGGAGGACCTATTTTAAGAAAATCTGCTGATGAAAACTTCTGTTGTCTTCTGTGCTGAAGTCTGCTGAACAGGGCTTCAATTTCTTCATGATGATTCATCTGGTGGTTTTCTTCATCAAAGATCCTTTGTTGCTTATTTGATCAAGAAAAAAAGATTATCAAATTACAATAAGAAATATATTTTTTAATTCAGGCATGTAAAATAAATCTTTTTAATCTCTGTACTTAAAAAAAAATAACACTGGTTTATTATTTTTGTAATTTTTTTCATAGGAAGTGTTAATGACATGAAGCACAAAGCATTAAGAGGGAGAAGTGAAAGAAAAGTATCTTAGAACAGAAACAAGAACAAAAAGTAGAAACTGCAGATGCTAGAGAAGAGAACTTGTCTGACCTTTGTTGTGTTTCCACTTCTGTCCACATTAAAGAAACCTGTAGAACCAAAATAAATGGTAAATGGCATATACTTGTAAAATGCTTTCTATCTTCCTTCAAAGGCCCAAAGCGCTACAGTCACAGACTCATTCACCCATTCACACACACATTCACACACTGGTGGTGGCTCCGCTGCTAAACCCTGGCGCCAGCCTTCCACCACAGGCTATTCGGGGTTCAGTGTCTTGCCCAAGGACATATGGGTGGGCAAGGAATTAAACTCTCAATCTTCTGATCATAAGTCAACTGCCCTACCACTGTGCCACAGCTGCCCTTAAATGATCAATTTAGACACACTTAGTGATTTATTGGTTAAAGTATATATATATATATATATATATTATATATATATTATATTATATATATATATATATATATATTATATATATATATATATATGTATATGTATATAATAGATAGATAGATAGATAGATATAGATAGCCCATGTGGTCTTTGTTTTATTAATTTCACCAAAATTAATATTATAATAATTTGGTAGTTGCGCTACTTCCTGTCTGCTTGTGGCATTCCCTTCAGTCTACGTGGGAACAGCCAAGAGGAGGTAAGCTGCAGACGTTGCTCCAGCTATATCCGAGAAAAAAGTTTACATGAAGTTTTAAAAGTGGAAATGTACTGATGATTGGTTAAAATGTTCTTTAAACCGTTTTTATTCTTGCTACTTTTGTTAAATGTATTTTTAATGTCCAAGTGCTCCATGCTTTTGTTGGTGCAGTTCGATTCACATGTTGTTCTTCTCTTTCACTCCCCTCTGGGGAGCGGGAGTGATTTCAGATCCCAGGTGGATCTCCCACACTCCTACTCCTGGTCGTGGACTGCACTTCTGCTTTGTCTGACTGAGGACTTTTTCACCACTCGTCCCTAGGCTCTATCTGACTGAACTCTATTGAAATACGTAGTTGTAGAAGCTAATTTTTCTTTACCAGTTCTGGTATTGCCTGTTCGTCCTGGGATAGGATCTCTCCCTCATGTGGGAATCCCTAAAGTTTCTTCATTTTTCCTGACTCAGGTTTTTTAGGAGTTTTTCCTTACCGCGAGGGAGGGTCTAAAGGCAGGGATATCCAGTTTATTTAGCCTGTTTAGTCTTTAGCTATTTTTTTATGTTTCATGACTATTTTCCAGTGGCGGGCCGTGCATTTCACACCTAGGCCTTCAGTAGTGCTCCGTCTGAATCAATCCAACCCTCACAGCTGCGACACACTTCTGCCTTATTTCTACCGAGTGGTCCAGAGCGGACTGGATCGGGCGGACCGGACTTTATAGCCTTTATGCTACAAAATGGACCCGGCAAGCAGGTCCAACTAAGGCAAATTTTCAACCCGGTCTCATTGGAAAACGGAATGGACCCGAGAGCGGAGCCTCTGTCGTCACACGATGTAACCCATTGATTTTACGACAAACAAGAAGCGTCCCGACCAGAGCTTTTCCAACAACTCAAGAATCAAAATTGAAAGTTCTATCCTCTTTTTCAGCTGGATTTTTCTTTACCGCGTGATTACTTTCTGCTTTGATTCCACCGTGTTCGGACGCAGGGAGATTTTCTCCGTCCGAGTAGAACTGCTCTTCCTCCGGGATTCTCCTTCCATATTCTGACTTCAGAACATGCTGGAGCGTTTGAAGCCAAAGAATCAGTCGACTTTTTATTGTTACTTTCCTTGCACTGCCAATTGACAACAACAGTCGGCACGCTCTCTCTGCCTTATTTCTTTCTCTTCTCGCAGCGCACGCTGCCTCCCTCATGCACGACGCGCATGCACTCTTTCCCGCCCTCTCCTTCACTGAGGAGCTAAAACGTACAGGTTGAAGCACGCACACTCATTTCACAACACCTGCGATCTTCTTGCAGAGAATAATAAATTCTTTCCATACAATATTTTCCTTTATTCGCGGGGGTTGAGGACCGGGGAAACGTGCGCGCACGCAAAGACACACACACACACACCAGTTCCCGTCTCTGTGTTTTCTCGACCCCCGCGGATTGAAGAATGTCCGGTACAATCCAAACTCATCAAAAACACTTCTGATCTGCTTAAAAAACATTTATTGAAGAACATTGGAGTGTTGATCAACATGAAGAGATTTTTTTTCTTTATAATTCAGAACAATAGACTGTTCTGCAGAGCAGCCCCAGATCCTCCGGTTATCTTTTTCATTTTCACTGCGTTTCTGAGTCAGCTGTTACAGCTTCTCGTTCACTGTTTTGACACGCAGCTACGTCATCAGTCTAACCCGTATGGGCTTTCATGGTTCCAATCCTCAGAAATGCTCACTCAAAATGCCAGGAATTTTCGAGTCCGATCCAGTCCGCTCTGGACCGCTCGGTAGAAATAAGGCAATAGTTTCCTCTGTTTGTGGATCCAGCGCTCTCATCATGTCCCCGAAATGAAAGTTCCTGCTTGCCCAATAAAAATGAGAGTCTATCATTTTTTCAAGATTTCCATATTTTTCTTCACCTTTTCGTTGTGCAGCTCCGTTTCCCTGCGCGCGTCCTCGCTCAGCTGTAGATCCACTCTGTTTCCCCAAAAGTTTTGGAGAGCACCGTTGCTTGTAAATGTCCGTGGTGCGCTGATGACTCGTTGCTGCCTTGGTAAGGCAAGACAAATTTACAAATCCAGTATGGCTCAAACACCATGCCGATCAGTGGCAAATAACAAGCACTCCCAGAAATACAATTTACAGCGTTCCTCGGAGCTCGTAGTTAGTGACCGAAAGTGGCGACAAATCCTTTCCCCGGTTGTGACAGGCTTGCTAGCTTCGGAGTTGCCCGACCTTGTTTAACAATTTCCAGCTTTTCTTGAAAAGTCCGTCTTGAAAATAGTTTTGACAGCAAGTCTGCCACCAAATCCATTTCTTCTCCTCCTTCATCCATTGTGGGTTGACAAAACAGCTATCAAATCCACTGTTGTTCGTACAGCTCGCTACAGATTTCAGTTTGCTAGCTCTGGCTGGTACGCTCTCTTGACTATCCAATCAACGCGTGTGAAAATGCTGACGTTTCCGTAGCCTGCTAGAGGGCCTTGGTGTCGCCAACTCCAACTCTGATTGGTTGAAGCAACAGCTTGCTCAACATTTTATTTTATGCACAGGGCCCGCAGAACTGATTGTGAAGCCTCCGGGCAGATTTCTTTGACCCTAGCAACAAAATAGTGCTGAAATGTGATTGGCTGAATGCTTACATATGAAAAATACACGTGTGGAAGCAGCGCAACCAGGGGGGCTAGCAATGAAAGGAAGCGAACAGACAATTTGGAATTAATTGAATACTTATCATGGACAAAATATCATTAATATCAGTCTGTGATTCAGATATTTTTAGGCCAGCAGAGAAGGCCTTGCAGGCCCTGACGGCCCACCACTGCTATTTTCTGCATCTGTAAAATTACCTGCATGAAGCCCAATGAGGCAAATTTCTTTGTGATTCTGCGCTATATAAATAAAATTGAATTAAATTGAATATTGTAATGTACAGTTTTGTCATTTACTTAAATGTTTTGTGATTTGAAAAATATAAAAATACTTTTTTTTAGCCAAAAAAAGTGTTAAAGACTATAAACTATATTATCACGCTGTAAATTTTATTTAACATAATTTTGAAATGAGCACAAGTGAGTCTCTGTGGGAACGGCCAAGAGGAGGTTGTGCAGACAAGCGTGCCCAGCAGTGATTTTTTTGTGTCTTGTATGTGTTTTCACAGTAAAACCTCAGTTTTAGTTGCAATCCCTGTGTGAGGCTCAATTATTAAAAACACAATGAAGACGGTTTTAACCGGCACAGTCCCGCAGAAAGAGTGCAACCGGCTGCTGTGATCCCTGTGGATCCACACGTTTTGCCCGAGAGGTTGTTTCCTGAGCTGTGGATAAACACAGCTTCTTGGTCACCAGAGGTTGCTGTACAGTACCCAGAGGGGTTAATTTTTTTTAGTTGAAAGGGCCCTACCATGAAAATTCTACTTTTTGAGGTTCTAAATGCATTTTGCTGTTCATTCCTCACTATAAAGATCCCCAACACGGTATTTTGATCCGTTCATGCATTTGAGAATAATCCTCTAAAAGCCTGCACTGTCTGCAGCAGCCCCTCCCATGCCCAGAGAAGGGTGTATCCGCAGGCCCGGAGACCCAAAAATGCTCTTAGGACCACATTCTCAGGACCGCATTCTCAGGACCCAGGCCTTTTTAACACAGTGCCTCCTACATGGTGGAGTTTGTTTTGTTATTTTCAGGTGACTTTACAAGACACATTTCCACACGTGAGTAGTAAGCACAAACTTTGCTTTCATGACAACAGCACAAAGAAAATTTGTTTTTTTTGTACAAGTAAACCCTTTGTTTTTTATTTTCGTCATTATGATCGGATAAAAACAAAAATTGCACAAGTAATAGACAAAAATTGTCGGACACCACTCAACAAGGTTCAGAAATGTGTAGATTTTCTAGATTTACGATTGTATTGTGAATCACTTTCTCAAAGTAGCCCCCAAATGTAGCCCCCCATCATGTTTTCGTTATACTGTCCTTGGTATAAACGTTCAAAGTCCATTATATCTTGATGAAAGCGCTCGCCTTGCTCCTCAGAGTAAGCACCCATATTCTCCTTGAATTTATTGAGATGTGAATCAAGGATATAGACTTTCAGAGACATTCTGCATCCCATTTTGGCATAATTTTTTATGAGAATCTGCACCAACTCCACATAGTTTTCAGCTTTGTGATTACCTAGGAAACCATGAACAACTACAACAAAACTGCTCCAAGCTGCTCTCTCCGTCCTTTTCAACAGCTTTGCGAAATCCTCACATTCTATGATCTTCTTGATCTGTGTTCCGACGAAGATACCAGCCTTGACCTTAGCCTCGGACAGCTTCAGAAAAAGATCTTGGAGGTATTTGAATGCTGCTGACTCCTTGTCAAGAGTGACAAATTGCTTAATGAGGCCTAACTTGATGTGCAGAGGTGGCATAAGCCTCTCATGACCTCTCATCCGTAGTCATCATACTTTAATGCACTCAGCAACATTTTGACACTGGTGTAGTCCTCTTTGAGATGCACAGAGTGGGCCATCGGGAGAGATGGGAAGTTGTTTCCATTGTGAAGCAACACAGCTTTGAGGCTCCGGGATGAGCTGTCTATGAATAGGCGCCATTCGATAGGATTACATGTGATACCTATAGCATGGAATAGACCGGCAACATTGTTGCATAAGCACAGCCCATCACGCTGACTGAAGAAATTGGAGAATATTTGACGCCGCTTCCTTTGATCCGTGACTTGTACGCTATCATCAACCAAGTTCCACTGTTTGAGCCTGGATATCAGAAGCTCAGCATTCGATTTTGTAAGCCCAAGGTTCCTAATTAAATCATTCACATCTTTCTGGTTAGGGAAGTACGGCTTTCTATCCCCAACTTCATCTGCAGGATTATAGTCCATATCTCCAGTATCTGCCTCGCTATCTGACTTGCTGCTGTCTCCTGAAGGTGACCGATGCCGCTTAGGAGGAGTCGGAACAGGCAGATCAGGGCTGTGTGGTATTGGGGTGATGGAAGAAGGTATGTCTGGATAAACAATCTGAGGGGCATTTTTGCCTGTGCAACGATGTTTTGGGTTTGCCATGCAGAAGTAGCAGTTGCTTGAGTGGTCCATCGGCTCTCGCTAGTAATAGTAAACTTCATGGCTCGTTTCTCTCCTCTGTACCAACTTTCAAGCGTTTTCTTGCAATATTCGTATGTGAAATGCGGTGCCCAAGATTTGCCTTGGTCCCTGACTGCCATGCCGAAGTATGCCTTGTAACGGAATACTTTTTCGCTCTTGTCTTTATGAATTGTCTGCACACATAGCAGAATGAATCAGTTGGATGCAAACAACGTCTTGATGCCATATTGAATAAATGATTTTTCTTCAACTATGAATCATTATTCTTTAAGTCAGCAATAACATGAAATGGAATCTTGGTTCAAGACACCTGTGGTTTTATACTCGTATTAATCAATCAATCAATCAAACTTTATTTATAAAAGAGCGCTTCTCATGTTGGTGCAGCTCGAAGCGCTGCACAATTAAAAACAGAAACAAGAAAATAAATCAGTTAATAAAAAGAGAGAAACCCAAAACAACCCTCCACCCACCCCCCCTCCCTCCATAAACACGCAGACATGATCCCACAAACAATAAATACAGAGAGAAAGAAAAAAACAAAAAACCCGGACTTGGCTCTGTTGTGAAGAAACAGTATTTGGGGGATCTATTTATGCCAGCAGCCAGCTCAGCCACAGGAACATCGCCACAGCACCCACCCAGACAGGACAGCAATGGGATCCACTCAACATGCTGCAAAGTAAGACCCCAACCGTCCCCGAAAGGGGGGCGACCGCGGCAACGTCCCCAAACAGAACTGGTACCCCTGGTACAAAGGATCCCTAAAGGGAAACACTGGGTCATAAAACCTTAAAAGAACCTTAAAAGAAAGATAGTAAGTTGTCATACATAAAATGTATGTAAAAACATAAAAGAAAAATGTCATTAAAAGCACAAAACAAAACTAGACAATGATAAAAAATATTAATATATAGATAAATAAATATGTACTAAAACTTGATAAACGATACATAATGTCATGGCAGCCCCTGCCTCTGTCCCTCCCACTGCTGCTGCTGCTCATCAGGTCGATCACCTGCACCTGTCCGTCCTCCTACATAAGTCTGCTTCCCTGCTCCAATCACTGCCGGAACGTCTTGCTACGCAGCTCGACCACCAGCTCAGATTACCAGCCTAAACCTGTGTTTCTCCATGCTTAGGAATTCAAGTTCATGCTCTGCTTACCTGCCTGCCTGCCTCCACGCCCTGTTCATCCACGCGGTGTTTCCCGTGACAACGCTGCCACTCAACTGGGATCGTCTTCCTGTTTTCCACCACGCTTCAAACTCTGCTCAAGGCCAGTCAAAGGATCCTGCTGCCGCTATCTCCTCACGGATCGCCTCTTTTAAGACCGCCACAAGACGTCAACAAAGTTAAGGACTATTCCTCTCCGCGCCTTCGTCTTTCCCTCTGACGGCACTCTCGTCTCCAGCTCCTCCTGTTGTCTGGCGGCGCTACTGTGCCAAACCTGCTTGACTCTCCACCTATCAGCAATAATAAATAGAAGTCCATTCCACTCCTGGGTCTGTCATTTTTGGGTGGTCTTGTCACTTGCCCTGACACATAAATAGAGATTCATTTAAGATGATGTGAAAGCCACGTTTAAAAAGGTGAGTCTTGAACCTTTTCTTAAAAACATCTACGGTCTCTGCAGCCCTAAGGTTCTCCGGAAGGCTGTTCCACAGGCGAGGACCGTAGTGAGAGAACAAAGCCTCATCATGTGTTTTATTCCTCACTTTAGGAACAACTAAAAGGCCAGTACCGGAGGACCTCAGGGTCCGAGAGGGTTCATATCCTAGAAGCAAATCGCTTAAATAAGAAGGACCAAGACCATAAAAACATTTATAAACCATTAATAGAATTTTAAAATCAATCCTTAAACGCACAGGGAGCCAATGCAGCGATTTTAAAACTGGTGTAATGTGTTCCCGCCCCCTGGTCCTCGTCAGAATTTGTGCCACTGAGTTCTGTAATAATTATAAATTTGAAAGAGATTTTTTGGATAAACCAGAGAGCAGGGCATTACAATAATCTAAACAATAAAAAGCATGCATCAGCACTTCTGTGCTGGCAAGAGAGGGGAATGGGCGGACACCCGGATGTACTTTTTCCCTTCAGTTCTTCTATTCATTCGTGTTGAATAAATATGCCAGAGCGGCTAACGAAGATTACTGCCTCCGTCATCTTTTTCCTCTGAGTATAACGCTGGAGAAACTGCAAAGCGCAACAGGTTATCGGCCCAGGAACGACTCAGATATGTACACTTTTTTTACGATCTATCACCGGTAGAAAGTCGCGACGGATAGCATGCTAACGGCAAGATAGCATCATGGATCAACGAGGGAGCAGCAGGTTACCTCGACTGATGTTTGATGGAGATGAAGGCAAGTACAAGCTTTGGGAAACGAAAGTGCTCGGACATTTGCATCTGTTAGGATTAAAAGTGACTGTTTTGAGGGAACCCAACGGGGAAGCTGAAGCGGCGGCTGATGCTAAGGAGAATGCCGATGTATACGCCGAGCTAATCCAACTGTTGGATGATAAAAGCCTTTCGTTACTTATGAGAGATGCACCCGACAATGGAAGAAAAGCACTGAAAATATTAAGGGACTATTACGCCGGTAAAGGAAAACCGCGTATAATCCACCATACCACACTGACTTCACTTCAAAAGCGAAGCGACGAGACGGTGACTGACTACATCATCAGGGCAGAGACCGCCATTACAGCTCTACGCAACGCGGGAGAGACATTAAGTGACGGTTTACTGATCGCAATGGTTTTGAAAGGACTTCCAGAAAGTTTTAAACCATTTGCTATCAACGTGACACACAATAAAGATAATATAACGTTCCCTGAATTTAAAATGGAGCTGTGAAGTTTTGAAGACACCGAGAAGTTTACCACGGCTGAATCGAGTGACAACGTAATGAAGACGGCAGCAAGAGGCCAAAGACACACAAAGTCAACTACGCTGAGCAGAGACAACAGTGATGCAAATGTTGTCTGTTTCAAATGTGGATTAAAAGAACACAGAGCAAAAGCCTGCAGAAAAAAGACGTGGTGCAGTCACTGCAAAAGCAACACGCACAATGATGCCACTTGTAGACACAAGGGAAAATTGGATGGAGCCAGAAAAGTCGCAGATGAGAGCAGCAACGGATCTGAAGCAGGAGGAGATTACGCATTCAGGATCAAAGAGGCTGAAATCTCACTTCACCAACCACCACTTAACATCAAGGAGAAGGGTCTGATGGTCGACACCGGAGCCACCTCACACATTGTTAATGACATCGCAAAGTTTAAGAAGTTTGACGACGCCTTCAACCCTGAGACACACTGTGTTGAGCTTGCAGATGGAACTCTATTGACACTCATAATTGACAATAAGTTAAGTTGGAAGCCACACATCAGAAATACGCAGAACAAAGTGTCAAAAAGTATTTTTATTTTAAATAAAGTAAAATGCAAAGGCATCGTCGCAGAGGAGGGGAGATGCAGAGGTGTTCCTGATCGACAGCACGGGACAGCGACGAAGGGCAACGCTGAGGAGCGCGTTGTTCATCCCTTCCTACCCCCAGGACATTTTCTCAGTAAAGTCAGCCTCTGCACTTATGAATTCAAATTGTCAAATAACAATGAAGAAAACTCGGAAACTGACCCGGACAACAACTTTTTCTCCATGCTCAACATAAACTGCAGATACTATTCACCAGAAGACTTTAAAAAGGATATTAATCCACAAGGGGAACTGTCAATCATCCATTTCAACAGCAGAAGCATGTATACCAACTTTGAAGCTATTAAGGATTCAATCTATTATATAACAAAAATTGTCCAATTCAATTAATTAAAAACAAATTTGCCAAATGTCCCTGGCTAACCGAAGGTCTGCAAAAAGCATGTATAAAGAAAAATAAACTATATAAACTCTTCATAAAACAAAGAACTAACGAAGCCGAGCTAGAGTACAAGGTGTATAAGAATAAATTAACCCAAATAATACGAAGCAGTAAAAAGGATTATTATAATAATTTACTGAATAAAAACAAATGTAATACTAGGAAAATTTGGCAAATTTTAAACAACCTAACTAAGGAAGGGATAAAAGAAAATCTTTATCCAAATTACTTTATGGATGAAGAAGGTCGAAATTATAACTTGAGTGATTTAACAAACTAATTCAATAATTTTTTAGTTAATGTGGGGCCAGATTTGGCAGCAAAAATTCCGATATGCAAGGAAAAGATAAATGAAAGTACATTAGTCACAAATAATCCAAACACAATCTTTCTATCTCCAGTTAACGAAAATGAGTTGATTACAATTGTAAATAGATTTAAAAACAAAAACTCAACGGACTGCCATGACATAGACATGATAATAGTTAAAAAAGTTATTAATTACATTTCCAAACCATTAACATATATATGTAATGTATCACTACAAACCGGGACATTTCCAAGTAAAATGAAAAATGCAAAAGTCATTCCAATTTATAAAAATGGAAATAGACATGAATTTACCAATTATAGGCCTGTTTCCCTACTCCCTCAATTTTCCAAAATCTTAGAAAAAATTTTTCATTTAAAGTTATTAGAATTTCTTGAGAAACATAAAATTATAAATGATAAGCAATATGGTTTTAGACCTGGGAGATCTACGGCAATGGCAGTTATTGATGCAGTGGAAGAAATTACAGAGGCACTGGATAAAAAGAAGTGTGCAATTGCGATTTTTGTTGATTTAAGAAAAGCATTTGACACACTGAATCACTCCATTCTATTTAAAAAACTAGAGTGCTATGGTGTCAGAGGAGTTGCTCTAAACTGGATTAAATCTTACTTGGTTGGAAGAACACAATTTGTGAAGCTGGGGGAAATTGTGTCGGATACTAAAGAGATTGTTTGTGGTGTCCCACAAGGATCAATTCTGAGTCCTTTATTATTTAATATCTACATCAATGACATCTTCAATGTATCCAAACTCTTAAATTTGATATTATTTGCAGATGATACAAACATATTTTATTCAGCAGACAACTATAAAGACCTTATTAATGTAGTAAATAAAGAACTAAAACATTTGAATATCTGGATGAATTACAATAAACTATCATTAAATTTAAGTAAAACGAAGGTAATGCTATTCGGTCACTATAAAGTCAATACAGAACTAATGATCAAACTGAATAATGTGACTAGTGAAAGTATAACTGAATATAAATTTCTGGGACTCATAATTGACAATAAGTTAAGTTGGAAGCCACACATCAGAAATACGCAGAACAAAGTGTCAAAAAGTATTTTTATTTTAAATAAAGTAAAATACATATTAGATTATAAAAGCAGATATTTACTATATTGTTCTCTGATCTTACCATATTTGACTTATGGTATTGAGATTTGGGGCAATAATTATAAAACAGCATTACAACCTTTATTTTTCAGTCAAAAACGTGCAATAAGAATTATCCATGGAGCTAAATACCTTGATCATACAAACGATTTATTCCTCCAATCTAGACTTTTGAAATTATTTGAGTTGGTAAAATTTCAGACAGCACAATTTATATTCAAGGCAGATAGAAATTCATTACCAAATAATATTCAAAAGCTATTCTATGAAAATAATAAAGGGTATAGTTTAAGAGGATATAAAAAATTTAAAATACAATTTGCAAGAACTAAAAGGAAATATTTCTGCGTATCAGTGTGTGGCATCAAACTGTGGCATATGTTAAGTGAGGACCTCAAACAATGCTCTAATATTCATATGTTTAAAAAAATATACAAAGAAATGTTATTGTCCCAGTATAGAGGTGGAGGTGAATAATGATCACAAGGGTGGATGGACATAGTGTTGAATTGTGGATGGTGCACTGAGGTGAGATCTGAAAGCGTTGGTTGAGTGGTCTTATAGGAACAGTATTGATGTATTATTATTGATAAGGGTTATTGTGATTACTGATATAAATATTTAATTGGATAAAGTTAGTATAAGGTACTATATTTAGATAAATGAAAATATAGCAACCATGTTGTCAGTTATGTAGATGATAGAGGGGAAGGGATTAAATAAGCTTTGCTTCTTCCCTTCCCGTTTCAAGCATTGACTATTTAGTTCTTATAAAGAAAAGAAAGATATCAAAGAGGTACCTGGAAGTACACTCTTTGAATCTGAGGATAAATTAATTTTGGTTATTTACATATATGATTTGTCTATGTCGGTTGAAATAAGCTGTAACTGACCATGCTTGAAACAATGAATGAATAAACTGAATAAACTGAAGCTGACGAAAATGATAAATGTAATGCTTGTTACGATCTACAAACATGGCATGAGATTCTAGGTCATTGCAACTACAAAAGATGTGCTAAAATTGCAAAACGTAGTTAATGGTATGCAGATCAAAGGTAAAACAGATAAACCCAAGCAAGAGTGTGAAGTGTGTATTCAGGGAAAATTTGTGCAGACCAGAAACAGAAGTTCAGACTCCAGAGCAGAGGCTCCCTTGCAGATGGTTCACACGGACTTAGCAGGTCCAATAGCCACCGAGTCTATTGATGGGTACAAATATGTGCAGTCGTTCACAGATGATTATTCAAGTGCAATATTTGTATATTTTCTGAAGACAAAGACCGATACACTACATGCAACAGAAAAATTCCTCGCAGACGTTGCCCCCTTCGGGGGTGTATCCAATCAGATAATGGCACGGAGTTTACATGCAAAGATTTTCAGATACTTTTAAGGAAAAACGGCATCAAGCATGAAACATCTGCTCCATATTCTCCTCACCAAAACGGCACAGCTGAGAGAGGCTGGCGCACTCTTTTTTGAGATGGGTAGATGCACGTTAATCGAAAGTGAGTTACCAAATATTCCTGTGGAACTACGCTGTTCAAACTGCAGCTGCAGTTCGAAACAGATGTTTTAATAAGCGGACAGGAAAAACCCCTTACCAAATGCTGACTGATAAAAAGCCAAACTCATCAAACATGCTAAAGTTTGGGTCAGTATGTTACACATACAAACAGGATAAGGGGAAGCTTGATTCTAAGTGTGATCAAGGATTCTTTGTGGGATATGATAAAAACAGCCCCGCCTATTTGGTGTATCATCCCGATACGAGGAAAGTTCAGAAACACAGACTTGTTAAATTTGTAAACAAAGCAAGTGTGGAAAGGCAAACGCAGACAAAGGAAAGACCAAACTATGCTTACAACACAGTAAAGCAGCCAATAACCAACCAAGTCACGCAGGAAGTTGACAAAAGCATTGAAGAGCTTCATTCAGAGTCACTAACAGATCCAAATCCACACACTGACACATCAGATGGCCATAGCCAAAGTGAACCAAATGCAGCAAGTGATAACCATTTCAGTAGGAGATATCCAACTAGGGAGAGAAAGAAACCTAGCCATTTGAAGGATTTGTAGCCAACAACCGAGACAGTGATGAGATCAACACTACTGTAGATTATTGTTACAGGGCAGCATGTGGGGTTCATAGACTGTAAAAACACTGGACAAAACAAGCAATGAGGTCTCCCATTGGAAATGCATTACCTCCTCTCCTCGCGAAAGTCGGCCGCCGCTTTCACCGTCACTTCCTGAAACGGCTATCGCCATTTTGCAAACAATCACCAGCGATTGGTCCGAGTCTCTGTGAGTCATGGAATCTATAGGAAGTACCTTCCACCAATCTGAGGTGAGTTTATTGTGAGTCTCCGCCTCTTTCCACGCCTCTACCACGAGACAGCGGAATGTAAACATCTTCCACTTTAATAACGGTGGCTCGAGAGAAATGTACAAGTCATTGTTCAAGTCTTTGAGGGAGAACCATTCCAACATTTGATTCTGCTGTTAACCTTTCCTGCTTCCTCGTCCTGACCGTGGTCGGGGGGAGCAGGGGAGCCGCTGTAGCTCCTCAGACGAACGTCCTCGTGGTTAACCCTTCCGCTCTCCTTGGGGTCCAGATGGCTCCAACCACATTTTGTTATGCGATTTCTTCCATGACAAATGTGGACGAAGGGGGACAGGATTTTATGTCTGCCATGGACATTAGTGAAACTCCGAAATCAGTGAAAAAAAAAAGTTCAGCGCACTGTCCTGTGGTGTCCAGATGACCCCACTTTTAATGTAAACAAGCTAAGGAGAACGGAAGGGTTAAACCCGCGGGTGTTTGGTTCTGCAGGCAGATACTCTCACTGTCTGGTTGGAGGCTGGAATCCACCATTTATTTTCACTTTTGTTTTACAGCACATTGCTTTACTCCAACTTTCCCCAAACGCCCGCTCCTTTTCTTTCCGCTCTCATCCTCTCTCTCTCTCTCGCACACATGCGCGCATGCACGTACAATCACACTCGCGCCGCCTGTTGGGATCGTAAATATATGTTATCCTATTTTTACTTATTTCCTTTACCTACTTATTAGATGTGTTTTAGTTCTCTTTATTGTGTGCTGAGATGTCTTGACCTAAGCTGGAAGTGAGACAGTCCTGCGGCGCTGACAGTATCAACCGTACCCTGATAAAGAAGATGCAGCGACTGAGTCGGAGATTAGCAGGAGCCAAGGGCAGATACAAGGCCTGTGACTGGACCCTGAAGATGACCACCCAGCCTAAACATGCACACTCAATCTTTAAATGTTGTTTATGACCTTGTGTAAGAAACTGATTTGAACCGGTCTCAGCTGAAGTTCTTCTGCATCCCTTCCCCCTTAGCAACTGAGACCTTGTAAACTAGGGCGTTCCTAATTCTAAATAAAACGCACGGAGAGAAAAAGATTGTTCAGAGTCGGTTGGAAGATTGTATCTGAGCAAGCTTTTGGCCCACTCTCCTTGCAAGTTTTAAACTTTAATCAATTCTCTGTGTTTCTTTGTGTGCAGGTTGATTTCTTTACAAATGTTAGTGCTTAAACCTAACACCGCCCCGTCCCTTTCTCTCTCCTTAGCTTTCCTGCAACACTGCAAACGGCAATGTTGTATTGACTTTCATATTTTCTTTTTTGTCGAGCTAAATAATGTGTCTCCACACATATTCCGGAAACATAAACATTCTCGGTTATAATCATCTATTTCCATATTGAAACCAGTGACTGTATACGCTGGCCTTTCTGAACGCACGTCCGCGTTAACTTTCAACTTCTGTTTGCAAAGCGAGCGTGTTTTTTACACCCGGTTTAACCGCGTTGAGCCTCTAAATCTATTTCTACAGAGTAAATCCTCATCTGACCGCCTGCGCCTCTTGTTTTAAACTGCTGCATTCCATTGAGGAAAACAATAGTAGGACAATGATTGGAACATTGTTGAATTGTAAAGTAGGTGTTAAAAGGTCTTCACGGACCGCATTGATGAAGTCTGCTCCCATTGGCTACCCGTCATCTGTCACTCAAACCCCTCAGACGTTTGACGTCAGACCCACTAACGCTTATTGAGCCATCTGATTGGTCAATTTATAACTCAAATAACTTGTGATAATGGAAAAAAATCTTTAAAAAAAAATTAGGATTAGAAAAAAGAAGTTAAGCAGAAAGCACCAGAGCAGGGGTCACCAACACGGCGCCCGCGGGCGCCCGGTCGCCCTCGAGCACCTCATAAGTCGCCCGCGGGTCTCTTCTAAAAATAGCACAACTCGGGAGCTGCTCAAAATTTTAATTTTATTGTGATGTATTTTTTTGAACTCACACTTGCCTTCACAAAGAATTAAAACATCTTAACATATATGTTTATTATTGCTGAAGCCAAAAACGGCCTATCCCACTTTTAATTTAATCGTTTTCTCGTTAAAACGAGATAATCAATAAAGAATGGGGCGTCCCCTTCTCCTTTTCCCGCATGGAGACACTGAGACTTCACCTGTGTTCTTTATTTTGTGGTTAACAAAAACAATAGAAGAAAACACTCCACAAAAGTTGTTTTTGGTCAGTTCTTTTACTTATTAGTGGAGCTTCGCTCTTCAAATGCCCGGGTGAACCAGCCCCCCTCCGTTTATTTCCCCCAAACCCCGGCTGCTTTCACATTAACGTTGACATTTCGCGAATTGGGTTTTTGATTATTAATTTTCTTTAATGGAAACACAGTTTATAAAAAAAAAAAAAAAAAAAAGACAAATGCATTTTTCGAAGAAAAAAAAGTATTTGCGCTTAGAGGAGCTGGTTTTGGTGGCGTATTGAAATTGATGGACATTTTTCGAAAAACGGTAATGGAAATTGACTTTTTTCTGATTAAATGCGCTTCTGGAGTGTCTGTCCGAGTACAGCACAGCGGGCGCCACAAGAGATCCCACAGCGTCACTGCTTACCGTGCATCTCCTCTGTAAAATCAATAACTAGGATCAGACTTCTGACACCTGCACCTGAGACTGAGCGAGTCAGCGCTGCAAGCGCGCACCACACTCCTGTGACGTCACCCAAACGCTCCCTTTGTTAGTGAATCAAATAAAAAAAGCACACACGTCGCCGTGTTTTTAACGACTTATCGCTTAAGTTGGTTTGTGTTTTGTCACATTTTTATAAAACCATGTCATTGCGACACTGTGTTTTTTCGAAATTCCAAGAATTTGGTTAAAGTTTCACGCTTGACGGAGACAGAACCCAGGGCTGCTGATGGTGCGTTCACGGAGCCTCGGATATCGGCAGCAAAACGAAGCAGTTTATCAGAGAAAACATGGAACACCGGCACTGATCCGTATATAATCGACTGATGACACAGTGTCGATGTTTTCTCTGAAGAACGGATTTGTTTTGCTGCGGATTGTATAAAAATTACAAAGTTTGTAGCGGACTGAGTTGAGTGGCTGTTTGGGTTGGTTTATTTCCAAAGCTCAGTGAACGCACCATGCGCTGATTCTTGTCTGCCGTCAATCAATCTGTGCGGAGGTTTAAGGAGAATAAATGGACAGGTGCATGAGACTAAATTAAAGCGTTTGAGGAGCGTAGATCCACTAAAAAAAAAAAAAAAAAAAAAAAAAAAACAGTTAAAGAACAACTTTTTTGAATTGTTCTTATGCTGTTAACGACTAAAAAAAGAAACAGTTTTCTCGCTTTCTCCTTTAAAAAGATTTAATATCTCGTTTCTCTCAAGAAAAAGATTTTAAAAAAAGAAGTAGGGCAGGGCGTTTTTGGCTTCCTTACATTATACATGAACTTTAGATAAGCTTAGGTGACCTCGAACCTAGTGGATATACAGAGAAAAAAAGTGCTGCACTTTCCCTCCATGCAGTCGGTGCTGAAAGACAATGATTCTGCATCCCAGGCATTTGACAGAGTGGCAGAAAAATACTGTGATGTCATCAACAGACTTGGGCAAGAGTTTAAGAATAGGTTTTGTGACATTGATCAGCTCGAGCCATGTGTGGCATTCATATCCAACCCTTTCATGAATGTGGACACAACATGCTTTTCTGAGCAACTTAGTTCAACGTTTGACTTGGATGCTGGACAGGTGGAGATTGAAATCATAACACTGCAAAATGACCTCCACCTCAAAGCCCACCGGGGTGCAGCAAACTTTTGGTGCCTTGTTGACTCAGAGAAGTACAGAGGAGTATGCACAGCAGCTATGAAGACTGCCAGCCTGTTTGGTTCAACCTATCTCTGTGAATCAGCATTTTCTGACATGAACTTCATCAAGTGCAAACACAGAACACACCTCACTGATGCACATCTGAAAGACTCGCTCACAGTTGCAGTATCAAGCTACACACCAGATTACACTAAACTGGTGAACAGCATGCAATGTCAGTCTTCCCACTAACAAAGAAACAGATACAGACGTATGTGGTAACATGGCAAAGTTAAATTATAGTATTGAAATTTGTTCAATTCAAAAGTGTGTTCATAACACGTAGCAGTTGTAATTTTGTTAAAAACATTGCATTTGGTCATTACCTCAAAATGTGACAAGATTTGTTGAGATTAATAAAGTTTTGAATATTCATATTTGTTTCCTGGCTTGTTGTTGTTATTGATAATTACGATGAGAAATCAGCGTCTTCACATAGAGGAGTATCATTATTCATTATTAATAATGTATAACTAAAGGCAAACTAAGCAAATTTATTATTTAAATTCGGTAGCCCTTCATATGACTCAGTACCCATGAAGTAGCCCTCGGTTTCAAAAAGGTTGATGACCCCTGCACCAGAGGAAGAATGATTATTCTGACATTTAAAATGACTGAGAAATAACTGTCTGTTTCTCAATGTAAGTCAATGGGACTTTGGCCTTTTTGCAACCCAGTGGTACTTCCTATATGGAACACGGAAGTAGGGGGGCTCAGTCCAGTTTATACAGTCAATGGCTCTACATGCTGCTCTGTCCCATCTGGAACAGCAGGAGAGCGCTGTGAGAATGCTCTTTGTGGATTACAGCTCGGCCTTCAACATCTCCTCCCACAAAAGCTGGTGGCCAAGTTGGGGGACCTGGTTTGCTGATGACACCACAGTGGTGGGGCTCATCACTGACGAGAACAAATCGGCCGAGATGAGCTGGAATGGCTGTCAACATGGCGTTTAACCAACAACCTCCTCAGCACCTCAAAGACCAAAGAACTGATAATAGACTACAGGAAGAAGAAGAAGACAGACGTTCAATTCATCGATGCAGACTGCGTGGAGAGGCTGGCAGACTTCTGGGAGTCCATATCAAGGAGAGCCATCTTGTGATACTGTGGATGTTTTCTTCATATTTATTATTTTCTCTGGCTCTAACCAGTTTAACTCATAATGGATAATCTGATTTTTAAAATGCATTTTATTTAGCAAAAAGCTTTTTTATTTTCTGTTTTTAATTACCAGATAAGCACTTTTTAAGCATTTTTATGTACTATTATACTTGTGGTATAAATGTGGCATTAAAATATTAAAACAGTCATTAAAAAGCAATTTTTAATGGCTTTTTAATGGCCACTGGGAGCGGCACGGGGGTGTCTCTTGAAATCAAGGGTTTACAACTTCTGATTTTTTAAATCATGTCCTCTCCACCTCACTCACTGCGGGCCTGTCTCTCACAAACAGCGTACCTGCTACCTTGACATTAGAAATCAAAATATTTGCGCTTATATATTTGTTATTGGTTTACTGGAATTATTTTTTCGGTTTTATCCTTTTGTCATTTCAATCTGGGCCCCAGGAATCAGCCACCTTTTCCCCCTTTTCGGTGCTCAGGAGCTGGTGCTGCTTGTAAATTAGGTGGTGGCGGCTGCCACCAAATTCTCTATGCAGGAGAAACCCTGTACTATTACTAATAATAATAAAAAAACATATCAATTGCATATTAAATAAGATTTAAATAGAAATTGAATACCTTCTTTCTGTTTGCAGCCTTTTGAAGTAAAGACAGATCACTACCTTCCTACATACAAGACCGTTACCATAGACACTACTGACACAGAGGAGGGGGCGTGACGCACCGAAACAACAATAGAGCATTATGGGATTTGTAGTATAAGTGGTAATTTCGGTGTTACAGCGCTGTCATTGTGTAATACAGGGAGGCCAGCTCTAATATTAATTTGAAATTGGCTCGCTGGCCAAATATAATTACACTGCGGGCCAAATTTGTCCCGCAAGCTGGAGTTTGACACCTATGACTTAAAGGGAGCATTTGGATAACCTTACAGGAGTGATGCTCGCCTGTGCCACACAGCTAGAACATTGACAGTCTCTAATAATGTCAATGAGCAAGATAGAGATGTATAGGAAAAACCTGTTCAGTGGCATTAAAGAAATGATCATTCTAATAAGTAAGTAACTGGACCCTTTTTTCTATTTGATAATATAACAAGATACATTTCAACTTCTATCACGGCACTAGCACTTATCTTCAACTGTTAATGCCGGCGGCTGCGTCTCTTAGACCATGGAGCAGCAATCTATATATATGGGAGAGCCAAGCGTAGGAGCAGCTAGGGATGAAGTGAACGATAAACACTCCTGTGCAGTGGTCAGGGCAGCCACTTCCTAACAAGAGGTGCATTTGAATGGAAAAAGGTGTTATCATTACAGTTTTGCGAAATGTGTCAAATTGATCAACCCCAAAAACCACTTCCTCCAAGTGCAAAAACGTTTTTTCCAATGAATGTGTTATTTTATGGTTATTGGAAACACAGCAGATGTTGCTCTGAATAGGAACTGCTTTTAATTTCATTGTACATGCAGATAAAGATAAAAATTGAAAGATCTATAAATCTGTTATCTTATAAAATAGTTGAAATCTCCTGGTTCAATTGTTGGTTGAAGCTGAATTTCACAAGCATTACATCATAAATGTACACTGTTCTACATGATTATTACACCTAATACCTTGTTGACTAAACATTTTGAATAAGATCTTTTCACAAAGTGAAATGTGGCACTGAGCATGAATACAACCTATCCTAGAATAAAATCAAACAGCTAAATATCTAGATGTGATTGTTGGCCATATTTCATGATAACACAAACACAACAATATTAGAACATTGTAACACACTGTATGGTCACATGTCTGCAAAATCCAAAGTGTTCTCACACATTGGACTGTAATGATGGGTTGATCGTTTTTTGCTATCACCGCAGTGGACAACACGTGTTTATAACCAGGGGCGGTTCTACACTGAATGACTCCCCGGGCGAGAGCCTCCCCAGGCCCCCCCCCCCCCCCCCCCCCAAAAAAAAAAAGAAAAAAGAAAAAATTAGCTAATGGTTGCTGTCTTCAATCCTATGATTGGTACATTTTTAGACTGGTTACATTATGTTTTGTCACCCTCGAGTAGTTGTTTATAGTTAATATTATTCTTAAAAACTACCAACAGATTTATGAATATACTATTGCCTAAACATAGAACCCAACATAATGAAACAAAATAATAAACTTAATGCACACAGGCTCACAACTTATCCACTTTAACAGTTAAAATCTCCAGTTAAGGGTTAAAAAAATTGAAAATGTTAAGGTTAAAGTAATGACTAACCAGAAAAAAACAGGAAAAACAGAAAAAATGAAGCTTAAAACTACTTTTTTTTTTATCTTTTTTTTCCTTTCTTTTGTAGCTGGACTACGTAATTTTTGAAGAAACAAATCTTAAATAAAATAGATTTAAATTTTCATTATTTTTGGTATCAATTGTAGTATTGAAACTATAGGAACATTTAAATATTTCAAATAATTGTTATTATCTGTAGTACATGAACAAGTGACGCACTGCTGTGCCCGCTGTTCCTTTGACTTTTTTTTAATATCAGCTGCTGCACCTCACTGTCTGTGAGATGTAAACCCAGACACTGAGATGTGCACGGATGTTTTTATTCAGATCTTTAAAATAAATAAACCTGATCTCAGTATCTGCATCCATGACAAGTGCCCTCAGGCAGAGGGAGCTTCAGGTTAACAGGAAAATTTGGCACTAATTAATAGGCTTATATATTTATCATATTTTTCTCTCATTTAAAAAAAAAACTTTTTTTTTTTGGAACAATTGATTTTTCTTAAAGTTTCATAATGTAGACACCCTCCCACTTTTCTCCCCCGTCCGTCCATTTAATTTGGTAGAGACCCCCCAGCCCCCTCTCAGTGAAATGCGTACATATTCCAGGACTTTGGATACCGTGCATAATTTACGAGAAACACGGTTTTTGCGTGCATATAATATGTACGATCCTGCACGGTCCTGAATGTGTTTAAATGTCTTTTCCACATTTGAAACATCCCCTGGTGGACGTAATCCTAACCTTAACCAGCATTTTTAAATGCGCCAGAGGTTGTCTGACCACGTGATCAAAACGAAACCTAAAATCTATTGTAGTGATGGTTGCAGTTTGTTGGGCTTGCTGTCAGATCTGCCAGCGCAAGGAATTGTGGGTAACCATTTCTTTTGCCTGTCTGGTTAGAATTGGGTTTAATTTTGAGTTTTCATTTATGTGTTTTGTTGTCTGACCGTTTAACACTGTTTCCATTTGTTATTTTGGCTTATTGTGTTTCACTTCTCCCTGCACCCTGAGTGAGAATGAGGGAGAGACTGATCACTACCCCACTTCTTCTGGTCACCATGACACTGTGAAAAGTAAAATATATTAGCGTGGGGGCGGACTTATCTCGGTTCGCGTCGTCGCTGCAGCTACGTTTTGATGTTATATCCGAGAATATGGACCTGTGTCAGACGTGTGGTATACACAGTAATATCCCTCCCCTTCTTCAACACACATCTTTCCAACAGGGGCGCTTGCGCCAACAGGGGCGCTAACTCGCTTGATTCAGGCCGATCCTAACATCACACCAGATACAAACACCATAGAGATCCAATTTTTGTTCAAGCCGAGATGCCGCCCCCAATGAACTGCCGCCCGGGCTACTGCCGCACTGCCCGTGCCTAAAACCGCTACTGTTTTAACAATTTATTTTTTCAAATAATGGAATAAACTATCAAGCCCCCCCCCCCCCCCCCCACACACACACACACACACAATCTCCCTCTTCTTCTTTTCCATCCAATCCAACAGAAAATAAGTTACAAACATAATCAATATAAATAATTTTTTGCATAAAATACGAAAGGGGCATATACTCAATAACTCCCTTTTGTGACATTAAAATCTGTCTGTCACAAGAGGCTCTCAGCTCATATCTGTTTGCTTAGCTGTTGGACAGGACAAGTTAAAAAAGAAATAAATAAATTGTATTTTTCAAAGCTGATATACCGTTCACGCGTGGCTTACAGAGAAAAAAGATAGAGATGGTTAGAGAGGGTTTGGGCTGTTGTCACGGTAGATAGGTCAAAGTTGCAGTAAAGTTGTGGTGAAAATGCAAAGATGCCGAGTGAGCAACAAATCTCAGGGTTGGCTTGAATTTTCTTTAATAGTTGCAATCACAACATCGCAAAATCTTGGAGTCTGACTTGTGTGAAACTTTTGATTCCGATGGAGCAGCAGGAACTGCCCAGGGGGGAGTGAAGTTGAAGAGCACGCATGCCACTCCATCCACTATGCACACACACACACACCCCAACACACCCCCACACAGGTGTGTGTGTGCACTCACAGGCATGCACACACTCACAGCGAGCCTGCATGGAGAAATGGCATCAGCTCGGCATTTCTAAATTTAGACACTGGCCTTGACAAATCTTTTTTTTTCTGTAATGATGAACATTTTGACAAGTTTGGTTCTGTTTTTAAACAATCCACGAAGTGTTACATCCTTACCAGTAATTAATTTATTCAATTTCAAAACAATTTATTTTGTCAGACAGATCAATCTGGTTGGGTCGTTGGAATATAAATTGATTCATTAGTTGAGTCGATTGGTGTTGATTTATTAGAGGTGCAACAATTAATCATTTTTATCCTCAGCAGATCTTCACCTTTGCCATCTGCGTCTCCAGCAACAGATTGATCTTCAGGTTGTTCCACTGTCTTCTCATCTGTCTTCTTGGAGTTTTCAGCTTCATCATCTTTCTTAACTGGATCAACCTAAAAAAAGAATATTTCCAATTTGACTGTTCTCATTAAAGTTTGGGGAGGGATCTGTTCTTGGTCAAAATCAGAACAGATTTAATTTGGTGTATTTAGTATTATGGTCTGTTTGACATAAAACTAAACTAGATAGAAAAGGAAGAATCTCTTGTTCATAATGAGAAAGTATCTCACCTCTTCTGTGTTTCCACTTGTGTCCACTTTGAAAGAATCTGTAGGAAGAATGACCAGTTTGACTCAACATGAAAATTATTTCAGTTTGATATTTAAGCAAATAACTTAAAAAAGAAATATCTCATATTTTAACTTTGTAACCTATAAAAAACAAATTGCCTCTAGTGGAAGGTTGGCGCCAGTGCTTGGCAGCGGAGCCGCCATCCATGTGTAAATGTGTGTGAAGGGGTGAATTGGTCTGTGACTGCAAAGCGCTTGGGGCCTTCAAGGAAGGTAGAAAAGTGTTATATAAGTATATGTCATTTACCATGTATCGAAACCAAGTTTAAGCATTTCTTGTAATACCAATATGACATGAGGTACACCAGGGCTGACCAACCGTGGTCCACAAAATCTACAACCTTGATTGTTTCCCAGCTCTTCTTCAATTGCAGAAGGCTGACCATCTAAACTGGATGGTTTTAGTAAATCAGAATGAAAAATCACGAGTAATATTTTCATCAGTAAATTTGGCAGGCAAAGCTGGAAAACTGTCAGGGTTGTGACTCTTGAGTGTTGTTGAAGAAACTTCCTTCCTGTTCTGTTTCACAAAGAGTTATTTTGTTCACATGTGTTGTTTTACCTATGTCTAATGCTGAAATAAATCTGCTCTTTGTTTTTGGTTTTTATTAAACCTTGGTTGCTTATGGATCCAAACACCTCTGCCTCATTGTTCCAAGTGAATTTGAATAATTTCTAATAATTCAAAGTATTATGCATTTCTCAATTTACAATTCAATATTAAAAATTTCAATTCAATATTACAATTTTAAAAATAAAATATTGAAAAAAAACAAAATCACTTGCATTGTAAATGGGCATAGGTTTTTGATGTCATAATACAAATAAAAAATGCATTTTGCAATTTACAATTTAATACTTTGATACTAAATGATATTTTAGCTCATGGATTGCTTTAAATTCATTTCAAAATAACTTCAGATCTTTTACATAGTTAAAACCCCATGCTCTCCCCTGGTGTAATGCATTCTCATTTTCATCCAGGGGCTTTAAGTCGGACAAAATTCAAATTGATATACAAACAGTGAGACGCTCATCAAAGCGGGGCCTTCCACCTCCCTACATTTGGTAAATCCCGCCTCCAGTCCCTTTGGCCAAACAATTAAAAATATTACAGACTCAGAACTAGCCAATGGAGTTGTTTGGCTTCTGAGGTTAGACGAGAGAATGTGCTATCTTCAAATTAATTAGATTCTACATGGATGCTATAACTGTGTTGCAGCGCTTAAAGACATTTTTTGGAGCACATATATTAAGGGCTGCTGTGAACTTTAAGACTGAGGTCCCCACTCCCGGGCTACTGACCAATATTGATATTGGTTAGTGGATCACTTGGTACCTGACCACAAACAGAAAAAACAAGCGTGCAGTGGGTTAGTCTAATTGTTTAAACCAGGGGTCTGCAACCTTTGGCTCAAGAGCCACATGTGGCTCTTTCATCTCTAAAAGTCTTTCCTTGGCAAACGTAGAATAAGTCAGGGAGACTGCTGACCCAGCCATGTCAGCAGCAGCTCTCTGCCGAGGGGAACCAAAGCGATCTTAATTAGCATTTATTTAATTTAGATTAGTTACATTTATAAAATGGCTGAATTGAGGGAGTCAGAAGTCCTGTGGGGCGATTCGAGCGACGGGCGCAGCACTGAGATCTGGCAGCAGCACAATTTGAGTGGCAAGGTGCCAATTGGGCGACGCAGCTAGTGCTCAAATATCTGAATTTTGGCACGTCCCCACATCCCATTTGCCAATCAGGAACTGAGCTTTGGACACAAGAAGTTTTCAGCGATTCAGTCAGCAGGTGGAGTACTAATCCAAAGCAAGCATTTTTGTGCTGAACATCCAACCATTTCCTTAACCAGCAGGGTTACAGGGTTACTGTTGGGTGAAAGTGGGATCCACCCTGTAAAGATTGCAAGCCTGTCAGACCCGCTGGTGCCAGCCTGCCCCCTGGAGGTCAGTGGAGCTTGCTCGCTCTATATGCCAACAAACAGAGAGCCACTGTGGGGTGGAGGGGCTGCCTGCTCATGCCACCTGAACTTTTTAATATTTTTCTGTTTTTGCACCAAGAAAATAATGATAAAAAAAGCCCCCTCGTTTTTTATGCATTTTTTGGTTAATAGGGGACATCCTTCAAACTCTGTCACAGCGTAACAGAAACACTCCGGAAGCAGCTGTCATACAAACACCCCCCCCAGAGTGAGATAGAAGTCCCAGATAAGGCGGGACACATGAATGTGTCACTAAAACTGTATTTGTGATGTAAACGCAGCATTACTCAATTTTCAGCAGTGATATGGCTATCAGGATAATTGTTCTGTTAATGGATCAATATTCTAAAAAGTTCTTATTGTAAATACATTAAATAAACTACAATGAACATATGGAATGTAAACAATCAATGCTCCAGATTCAATGTATATGCCTGTAACCCTGTGATGTATTTTGACAGTGAGTTACAGGACAAATTTTGTATTCAAGACCAAGAAAAGTTGTATTAAAAACAAAGATAAATCACATTCAAAAAGAAACATATTCATAAATATTATTTTGCATTCACAAAAATAAATTTGTATTCATAAATACAAAGTTGTGCATACATTGAAATTTTGTGCACAACTTTACAGAAAAAATATGTCTACAACTTTTAGTTTTGCGTTGAACATGTCTTTTTTGAATACAACTTCTCTGTCTTGAATAAAAAATTTTCATGTTAACAAACTGTCAAAAATACGTCACGGGGTCAAAGGCTTATACATCGAGTCCGAAATGTTGATGTGCATGTGTGTTGCGACTCAGCATTAAACTACGATGGCAGGAAAATTATCTTAATAGTGTCGCTCTGGTGAGGAAAAAAGTATGTTAATTGTCAAGTCCTGGTTATTTATTTTGTCAGGCGACAACAGAGGAGCATATAAACAACAAAACGGACCTGGAATGGGTGGCAAAAAAGAGCGACGATTGGATAAAGATAACAAAAATAAAAACGTATATAAACGTGAATAAAAACCCAAAAAGGGATAGAGGCTTAAGAAAAATGATGGGAATGACACAATCAGCTAAGCTAACTTGGAGTTATAGAAGGCTAACTGTCTGATAACTCTAACCTTAGTCATAAAGAAAGAAAGAAAAATCAGAAACATAAAGTTGGGCATTCTGATCCTATTTACCATTTTTTTAAATGTGTTTCTTTGTTTGTTTATACAGCATCAACAGTCGGCTGACCATCTACTTTGGCTCAGAGTTAGCTTAGCTGTTTTTATCTTGTCATCCACTTTTTATCAACTAATTTTAGACATATTTTCTTCCCTACCTAATGAGTGGACTGGCGTGTCTGCAACTCCCTTTGGGATGTTTATTAGCACTTCTGGGTCTGAAACTATCTGCTGCTACATTGTTTACACAATCAGATGACAACCAAAAAATGCGGTCGGAGATCGATGTGTTTTGTTATGTTTTATTAAAATTTCAACAGCTTTGGTTAACAAGATTATTATGGCATCAATACCATTCTAAAAAATTATATTTTATTTATGTTTTATTTTAAATGAACAGACACGCAAAGTTGGATCAATCGATGTTCTGGGACTCGATGTATAAGCCTGTGACCCAGTGACGTATTTTTGACAGTTTGTGAACAGGAGAAATTCGTATTCAAGACAAAGAGAAGTTGTATTCAAAATGAAGAAAAGTCGTATTCAAAAGAGACATGTCAAACGTAAAACTAAATGTACCGGTATTCATATTTTTTCTATAAAATTGGGCACAAAATTTAAATATATGCACAACTTTGTATTTATGAATATTTATAAATAAGTTTCTTTTTGACAATTATCTTACCCCATAGATGTCAAACATAAAACTAAATCTAAAACCAAGTCTTCTAAAGATGTTACTGAATTTCCACTGTGACAAAATCCAACTTCTACTCAGCTCTAAGGATTACAAAACAGTAACTTTTTTATCATTTATATTAAAACTTACCTGTGGGAACTGCTTCTTCGCTCAGAGATTTTTGTTCCATTTTTTCTCTCTCATCTTCATTCATGTCAGTTGTCGGAACACTGCAGAATGGATGTTTGTTTTCAGAGATCATGACATCTATTTTTTCCAGAAGAGTTGCTAATTCATTTTCATCCATTATTCTGTTTGATTTTTGGTATCTTTTCTCTGAGAAACTGCTGAAAGGCTTTTAAGTCTGTAACTGCATTTTCACAGTTTTCATTTGGGTTATGAGTCACAACTGTGATCACATAAGGAAAACATTGTTTTCCAAAGGTTTTCTCTAACCACTGCATTCCTGATCTGTATTGACTGCTATGCTGACCGTTTGCTACCAGCAGGATAAAAGCATGAACTTCTTGGTTTGTTGGGATTAAATCAATGTTTGGAAGATCAAGCATGTTCAAGACACAGATGTATCGACCAAACAAGTCATACAGTTTGGATGAAAACTGTTTTTCTGATTCTTGTTCATCATGATCAAATAAGAGATTTCTCTTTCCTTTTTCAACAGAGTTTGAGTCTCCGACCAATGCAAGTGTGAGTTTAGGAACAACTGGAAAACATAAAAAGAGAAGATAGTTATTTAACTCAAAATTTAAAATATATTCAACTTCAATTCTTCATTGTGTTTATTTACCTTCATCATTTTTAACTTCAGATTCTCTCTGTGTCCCTCTGGGTTCTCTGTCATCAACTTTCTCCATATTACTTGATTTCACCTTCAAAAGGACATGAAAAAATAAGAATTCCCTGTTATTCGCCAGGGTTAGCTACCAGAAGTTTCTGCGCACCCCAACACCCCTATGGAGCTAAATCGGGGCCAATATTATTTGAAACCCAAGTAAAATATTTTGAAAAAAATATTAATGTTTGGGCAAAATAATGGGTTTCAAAGCTCAAAATTTAAATTGCAAAACTTTTTTTTCAGTTTCAAATATTGTTTTCAGTTTTATAACTTTTGGCCCCGTTAGGGTGGGGCTAACATGAGGACCAATCAAAATCGATGAGGGTGGTATCTTCAGTTCCAATGCGTTCACTGGCTCTGAGAACTGTAATAATTACGATCAGAAAATGGCTGTTCAGTCTTTACTCTCATAGTCTGAAGTTGTCCCAAGACGGGTGTAAAAAGCAGAGTTTTATCACGTATAAACCACATGACAAAACACCGTTCTAGCCCGTTCAAAGCGCCATTTTATTGAGTTACATACAGGCGAAGAAAACGTCCTTTTGCTGGAATAAAATATCTCTGTGGTGGGTCTCCCTTCTCATGGATGCGGAGCCCCGCGAGACTACGCATTTTCTTCGCCTGTATTTCGCCTGTACAACGGGTCGAAAGTTTTAAAACTGAAAAAAAGATTTGAAATTGCACTGACCTTTTTTATCTTTGATTTTTAAGTTTCACTAATGTCCATGGCAGACATTAAATCCTGTTCACCTTTGTCCACATTTGTCATGAAAGGATCACACATCAATAAATGGTTGGAGTCATCTGGACTCCATATCTATCAATCAATCAATCAATCAATCAATCAATCAATCAATCAATCAAACTTTATTTATAAAAAAGCGCTTCTCATGCTTTGCGCAGCTCGAAGCTCTTTACATTAAAAACAAAAACATATACAATAAAAGCCAACCCCCCACCCTCTATCAACACATACAACCCATCCCACACACAATCAATACAATGAAAAATGACTCATAAATGAAAATTGTAAAACAGACATAAGGCTTGGCTCTGCTGTGAGGAAACGGTATGGAGGATTCTATCATACCAGGAGCCAGCTCGGTCAAAGGAACATCGCCACGGCGCCCACCCAAACTGGGACAGCAACGGAGTCCACTCCACAGCTGTGAGGCTGCAGTGCAGGACTCCAGCCGCCCCAACAAGGGCGAGAACCACAGCAACAACCCCAGACCAAGCCAGCAAGCCCTGATATGATAGATCCCCACAGGAAACACTGGGGTTAAAAATAATAGTAAAATACTAAAATGAAATACATAAAAAATTGTTGGAAATAAAAATAAATTCACAAGATAAAATAAAATAAATAACGTAAAATATAAAAGTAATAACATATTAAAACTAATAGAATATATAAGGACATAAAATCAACTAAAAGCAGAATTAAAAAGGTGGGTCTTGAGTCTCTTCTTAAAAACCTCTACGGTCTCAGCAGCCCTGAGGTTCTCCGGCAGGCTGTTCCAGAGGCGAGGACCGTAATGATGAAACGAAGCCTCACTATAAGTTTTGGTCCTCACCTTAGGAACAGCTAACAGGCCGGTGCCGGAAGACCTCAGGGTCCACGAGGGTTCATACTTCAAAATCATTGAGATAAGAAGGCCCAAGACCATAAAAACATTTATAAACCATAATATATAGTGGAAGAGTTAAATTATTCACCCATATAAAACAGAGGATAATGGAATCCCTCAATCCTTAACATTTTTGAAGAGGTCTGGAAAGAAATATGCTCATCACAATGGTCCTCAACAACTTCATTAGATTGGAAGGAACACAGCTGGAAAAATATTGTAAGGTTTTTAAAAACTCCTCTCCAGGGTGAACATGAAGACGTAAACCGAGAGTGTTGGAGGCAATGTGGTTCCATGGCCCCAGGCCACTATCATGTGTTTTGGGACTGTCCTGAGCTGAACACATACTGGACAGACGTTCATAACTTGTTAAAATCTGTGTTTGAGGTCCAGATTCCATTTGATTTTGTTACTCTTTACCTGGGCCATGTTACAGCTCTAGATCAAAGGGCAGATAAAAAGCTGTTGCAGGTTCTTTTAGCTGCAAGTAAAAAGACAATAACAAGGAAGTGGAAGAACCCAGCTCCACCAACATCAGATAACTGGTTAGACACAATACACGAAATCTTTAAAATGGAAAAACTGACATACACACTTAAAATCCAAAAGGAAAAATTTTACAAAATTTGGTCCAAATTCATTAAATACATATCACCATATAGAGCGGGTTTTGAATAACCAAATGGTATCTGTGGTATCTACTTAAGGACTGAAATGTTTTCACACTTTACCCAAATCATAAGCGAAATATTTGTTTGGAAATTATAAGCATATATACCCTTGTTTAGGTTTATTTTCACCCCCTTTTTTTATTATTTATTTATTTTTTTCCTCATTTCTGATGCTCTAACCTCAGCTTGGCCTGTTATTTTTTATTTATTTATTTTTGTTGGAACTTATGGACAACAAAAAAAAATGCTTGAAAAGGATCACCAGATAAATCTGTAAAATAAATACTGCAAAATTGCTGTACATTGTATCTTTTTCAAATAAAAAATATAATTACAAAAAAAAAAGGAATCCTTCATTATTTTTATGTGTGATGGGAGTCTAGGACATGGGGCCAAACAACGAATACCCAGAAGTGTGATGTGCTCTCGGGACACTTTAAACTTTAAACACTTTAAACACTTTATACTTATTCTAGTATTTTTTACAAGGAATTTTTTACAAGGAATTATGGTCAGATATACATGGGGAACTATTTCATCTTCAAAATGTTCATGCTCTATATCGGGGGTCCCCAAACTTTTTCTTGTAAGGGCCACATAACTGTTTTCTTCTCTGATGGGGGGGCGGGGTTGCTTTGTAGGCTAACAGAAAAAGTGAAACAATCTGATCGTTAGTCTAAATCAGGAGTGTCAAATTCAAACGCACGAGGGGCCAAAATCCAAAACACATCTTAGGTCGCGGGCCGAACAGGATAAACATTTATTATCACTATAAAACTAAATTCTTAAAAATGTAAAACTGTAACTTTTTAATATAATAATGAACTAGAGATATAACAGGGGTGTCAAACTCAAATACACAGTTGGCCAAAATGTTAAATTGAACAAAGCCGCCAAGGTTGAACAAATGAACCTTTTAATATGGTGCCAAACAATAAAAATTGTTAAACATTTTAACAATGAATATTGAACAAGCAAGGCTTATAGAATTTTAAAGAGCAGACATGCAAATTCGAGTTTCTAATAATACTACCAGGGGTTTTCCTGTCTTAAAATAAGGTGGTGATGGTGTCTCGTCACGACTTCAGATTTGTAAACCCCCCCATTAACCCAAAATGAAAAACTTAAAACTAAACTTTCATTATTTTGTATTAATTGTAGCATTGAAACTAACTGTGGAGTACATTTAAATATTTATAATAATTATTGTAGATAGACATAATATACACAATAATTAAACCATAACACTTTGATATTTTTAATAGGCTATAAAACACTTTTGATTTATTTATTCTGACATCAGAACAGTCAATTTCAAGTCTTAAAATCCTCCTAAAGCATTAAATATGTTGCAGTCGTATTTATATTATTCTGTCGTTAAATAACTTTTCTTCTGAACAGAAACTACATGTACTGCTGTGTCTGCCCCTGTGGGCGACTGTCACGTGCACGTGCAAGCTCTCCTTCTCTCATGTATCCCCGCACTCCGCTCCCACTCCCAGCATGCACCAGGCGGCAATAGACAGACTGTCTCTTCTTCTTTTTCATAGAGGTCCTTGTTGAGTACTCCTCCGAGTTTCACAACTTCAAATAAAAGAACGGGAGGCCAAGTTGAGCTGCACTCGAGTGTTTTAATTCGCCATCTTTCGCATACACTCTTACACGTGACTTCGCTTCTCTTTCTTTCTAGCGAGAACATTCCACGGCAACACGTTAGGGACAAAACTCACACAACCAATATATAACATATTCCTTTCCCCTTAATGGGAATGTCACTGTAACAAAATAAATAACCTATGTGTTCAGTTTCCTTCAGTCATTTTCTCTGAACAAAATAAACTAATAAAAAATGTTTTTCTTTCTTAACATGTCAAGGATAAACAAATCCTAACTAGGGAAGGAGGGTAGACTACCTCCAATCCAGACTCAACCCTGGAAATCATTCTGTCCCAATGTAGAGGGTTGGTCACTAATCTACAAACAAAGTCTCTCTGGAGGTCGTCGGTTCCGTTTGGGATAAACACGACCTCTTGGGGAATGAGATGTAATGTCTTTCTGAAAATCCACATCTTCTGAGCTAGGAGCACTTTCTGAAGAACCCATCAAAGGCAGTGTGGAAATATATGGAGTATCATCCGGAGGTTCCGCTTGTGGCTCTTTCCCAGAAAGTTGTTCCTGGCCAATGTCAATCTCTGGAACAAAAGATGTTTTGAGATGTGGGTAAACGTTTAGTTCTGAAGTATGAAACTGCTGGTCCACATGTCTTCTCCATGTTAGATGATCTCCGGTTTCAACGGTGTATGACACAGGACCAGTTTTAGCGACTATTGTCGCTGGGATCCACTTTTCACCACTTCGGTAATTCTGAGCGAGCACTGTCACCTTTTGCGAAACTTTGTAGGTTTGACTTGTTTCGCCTCTCTCTTTGCTTTTGCTGTTGCATGTGTGACAGTTTCTTTTGTCTTGTGTGGTCTTAACAGATCTAGTCGATTTCGAAGCTGCCTCTTGAAGATGGATGAGGCAGGAGAAACCCTTGTGGTGGCATGAGGGGAGTTGCGGTATGACAACAGAAAAGCATTTAGGCGTCGGTTTAAGGTCTGTGTGCGCGGAGAGGACTTGAGAGCTTGCTTTAGCTTTTGAACAAATCTTTCAGCCAGTCCATTTGTAGCTGGGTGATATAGCGCTGATTTGATGTGCGTTATGTCATTTTCTTCCATGAATGTGTTGAACACCTCCGACACAAACTGTGGGCCATTATCACTTACAAGATTGTTCTTAGCTCCTCAACAGTTCTCTCTGCAGACGTGTTCTTCATCACGACTACCTCCAGCCATTTGCTATGAGCGTCGACAACCACCAGAAACATCTGATTTTCAAAGGGGCCAGCAAAATCAACATGGATCCTTTGCCATGGTTCTTCAGGCCAATCCCACGGGTGTAACGGGGACAGTTGTGGTTGGTTTCTCAATTTCTGACAGTAAGAGCATGACAAAGCTTACCTTTCTATGTCTGCATCTAGACCAGGCCACCAGAAATAACTGCGTGCGATTTCCGTCATTCGTACCACCCCACAATGTCTCGTGTGTAGTTCAGTCAACACCTTCTCCCTCAGATGTGCTGGAATGATGACCCGGAAACCCCACAACAAATATCCTCCTTGTACAGAAAGTTCGTTCTTTTAGGCTTCAGGCTTGGTGTCATCTCTCCTCTCCTCCCACAATGTCCAAGACTTCAGACGCTGTGCGTAGTTACTTTCTGATTTGCTCAGAGTTCTTGATGCAAAGGCGATAGGTCTTTCCTCACCTGATGGCAGAATGTGTGACACCACTGCACCTAGTCCATACGGCGAAGCGTCACATGCCAGTTGTAATGATAGCTTGTTGTCAAAATGAACAAGCACCTCAGACTTTGTGAGATCCACCTTAACTTGGTTAAATGCCTTGTCACAGTTTTCCGTCCACTTCCATGGGTTGTTTTGTTAAGCAGTTTCACATCGTTGCTTAAGCAGTTCCTTGGTCTGCGTTCACGTGCATCTGTAGTTAGTGCGGTAGGCAGAAATCTTCTTACTGAACTTCTTTTTCAGTGCCAACCTCAGTCATTGCTTTCATTTTTGAGGGGTGAATGTGGAGACCTGCTTCAGTAAATCATAACTGTACTCCACAGTGACTTGAAAATCACCACAAATCCGAGACCTTCAAACCGTTTCTCATGAGTAGGGCACACTGCATCCAGATTCTTCAAGTGTGTCTGCTCATCTGGTTGATAAGCAGTCCATTTAGGTAACACAACCTGTTAGTCCACTTAAGATGTGATCCATAGCTCTTATGGGCAGGAGCAGGAGCAGTTATTCCATCCATGATCTGTCCAGTGTGTTGTGAGTGACAATAACAAACAGTTCCTGTGACCTGGTTCCAGGTGCATCGGATATATGCTTGTGACAAATCTATTTTACTGAACTTCTGTTCTCCAGCCAACCCTGAGATTTAAATCATCAAAGGGGGTAGGGGGGTAAAAGAAATGATTTGGATTTACTGTGACCTTGAAAATCCACAATCGAGGTGTTTCTGGCACAATCGGTGTAGCCCATTCACTGGTGCTCACAGGTTCTAGCACTCCATTTTTAACCAACCTCTCTAATTCTGCTTCAACTTTTTTTAATATCGTATGGAACAGGTCTGGCCTTTAGACATTTTGGTGTACTTCCTGGTTTTACTGCAAGTTTAACCTTAATGTCTTTCATACTGCCAAGTTTTCCATCAAAAACTTTGGAGTATTTCTTTAGGATCTCCTGTAATGGCTCTGCTCCCTTTTCTCGGATCACAAACACTTCTTGCCAGTTTAAATTGATCTTCTTAAGCCATCTACGACCAAGCAAAGCTGGGCGATCCCCTGCGACAACGTACAGTGGAGGCGTTGACATCTGAGTTTGATATTTCCCTGTTACGTTAATCATGCCTACCACTGAAACAGGTTCGCCGGTGTAGGTTCTCAGCTTAAGTTTGTTTTTGTTTAGAACCAGGTGCTTTAACTTTGCCTTGTAAACTTTTTCTGAGATCAAAGAAACACGTGTACCCGTGTCCACCTGCATCCGCACAGGTGTGTTCTCCAACATCACTGTGATCCAGTATCCATCATCCTCATTGTCATCCATGGACAAAACATGCACTTCCTCTTGATCTTCACTGTCACTATCTTCCTCATGTTCATGGTCCATTTTGTGAACATGTTTCTTTTTGTATCTGTGCAGTCCACTTTTCTTTTTCACTTGGTGGTGTTTGCGTGTTTGAATATTTTGGTTCCTACAGGCATGTTCAATGTGACCTTTCTTTCCACATTTTCTACAATCCACGTCTTTACACCAACATTCATTGGCTAAATGTCCTGTTTTTCCACATTTATAACATGCCTGACCTTGTAACGACTCCCTTCGGACCTGAGTGGCAAACTTGTGCATTTGAGTTGATGCACTGAGCTGCTGGGCCTCTCTAGCAGCCATTTCCATTCATGTGCTTACTTCGATGGCTTTCTCGAATGTGAGGTTAGCTTCTGTTAGCAGTCTTTTCTGAATAGCTTCACTGCGCAGACCACACACTAACCTATCACGGAGCGTGTCACTAAGTGAACGTTCAAATTCACAGTGTTCAGACAACTGTTTTAGCACGGCCACAAACTGTGCAACAGATTCTCCTTCTTCTTGATTTCTTTTATGAAACCGGAATCTTTCTGCAATGATCAGTGGTTTTGGTGCATAGTGATTCTTTAAAATTGTCTCAATTTCTTCATAGGACTTCTCTCCTGGCTTTGCAGGTTGCACCATTCTGCGCAGAAGGTTGAATGTTTTTCCTCCCATAACACTAAAAAATGTTGGTACAAGAACATCTCCTTTGATCTTGTTTGCTAGAACAAAATACTCAAATCTTTCTGTGTATGAGCTCCATTCCTCTGCATTTTCCTCATATGGTCCTGTTTTTCCGACCAGTGCAGCCATTGTTTAACAACAAAAAAAGGCGTCTCTTTTTCTTCGTCTTTTTTTTTTTTTTTTCGACTCACGTGGACCTTCGCTGCCGCGTCAGCTCGTGCTCCCCCCCGGAGCGGTATCTCCGCGCCGTGCTCGCATTCACAGCCGGCGCCGCACCAAACGAACGGTCCCCGAAGCAAACGTAGGGCCGTACCTCGTCGCCAGTTTTGTTGTGTACTCCTCCTAGTTTCACAACTTCAAATAAAAGAACGGGAGGCCAAGTTGAGCTGCACGTGAGTGTTTTAATTCGCCATCTTTCGCATACACTCTTACACGTGACTTTGCTTCTCTTTCTTTCTAGCAAGAACATTCTACGACAACACGTTAGGGACAAAACTCACACAACTAATATATAACAGTCCTCCTCTACATCAAGTGTTTACAACCCCTGATTTTTCAAGCATGTCTTCTCTACCTCACTCACTGCAGGCCTGTCTGTCACAAACAGCGTACCTGCAGAAGTCTAATCCAGTTGGACCGAACCATGTTTAATTAAGGGGAGGGGGGGGGTCCATTTACGTTGAAGTTTCCAAAACAAAATGTATAAATATGGTTACCTTAACATTAAAAATCAAAAATATTTATGAATATATATTGGTTATTGGTTTACTGGAATTATTTTTTCTGTTTTATCAAGGTTCAAGGTTCAAGGTCTTTTATTTGCCATGTATGCAGCAACGTACATTGGAGCATATTGGAATTTGTGTGCAGAGCTCTCAGAGTCACTGTTGGATTGAAGACTGGAGTGCAAGATTAAAAAGTTCCAAGATTACGAAATATTTACATCAATAGGATGATAAAAAAAAATAAATAAAAATAAAAGTAAAATACAAAGAGTATAAAAAGATAGAATGATAAAGGTACAAAAAAAGAGCCTTTTGAAGAATCTGAAGTATTGCACATTGACCAGTTCAAGAAGGCACATTTCACATAAATTCTTAGTGAGGTAGTTGTTGTTACATTTTCAGTTATCATTTTTTTGCCATCAGTCTGACTGTGGCAGGGAAGAAGCTGTTGAAGAAGCGGGTTCTGTGGGTGATGATGCTGTCCGCTCTTCTGTGTCTCAGGTTGTATGTGCAGCGTTTGGGTTTGAACAGGGAGTGAGCCGGGTGGAGCGGGTCTCTGAGGATTCCCTCTCCTCTTCTTCTGCAACGCTGCTCGTAGATGGAGTCCATGGAAGGAAGTTTTGTCCTGGTTATTCTCTCCGCAGTTTTTATAACTCTTTGCAGAGCTTTCCTCTCTGCCTGTGTGATATTTCCGTACCACACAGTGATCCCTGCGGTGAGGACGCTCTCGATCAGCCCACTGTAGGCCTGGGTGAGGGGCCTTTGTTGCAGTCCTGCCTTCCTGAGCAGCCTGAGGAAATAAAGCCTTTGCTGTGATTTTTTCACCACGACTTTGGTGTTGGTGGTCCAGCTTAGGTCAGCTGAGACTTGCAGTCCCAAGAATTTGTGGGTGTCTGTCCTCTCCACTTCAGTTCCTCTGATGAGTAGAGGCTGCAGCGGGGGAGGATTTTTCCTGAAGTCCAGTATTATTTCTACCGTCTTGTCTGTGTTCAGTATGAGATCGTTTTCTTCACCATAGACCAGAATATTGTCCACCAGATTCCTGTATGCTGACTCGTCTCCATCTTTGATGAGCCCCAGGATGGTTGTGTCATCCGCATATTTGATGATGACAGTCCCGTCCTGGCTGGAAACACAGTCATGTGTGTAGAGAGTGAAGAGTTTGGGGCTGAGGCAGCAGCCCTGAGGGGTTCCTGTGCTGACCCTAAGCTCACCCGACAGCCGTGCTCCCATTCTCACCGCCTGTGGTCTGTCGGTTAGAAAGTCCAGGATCCAGTTGCAGGTGGGGGTGGGGACTTTGAGGTCTGCCATTTTCTGGACCAGTCTGCCTGGGAGGATGGTATTGAATGCGGAGCTGTAATCCAGGAAGAGCATCCTGGCATATGCTCTGCTGCTCTCCAGGTGGTGCAGGGTGTGGTGGAGCGTTATTGCTACTGCATCATCCACTGATCGGTTGGGGCGATACGCAAATTGGAGGGGGTCGATTGTTTCTGGGACCATGCTGTTGATGTGACCTAGGACTAATTTTTCTAGGCACTTCATGGGGATCGATGTTAGTGCCACCGGCCTGAAGTCGTTCGGGGTGGATGCGTCGGGTCTTTTGGGAACCGGAATGATGGTGGAGGCCTTGAATATGGTGGGTACTACAGCCTGGGAGAGGGACGTGTTGAAGATTTCAGCATACACCCCGGCTAGCTGTTCTCCACAGGTTTTCAGGACCCTGGGATGCACTCCATCAGGTCCTGCTGCCTTGTGGGGGTTCACCTTCTTCAGAGCCTTCAGCACCTGTGTCTTTGTAACCTGCAGGTGGGTGTCGCCGGGATTACAGGGAAACTTTGATGGGGAATCTGTGTTCTGCCTATCAAACCTGGCATAGAAGGCATTCAGGCTGTCTGGAAGGGTTTTGTCCGGCGGGGTCAGAGGTTGCTGTGTTCTTTTGTAGTTTGTGACAGACTGGATTCCCTGCCACATGCTGCGTGTGTTTTGGCTGAGGTAGTAGCCTTCAATTTTTCTGGAGTAATTGCGTTTTGCTGCTCTGATGGATTTCTGCAGCTCATATCGTGCTTTCTTGTATTCCCTTGGATCTCCAGTCTTGAAGGCCTCTCTCTTTTTTTTTCAGTTTTCCCTTTACATCTCCATTAAACCAGGGCTTCTGGTTGGGAAACGTGCGCACTGTCCTGGGGGGTGCACGGATGGAGGTGCACCAACTGATGTAATCGCTGATTGTCTCCGTATATTCATGAAGGTTGTTAGTAGCCTCTTTGAAGGCGCTCCAGTCTGTGGCCTCGAAGCAGCCCTGCAGAGTGGCCTGTGAGCTATCAGTCCAGGTGCTAATGGTTCTGACTGAAACTGGTTTTGAGTTCAGTCTTTTGTTATAAACCGGTTTGAGCAGGATTGCTAAGTGGTCAGACTTTCCAAAGTGGGGTTGTGGCTCAGCAGAAAAGGCGTTTTTAACGTTACTGTAGCAGTGGTCCAATATTTTATTTCCTCGTGTGGGAAAGTTCACAAATTGGTGCATTTTTGGCATAGTTTCCCTAAGGTTGCAGTGGTTGAAATCTCCAGTGATGATAAGAGCTGCATCAGGATACGTGTTTTCATGTGCACTGATCATGTCATGTAGCTCCCCCAGTGCAGCCTCGTTTTTAGCAGAGGGGGGGGTGTACACAACACTCACAATGATGCACTGCAGTTCTCTGGGTAAATAAAATGGCCTTAGCTTTAAAGTGATGTATTCTACGTTCTCAGAGCATGACTTTGAGATAATCTTACAGTCCGTACACCAGGATTGTTTCATGAAGGCGGCCGTTCCTCCTCCACGAGTTTTACCGCTCTCCTCTGCACGTCGGTCCGCTCTGAAGACCGTGTAGCCGTCCAATGCGACCGCCTCGTCGGGTGTCCTCTCCCCCTGCCATGTTTCACAGAAGCACAGAATGGAACAGTCTCGCATGCTCCTTTGCGTGGAAATCCGGGCTTGAATCTCGTCCATCTTATTTTCCAGTGACTGGACGTTAGCAGACATTACGATCGGGAGAGCTAGTCTTCCGTTTCTAGCTAGGCGCCGCAGCCTTCGTGCCGCTCCTCCCCGCCTGCCGCGTCTCCGTGTTGTCCTGTCATATCATTTTGTCATCTCAATCTGGGCCCCTGGAATCAGCCACCTCCCCCCCCCCTTTTCGGTGCACGGGAGCTGGTGCCGGGAGCCGCAAGTAAAAACTGTACTACTACTCATAATAATAATAATAAAACATATCAATGGCATATTAAATAAGATTGAAATAAAAATTAAATACCTCCTCTCTGTTTGCAGCCTTTTGAAGTAAAAACGGATCATTACCCACACCCAAGACCACTGCTGACACAGAGGAGAGGGTGTGTCTGCCACTGTTGCACTGAAACAACAGCAGAGCATTATGGGATTTGTAGTAAGAGCGGTGAATGCGGTGTTACGGCGCTCCCACTGTAAAATACGGGCGGGCCAGCTCTACTATTAATTTGAAATTCCCTCGCGGGCCAAATATAATTATGTCAGGGCCAGAGTTCGACACCTATGGTCTACACGTAAACAACTGTGTGTTCTCCTGGTGAGTTGCTGATAGATGAGGACCAAGTCTTTGTTTTTTTTTTTTCTTTCATTATTGATCTGCTCTGTTTTAGAGGTTCTCTCAGGTGTCTGTTTAAGTTTGTTTTAGGTTCTACATGGAATTATTTTCCTTCAGACTTTAAATTTTTCCTTTGTATTATCAATTTCCAGTCTCTCTGTCATACTTGGAACACTCCGCAACCGAACGCGCTGAGCGCACATCCACCCCTGACCGTTCACATGCATCTTGAAGAGAAAAAAAGAGAGCACGACTCGTGGAAAGAAGTCTGAAGAGAACCGGTCATGTCATCATCCACAACTGTTGTCACGGTAGATTGGTCAAAGTTGCAGTAAAGCTAAAGTTGCAGGGTGCGCAACAAATCACGGGTTTGCTTGGATTTCGGTTAATAATATCCTGGAGGAACTGAATAGAAAAAGATTCTCCTCCCTGCCGTTACCTGTCTGAGTGCTACTCCGGTGTGGAGACACCTCAGCATTCAGAAACCCACGGCCGGAGTGGAAGCACCTTGAACCGGGTTGAACATTCAGCGTGCATGTGCGATTTGTGTGTAGAGCTCAAGGCCCGACTTAAAAATTTTCACAGCAATGCACGCTCTGTACGCGGAGGCCAGGAATCCTGGTATGTGCACGTTTGCATTGAGTGTCATTGAAAGTGTCGGCTTGATTGCGCAGCCAGTGCCCAGCCAGCAATGCTAAGGGGGCCCCAATTGGGGAAAATTTGGGCTATGTGGGTATTGAGTGGGCATGGGCTTAACTTGGGTAAATTTTGGAGGCCCCATTAGGTTTTGCTCATATTGGCCCCACGCTGGTCCCCCACATGGGGTACCTGAAAGGGACCTGCAAGGGATCCATGTGGGCTACCTGGGCATGGGAATTAACTGGGTAAAGCCAACTGGGTCCCATTTAGTTAGAGTAAAATGGGGCCCATGCGGGAAGCCCATGTAGGTAAGCCAAGTGAGACCCATATGGGTTACATGAGGGCCATGACGCCTTGGGTTGCATCTTGGACACTCTATTTGAGACCCAAATGGTTTGACTTACTTGGGTCCCACATGTGGAGCCCTCGTGATCTAACTATGTGGGCCTAATGAAGTGTCTAGGTGGGCATAGAAGACCTGGTCTACAACTGGGACACAGTATGTGGGACCCACATGTTATAGCTTACATGGTTCTCACATGAGCGGGCCTAATGGGCTAACTACATAGGCCCAATGAAGGGTCTAGATGAGCGCGTGTATATGTGGTCTGTATGCTGGACACTCTATGTGGGGCCTATATGGTTTGACTTACATGGGTGCCACACAAGAAGCCCTGATGGGCTAACTACATAGGGTCAATAAAGAGACTAGGTGGGCAAAGAAGACTTGGTTTTCATCTGTGACACACTATGTGAGACCCAAATAGTTTGACTTATTTGGGTCCCATATGTGGAGCCCTTGTGGTCTAACTATGTGGGCCTAATGAAGTATCCAGGTGGGCTTAGAAGACCTGGTCTACAACTGGGACACAGTATATGGGACCCACATGTTATAGCTTACATGGTTCTCACATGAGCGGGCCTAATGGGCTAACTACATAGGCCCAATGAAGGGTCTAGATGAGCGCTGTAGATGTGGTCTGTATGTTGGACACTCTATGTGAGACCCAAATGGTTTGACTTATTTGGGTCCCATATGTGGAGCCATCGTGGTCTAACTATGTGGGCCTAATGAAGTATCCAGGTGGGCTTAGAAGACCTGGTCTATAACTGGGACACAGTATATGGGACCCATATGGTATAGCTTACATGGATGCCATATGAGGAGCCCTGATGGACTAACTACATAGGCCCAATGAGGGGTCTAGATGAGGGTTGTACATGTGGTCTGTATGTTGGACACTCTATGTGGGGCCTATATGGTTTGACTTACATGGGTGCCACATGACGAGCTCTGATGGGCTAACTACATAGGCTCAATGAAGAGATTAGGTGGGCAAAGAAGACTTGGTTTTCATCTGGGACACACTATGTGAGACACAAATGGCTTGATTTACTTGGGTCCCACATGTGGAGCCCTCATGGGCGAACAATACAGGCCCAACGGAAAGTCTAGGTGGGCAGTGTAGACATTGTTTGCATCTGGGAGAGACTTTGTGGGACCCACACTGTTGCACTGACACGGCTACCATATGAGAAACCCTCTTGTTTAGTATATATATGCCCAAAAAGACCTAAAGTGGAAATTTATGACCTAGTCTGTAATTGATACAATATACGTGGGACTCATAATTTGAATCGCATGGTTACTTCATGAGGACACATCATTGTTTAACTATAAACCATTTTTTTTTTAGATTTTTCTCATGAACTGTTGAAAAGGCTCTTGTTTTGGAGAGACTCTTAATTTGAAAGTTTTTAGACATTTTATTTCCTTATCCTGCGGGAGGGGTTTTTAGCACTCTTTTTTTTTTGGTTATAATTTGAAAACAGATAAACAAAGTAAATCAGTATATGCATAATAAAGACAAGTTAAACTGTTACATTCAATTAATCACAATAAACGCCAGGGGGATACATACAAATAAAATTACATTCAAATTATTTACTGGCTGCTCGCAAGATGACATGTTTATATTGCTTTTTGTTTGTACTGGGGAAATAGACTGCATGTAAAATCTAATTTGGGCCGATAAATCTAAAAAATTGGGAGCTTTATTATTAAATTTAGTTTTATGAACAAAATCAGGAGATTTATTAAATAAAATTGAGATGAAAGTTATTATTATACTTTAAAAGAAAACCAAATAAGAATGTTTTTCCATGTTAAATGTTAAAATGTAGAATAAATTTTGTGTTTTTCAGATTTGTTAGTCTATCCCAGATTATTTCAGTGTGCTTGCAAGACCAAAACAAATGTATCAATGTTTCCTCATATTGACCACAGAATGAACAGTTTTTTTCAATATCTCTTTTTAACCTTAGCATATACTGATTTGTTGGATAAAACCTGTGAATGATCTTGAATGAAACCTCTTTCACTTTGTTGTTTAAAAGATATTTGTTTGGCAGAGTCCAAACCTTTTCCCAACAAATGTGTCCATGAAAAGAAGTCCAGAAAGTTACAGCTGGGGATTCAGTTGTAATGTCCTGCTGGAACAGTCTTCAAATGGCTTTGTTTGGATTTTTCAAAGTAGAGAAACAAAGCTTTCCAACAGCAGTGTCCGTCACATGAAGCTGTTGTTGGGGGGCAGATGGAGTGGAGGTTTCTTTACAGAGACAGGTGAGGTTGAGAGGAATGGCATCAAAAACAACTGAGAAGTCCTTTACAGAAACAGGGATCTGATAGTGCTGGATGAATTCAGTGTAAGTGTAGAGCTGACCCTGTTGATTAAATAATTGACTAACTAATCTGATATTATTATCAAACCACTGTTGGATAAAGATAGTTTTGTTTTTGAACAGAATATATTCTATTGTTCCAAATGTAAAACCTGTGAGAAAAGTTATGTTTATAAATCATGGACCAAGCAAGCAACATCTGTTTGTGATATGCAGAAAGTTTAAGAGGCACTTTGTCGGGCTTGTAGGTGCAGAGCAGTAAAAAGTCAAGACCTCCAACTTGAGAGAAAACATAATTGGGAATGAAGTTCCACAACGAGTTTGGATTTTTCAAAAAATGTCTAATCCAATGAATTTTAGAAGTCATATTTAAGGTACTGAAATCCAGAAAGTTTAAACCCCCACTAGTAAAATCATTCATTAGAACAGATTTTCTGATATGATGGGTTTGGTTTCTCCATATAAAGTCACATAACATTTTATCAACAGTTTTACTTGTGAAGTTGCTGATGTACAAAGATTGAGCAGCATAAATTAATCTGGAGAGCCCTTCAGCCTTGGAGAGGAGAATTCGACCTTTAATGGAAAGATTACGCAAGAGCCAGAGGTTAAACCTTTTTTTCATTTTATCAATAATTGGAAGAAAATTCAAATTACTTCTATTGTTTTCAGTCTTGGATATTATTATACCAAGATATGTGACTGATGTCTTTATAGGAATATTGAAGAGTGAATCCAAATCACATGATTTAATTGGGAGAAGTTCACATTTTTTCAAATTTAAAGAGAGACCGAAAGCTTTAGAAAAAGATTTAATTATATTTATTGCTAATGGAATTTGTGAGCTGTTTTTAAGAAAAAGAGTCGTATCATCAGCGAGCTGACTTATAACAATAGATCTATTAGCAATGGAAATACCCTGCAAAGGACTGGATTTAATGTAGTCACAGAGAAGCTGAGCTGCAAGAAGAAATAGATATGGGAAATAGGGCACCCCTGTCTGATTCCATGTTTTATATCAAACCTAGGTGATGAACCAGATTTTAGTTTAATAGAGCAGGTGGCGTTGTTGTAAAGAGTTTTAATGACTTTGCAAAAGTAATTACCAAAACCAAATTTTTGTAGAGAATGGTACAAGAAATTATGTTCTACTGTGTCAAAGGCCTTAAAAAAGTCCAGAAATAACATAAAAGAGTTATCTGCAATTAAATATGAGTAATCAAGCATGTCCAGAACTAAGCGAATATTATTTGTGATATGTCTGTTGGTTAAAAATCCTGACTGGGATTCATCTATTATGGAATTTAGAACAGATTTAATTCTTTTGGCAAAAACTAAGGCTAGAAATTTATAAACATTATTAAGAAGACAGATGGGTCTCTAATTATCGATATAAAGTAAATCTTTATGCTGTTTTGGGATAAGGGTAATTAGGCCTTGGGTCATGCTCCATGGTAAAGTATCATTAGAAATGCTCTCATTGTAAACTTCCAATAGAAAGGGTGCCATCTGTTGGTAGAATAATGTATAAAATTCAGAAATTAATCCATCAGTTCCTGGGGATTTGTTTTGTTTTAACAATTTAATGCAGTTACATACTTCTCCGAGACTTATTGGATTATCACAAAGGTCTTTTTCAGAGTCTTTAATCGTTCGAATACTTTTTAAAGAGTTAAAAAAAATGTCAGCCTCTGTTTCAGAATATTGTGACGAATACAGATTTTTGTAAAATGATGAGCAGTGGTTGGAGATACTTTAGCATCACTACAATTTATCTCATTAATTTTTAGCTCATTAATTGTGTTCATTTGTCCTTGATTTTAAAGAAATATGAAGAGTTTTGTTCTCCCTGCTCAAGCCATTGTTTTCTTGATCTAATAAAGGCTCCTTCGGCTTTTCTTTTATAAATCTGATCCAAGTCTTCCTGTAGTTTGATTATTTCTAGTTTCTGCTCATCTGATAGGCTGTCTGGAGGTTTTTTGATAGTAAAGAGATGCCTGTGATTAGGTCATGCTCTTGTTGCTTTCTTTGTTTGGCTAAGTTGCTACCAAATGGTCTTAGAAACTTGGCTGATTCGTATTTGAATAACTCCCAGTTGATGGAAAAAGAGTTCTCCAATTTAGCTTTATTAAAGAATTTTGATAGAAGACCAGTAATTTTTTGCATCTTCTGTAATTTTGAGTAACGAGTTATTTAATTTCCAATAATGAGATTTATTGACATTTTGTAGGAAGGATAAAGCAATATCAATACGAACAGCTTGATGGTCACTCAGTGGAACAAGGTAAAATGTTCACTGAAATATCCTTATCTTGTAGATCACTGGAAATTAACCAAAGTCTAATCGTAAGGGCTGTTCTAGACTTATTACTCCACGTAAAAGATGATACATTAGGATGTTTGATTCTCCAAATGTCGATTAATTGAAATTGTTCCATAAAAGATTTGAAAAATACGTTTTGGCGATTATTGCGTGAGGGTGGCCATCGATCAATTTGCAGATTTAAAGTCATATTAAATTCCCCCCCTATAATAATAGCAGAGTTTGGATACTTTTGAAGCCATTTTTTTAACATATTTTCAATTTTAAGAAACAATTGTTTATTCTCTGCATTCACATTGTAACCATATATATTAAAGATAATGATGATATTATTATTGTAATCAATAACTTGCCCAACAAAGTGCTCTTCTGTGTCCGTTTGTGTGTCCAGAATATTCCCATTATATTTATGTTTCAGGGTTAAAACTCCTGCAGACTTTTCAGAGTGATGAGAAAACCATAGGTCATTACCCCACTGTGTTCTCCAAAAATTTACATCAGAACAAACAGAATGAGATTCCTGACAAAATAAAAGATCAGCATTCAGCTGCTTAAGAAACAAAAATGTAGCTTTACGTTTGACATTACTTCTTAACCCCCTGGCGTTGAAGGAAACAATGGACAATGAAATACTTAGAACAAGAAAAAATACACTCAAAAACTATTAAAGACCTTATTTTCTGAGCTTGACCTGCACATTAATAAATGTGTAAAACATAATAGCTCAACAATGTTTTAGGAACACTGAAGATGTTCCAGACATTTTTGAAAGATTGAACTTAACCCATGTCGACATATTTTGGTCTTCTGTTTTCCATGCGGGCATTGGCACTATAATGCTTCAGTTAGTTCTGTCCATGTTTTACTTTTAGCAAAAAGGCAATAGTAAAGACATGATAGTATATTATACAACCATCTTGACATTTTTACTTAACTTCTTGACCGTTGATGAAGGCTCTGCTGCCCACAAAGTAAGCTCGCTTTCCTTCCTCTCTGGCTATTTGGATGAGAGGCCACACTTTCAGCCTGGCCTCTCTGACAGCTGTGGAAAGATCCTCTGCGAAGCGGAGCTTCTTTTCCCGTAGAAAGGAGCTGTTTTTAGCGGCCCTCCAGACTGCATCTCTGTAATATCTTTGGAAGAACCTGATGATGATGGCTCTGGGACGTGAACTGCTTGGATTGGGTTTCCCAAGGCAATGTGCAACATCAATGCCAATGAAGCCTGCTGCCTGTCTTCTGCAGCGATGCTCTGACATATTTCAGTGACCTTGGCTTTTACATTTTCATCAGGGTTTTCAGTGACACCAAAAAGTTTCAAATTCCACCTCCTTGAATATGACTCCAACTCCAACACCTGAGCTTGAAGAGCTGCCACGGTTTTCTCCTCATTTTTCAGGCGCTGGTCGACATCTTTCACAAATTGTTGTGTATCCTTTATTTCACTGCATGCAAATTCTAGGGTTCACCTTATCCCTTCAATCTTCATGGTGTTTTCATCTATCTTCTTTGAGTTGTCATTTATCAGTCTTTCTAAAGAATCTGCACACATTTCCAGTGAGTCTGCTCGCTTGTTTATCAGTTCGGATAAAACAATGATGACTTCATTTGAAGCTGACGTGGTTGGCTCTGCAACCAGCAGAGCTTTTTTAGCAGCTGGGAACTTACTTGCAGTCTTAGGAAGAGGAGGAAAATCTTCCATGTCCACAGTTGGTGACGACTTGGCATAGTCATGACACGTGGTGCTCCTCGATACGGTAGCAGTAGCTTTTTCGCCTTTTTGCATTCTCTTTCTCTCACGAATGGACATCAAGACCAGAAATAAAATAGCCTTTCTCTTTCAAAAAACGTTTGAGCTGTTTTCTTGTTATTTTTTAATTAAGCTGGTACTACATCTGATAACTTTTTCAGGAGCTCAGAGGGTACGAACCTACGCAGACGCCATCTTGGTTGCCCCCCCGGTTTTGAGCACTCCATGAGGCAGAAGCAGTTAGCTGCAAAGAAAGCAGGTTCTCTCCTTTTAACCTTTACAGTTTTTATTCTTTGGGTTTTTTCTTGATGGGAACTCTAAGGGTTCAGTAAATGACCAAAGTGAGTATTTTCTGTTATGTTTACACCTCCTTTGTGCCAATTTATGTGTTCATTTACTTATAGCAAACTTACAATCATCATTTTGTGCATTTATATGAATAATTTGATATCCTGAGTTGGTTTGAGTTGACTGTGGGTGTAGTTAATTAGCAGGAGAGAGTCTAAAACGTTAATTGCATAGTGGGGGAGGGGAAAGCAGAGCTGCATGCCACGTGAGACTGAGTGCAGAAATTTCTTTCAACCAGCAGGGAGCACTAAAAATTCATATATTTTGGTTTATTCCTAAATCTGAGGAGATCAGTTGTTTTTAAATGCCTTTACTGACTTAAATGTTTATTTATTTGTCTTCGTATCGGATTTAGTTTACATATTATATTAAGTCACATTGTTTATTATTATTTCAGAAACTGTGAACACCCTGAGTTCCTAATAAATCCTTGTGGCTGAAGAACACGTCGCCTGTCCTCTTCTTGCTGTGCTCTGACCGGCACCGCATCTTGTCCTCTGCCTAGCCTAAACGAACTGGTGCTAATCCCACCTCCCCAATACATGGTCCTTCAAGCCGGATGGCAGACTTCAACATGCAGTCAGACGAAGAGGATTTTTCTGCCGTAAGACCTAAGCGCCACATCTGTCGACCCAGCAGATTTCAAGATTATGAGGTAGACTACCAGAGTGATTATCCCCGAGACCTACAACCCTGGAAATCACCCTACCTGCCCTCAGAACAACCTGCAAGACCATTTCCATGGTCTTGTATTATTTTCTCCATCATGCCGGAGAATTTTTTTTTCTCTTATTAAAGTAAAGCACTTTAAAAAAGCATTTAGTTGAGGTCATGGGAAAATGTCTGTTTTGAAAATGAAACCCATATTCAATCATAATAGTCACATCAGTGGGGCCAGGGTGGGTCATGGGAAAATATGAAGGTTGGGAACCATATTGAGCCTGTTTTAATACCACTTCTAGCCCACACAGGAGAACACATAGAGCCTATGTTGGTGCTAATGCTTCTTACCCACTTTGGGCCTACAGGAAACCCACTCAGAACCCACTTCCAGCCTATGTGAGCAAACACAGTTGGGACCACCATGGAAACTGCGGACAAACCCATTTATAGCCCACATTAAAGTCCACTTAGGTCCCACATGAGACCCATATGCAATCATGATAGTCACATCATTGGGGCCAGAATGGGTCTTGGGTACATATCCCAGTTGGGACCCATGTTGAGTCTGTGTTAATCCCACTTCCAGCCCACATGGGAGAACATATGGGGCCTATGTTGGTTCTAATACTTCTTACCCATTTCGGGTCTACAGGAAACCCACTCAGAACCCACTTCCAGCCTATGTGGGCAAACACAGTTGGGGCCACCATGGAAACTGCGGACAAACCCATTCATAGCCCACATTAAAGCCCACTAAGGCCCCACATGAAACCTATGTGCAATTATGATAGTCACATCATTGGGGCCAGAATGGGTCTTGGGTACATATCCCAGTTGGGACCCATATTGACCCTGTGTTAATCCCATTTCCAGCCCACATGGGCAAAAATATGGGCCCCACGTGGGTCCTAAAGTTACTTGCCCACTTTGGACCTACTGGAAACACACTCAGCTCCCACCTAAGCCAATGTGGGCAAACACAGTTGGGGCCACCACGGAAACTGCGGACAAAACCATTTGGGGCCCACATATTCTGCCCACTTTTAAACTATATGGGGCCCACTTGGTCTTGCTGGCTGGGTGTGTACACATACACAGGCGTGCGTGCATGCAAAGCTATTGAACTGATTTTTTTTTTATTTTCTGCTTCAAAGCATATCTTGGTGAGTTTTTTACCAATTCTTGAAGAATCGTTTTATCTTTAGTTTATAGTGAGGAACAATACACTTAAAAGCTCCAAATGTTTATTTTTTTTTATGGTATGGCCTCTTTAAATTGGTTTAAGTAACAGACAGTAATTTGTATCCATTGTTAAAAAAAAAAAGATTTAAGACCTTTACTTCAAAGTAAATCCACTTTCCATTACTAAAGTTAAAGTCCACAGAACACCCTGCTATCACCTATACAAAATCCTATAAAACAGCCAAAATTCTTTGAAACAGAAATCATGTCACATCCAAAAAGATCTGCAAGTTTATACAAGCTTGAAAACACACCTTGTTCTTTGTTTCTTATGCTTGACTTTTTCATTTGAGACAGCTTGTGTATGATGTTGTGAAACAGGTTATGCAAATTTTCTTTTTATTCCAAACTCCTCCCATCATCAGTTTGTTAAACTTTTCTTCATTAACCCTTCCACTCTCCTGGGCTTGTTCACATAAAAGTGGGGTCATCTGGACCCCAGAAGAGAGCACGAGGGTTAAACACATGAAAAACAGTTTCCTCTAAACTTCCTCTGACTTAGGATGAATCAAAAGAAAAGCTAGTTTAATTAATTCCTACCTCTAGATAGATTGACACAGCTGTTTGGGATACACAAGTTTAACTAAGATGAAAAAAAAAACAACTGTACAAAGTTTTAGGCTTGAAGACATTTTTTTTACCTCTCATCCGAGCGCTGCTTCAGTTTTGTCCAACTGGTGTTGAGCTAGTGTCTTCCATTCTTTGCTCTGTTTTAAAAGAATCCTCAATAAATATTTTCTAACCGATAATATTTTCATTTTTCATGCAAGTAACAAAAGACAAAGACACAGAAAAGAGGTTTAAAGTTTCTCACCTCTCCTTACCGAAGATCAGATCCCAAATGTTAGCAAAAACTTTCACTTTCTCTTTATGAGGGTTGGGCATATGGAAATGGAGGGGGGAAGGGGGATGAATTTCTTTGAGTTCTTGTTTGGTTTTTAAAATGATTCAAGTTGTTTCTCATTCCATGTCTGTTTTATTGTATTGTATTGTTTCAAGAAAACTGTATCTTTAGTTGTTTGGTCAAAAGTGTTTTCTTTCTGGACACGGCCAGCCTATGAGTCTGAAGCCCTGAAAAGGCAGAGAATCTAAGTTTGGAGAGGGGCTGAAGGGAAAGGACAAGTATGAGCTGTGCAGTCGATCTTGTTTGGAAAAAAAGAGAATGCATAAACTGATCAAATAATGTGTAGTAATTATATATATATATATATATATATATATATATATATATATATATATATATATTGTAGAAAGTAGAACTCTCAGTCCTCTTTCTGAGTGGGTCAGGAGCCAGGAACGCTCTTTAGATGGGGTGGTAAATTCAGTCAAACCGGTACCTTAGCTTTCGCCTTTGCAAAGGGAGGAAATCACAGACAGACAAGTTTGTCCACAGAATTCCTGTTCTTCCGGGAGCAACAGGCAAGTTTTATTTGACAGATGACATAAGCATAACAGACATTTGCATATCCAATAATGTTTCAGACGGAAGTTCCGGTATCCTTATATGGTGTAATAAGATGACCTTACTTGTTTTGGAGCTGGACAGCTCCCACATCCTTTCTTCCTGCCTTCAGCAGGCTATTAACCTTGGGTCTCATGGGAAAGTGAGTCAGCTTTGAATCTTAGCTGATAAAGTATGAACATCAGGAGAATGCACAATAATTTCTACATAATAAGAGAATCAGGAGAATGCACAATATTTTTTACACCCTCTTTAGAACTCATTTTAAGAGTTCACAAACCTTAAGTGTCATCATTCAAACACCAAACTTTAAAATATAAGATATACAATTAAAATATAGGATCACATCTACCAAAAGAAGTTGTAAGGCAAAAAGTCATGTAATACTGAGTAAATATTAAATGTCAAACCCAAAAAATTTAATACCGTATATACCAAAATAAGTAATGTGACCTAAATCAGTTCCTGAAGCGAAGAAAGCAACTTTACCACAGAGCATAGCGTAACACATTCGTAATATGACACGCAGAAATCGTAATACCTTCAGGTAAAATGGCAACTATATATATTTTTCTGCAAACAGGTGAGCAGATCCAAGGCATTATGTGCAGCACCGAAAAACCCACCGGCAATAAGAAAATCAGGGAAAAGACTCTATGTTGTGGGAAAACTGTGTTGCTACTCTGGCGCCGTTTCAGCAGTAACCTCACGGTACATAAGCAGGACCTGCAGGACCCAAAGAACGGAACATAAGAACAAGAAATATAAGCATGGAAGCTGTAATAGAAACCAATATCAGACTAAAACTTAACAAACTGAAACGGAAACAAACACAGTCTAAAATTATAATAGCACATTCAAGCATTCACATGTAAAATAGAAACCAAAACTAAGCTAAAACTAGAAACGCGCAAAGAGGTGTGTGCCATCCATCTTTGTAATACAGGAATACAGTCTTTAGGTGGTTTCTTGTGGGAGCGGTTGCTTGACATCACTCAGGTATTTCAGCTAACAGTATATGGTGGTTTCTGGTGGGGGCGGTTGCCCTTTATGATTCTCGCACATCTCAGCTGAGCGGTCACTGCCACTAACGTATCGCAGCACAGCCCTGCTATAGTGTTGCAGGAGGCTCCTCAGGCGGAGGAACCTTTTTGTGATGTGAAGCGTGCATCCAGGTTGCACGCTCAGGGACCCACACAGCCGTGTTAGTGGTCAACAGGATCTGGAATGGGCCAACCCAGAGCGGGTGATTCCACCTCCTGCCTCCTAAAACTCCTCATCAGAGGGAAACCACCAGGTTGGAAAAGGTGAAGGACGCCTTCAGCTGGACATGGGAGGGCCGCTGCTACCTGGGACCGGATGCCTGAAAAAGTCTTGGTGATCACAATAGGTTAGGATATTAGCTTCATCCAGGGCTGTCTCCGGTGGAGGTGCAGTTGGTGGACCCAGGCTCATGCAGGGAGGAGCTGTAAACAAAATCTCAAACAAACAAAGTCCCACCCTTCCCTGTTTACGCATGCGCAGATACATTGTGACGGAGCAGCTCCGTCTCCCTGTCTGAGTGAGCACAGTGAGCCCACCCACATACACACACACCTACACGCTGGCGCGCACATCCATGTCATAAACCAACTTTGCTGTTCTCCAACCACGTTATTTCGAAGATTATCCTCCATTTCTTACAGTTTAGAACTTGTGTGCACACTTGGTCATTACTAGTTTTCCGCATACACACACACAAACATTTACTCACCGCGGCTCCGCAGCACGGCGTCTTAGCCACGCCCCCTTTCCTCTCTCCTTCACTGACAGGCAAACCGAGTGATTTGTTTTTCCTGTTGATATGATTTTGATGCCAATTTTGACACAGCTGTTTCTGATTTAAATTTTCTTTATTATCTCTGTTATAGTTTAAAGGAATTAATTGTTTGAATTTCTGTTAACTAAAATGTGGAGATAAACAAAGAATCTGATTGTAATGGATTACTGAAATGAATTATTTTCTGGGATTTAATATGTTGAGTAAAATGCCTGATTGGGTGGGAGTGGTCATAAGAGGTATATATGGAGGTACTTCTCTCCCACTATGCAGAGTGTGTGTTACTGATTGAACAGGCAGAAGGAGTGTTAATCAGAAAATTTAAACACAAAGGTGGTGTTCAGACAAAACATTGTTGGTTTTTGTGTCTGCCATCTCACCCTCATCCTTGCTTTATTTTTTTGTAAAATTCTAAAGACTTTATTAAAAAAAGATAACAAATGGAATCTCTCTTGGCTTGCCTCCTGTTTTGAGTATTTTTCTGGACTTCGTAAGAGAACCCCGCGACATACATCAACACCAGGGAAAGAGCTTCAGGCCAAGGAAGACCTGTGTCTTCACAGCATTACGTTATTTTACTTTTTCAGTGTCCCATTCTCTCATTCAACAGCACCTCCGCTGGCCGCATTTTTTATCTTGGGAGGGAGAGTTCAATTAAATCCATCATTACATGTTCCAAGGGACCTTGGTGGCAGATGAGCTCCTGGGTGGGAGTCCTGCTGCTTCCTTCCTGGGTTATGAGAAGCACAAACCATGCCAGCACTACAGAAATTTTGCACATAAACTGAAAAACATTTTGTGAACTAACGTTGTGGGAGACAGGACATGCCTTAAGGGCCCATCCAGCCTTCAGGCGTGTGCTTGGCATCAGCCTGCTTCCATAGTTTGATGTCGTTAGGCCAAGCCAGTGATTGGAGGGCTGAGAAGGAATAGGACTCTGAAAAAGAAGCAAAAACAGTAAAAGGAGCAGAGGAGGGAGGGGGGAGGAGAGAGGCAGATTTTGTAGCCGCACCAGCTCCCGCCTTTCCTGCAGAAATGGGATCAGGGGCATTAGTGTGTACATTGAATCTGCAGACCGTGATTTTAACTGTAGCAATAAGGTATCCAAGAGCTGAGAGACCAGGTCCTGATGAAAAATTTGCTTTCGATCAGACTTGAGAAACCCATGATGGTGCCACAGCGCACCAAAGTCATGCACTACACCTAATGGCAGCAGAGTCAACAGCTGTCAAGTCCTGGACAAAACGCCATTCTTCCAGCGCAGAGGTAGGGGGAGATATTTCTCACCGGTAGAATGGTAACGGCATGGTAACGAGAAACCCATCAAATGGAACTATGACGCCTGCTCGCATGAGAGAGTCAAACATCGGTCGAATGCCTGCAATGGCCTCGGGTCTCAGGGGATATTGAGCGCACAAAGGAAAACAATGAGACTTATGAGTGACCACAAGCGGCTCGCAGTTCTTTATGAGTCCAACATTATATTTGTGGCTAGCCCACATCGAGTCAGGGACACAGCTAAGCTCTGGGATGTGTGGCATTACAATCATCAGAGCTTCAAAGTAAGCAACAGTTCAGAGAGCGATGAATGATGGGATCACAGCTGTTTCGTAAACTTAAAACCGAATAGGAAGTCACGCCGTCTGGGAGGATGCACCAGTCTGTAGCCTGAGTGCTTTTACCTAAGGGCCCAAATCTCTCCATAAATTAAGGACAATTAAACCAGCGAGATGCATGCACTGGTCTCCAGGGTATTGTTCATGTAACACTATTTATTTAAGTACTTTTATTTCAAAAAATAACTAAACACATTATTTTTAGTAAGTTTTTTTTTTTTTTATAATGTAAAAACTTTTTTTTTGAAAGTACTTTTCCCCTCAAAATTTTACTAACAAAAATGATTAAACCCTAACCCTAAACTACAGCACAATATTACATTTCTTAAAACTAATTTTTAATATATTAATTAAAACTAAAATGTCAGACACGCCCATTCTCTGACCGACCTGGACTAGTCTGGACTTGTTCTGCACCTGCTCACCATGAGCTGCCTTTGTGGACTTTGTTGGAAAGGTTGCTGGAATAAAAGGTATGTATTGTTTTTTTTTTGTCATATTTATTTTGACTTTAATAACATTTGTTGTATGTCTTATACAAAAAGGATTTCATTAGGTCAATTTCAGTTTATTGTTTTAAGCAACAGCTTCACTAAACTCTGTTAGTCAGTTAACTTTAGCATTACATTAGCACTGTGCTTAATGATGCTTCTAGTCTGTATCATCACTAGGTTAATTTCTAATGAAACAAAAAAATCATAATGTGAGACATTTTATTTTTAAGGTGTTTTATTTTTCCAGCTCTCATGAAACAAGTTTCCCAGCCACCAAAAAACCTGCAGGTGGAACTGATACAGGTAAGATAAACTGGCTAAAATAAATATTACTTAAAACAGGGGTGGGCAATTGTTTTGACTCGTGGGCCACAAAGGGTTCTAAAATTTGGCATAAGGGCCGGACAAGGAGCAGATGGAAGGAGAGATTTGGTAATTAACCTCATAAACTAAAAAAATAATAGGGAATTTAGAGAAAAACATGCTTTAATTTGGATTCAAATTCACATATATTAATTTAAAAACAGAAAATTTGGGAATTTTAATTTCTAAATTTTGATTTTTGTTCATCTTTTGTGATCCAATGGGTTGATGTTCTTCAGAGGAAAATGTGAACTCAAAGAAATGCTGCATTTATGTGGTGTAGGAATAATCCGAAAGATCACCATCTGACTCAGAAAGGAACACACACGAACGTCAGAGAAACAACACCATTCATGGGAAGAAACCAGAAATACAATGAAAATAAAACAATAATTAGGATTTTTGATTCAATGTATTTTAATTTGGAGGGCCACATTAAGTAGCTTAAGGGGCCGCATGTGGACCCCGGGCCGTAGTTTGCCCACCCCTGACTTAAAACATGAATATGTTGTGTTGTCTCATTCCCAAAAAGATATTCTTTTTCAGTTTCAGTTTCAGTTTATTCATTCATTGTTTCAAGCATGGTCAGTTACAGCTTATTTCAACCGACATAGACAAATCATATATGTAAATAACCAAAATTAATTTATCCTCAGATTCAAATAGTGTACTTCCAGGTACCTCTTTGATATCTTTCTTTTCTTTATAAGAACTAAATTGTCAATGCTTGAAACGGGAAGGGAAGAAGCAAAGCTTATTTAATCCCTTCCCCTCTATCATCTACATAACTGACAGCATGGTTGCTATATTTTCATTTATCTAAATATAGTACCTTATACTAACTTTATCCAATTAAATATTTATATCAGTAATCACAATAACCCTTATCAATAATAATACATCAATACTGTTCCTATAAGACCACTCAACCAACGCTTTCAGATCTCACCTCAGTGCACCATCCACAATTCAACACTATGTCCATCCACCCTTGTGATCATTATTTCACCTCCACCTCTATACTGGGACAATAACATTTCTTTGTATTATTTTTTAAACATATGAATATTAGAGCATTGTTTGAGGTCCTCACTTAACATATGCCACAGTTTGATGCCACACACTGATACGCAGAAATATTTCCTTTTAGTTCTTGCAAATTGTATTTTAAATTTTTTATATCCTCTTAAACTATACCCTTTATTATTTTCATAGAATAGCTTTTGAATATTATTTGGTAATGAATTTCTATCTGCCTTGAATATAAATTGTGCCGTCTGAAATTTTACCAACTCAAATAATTTCAAAAGTCTAGATTGGAGGAATAAATCGTTTGTATGATCAAGGTATTTAGCTCCATGGATAATTTTTATTGCACGTTTTTGACTGAAAAATAAAGGTTGTAATGCTGTTTTATAATTATTGCCCCAAATCTCAATACCATAAGTCAAATATGGTAAGATCAGAGAACAATATAGTAAATATCTGCTTTTATAATCTAATATGTATTTTACTTTATTTAAATAAAAAATACTTTTTGACACTTTGTTCTGCGTATTTCTGATGTGTGGCTTTCCAACTTAACTTATTGTCAATTATGAGTCCCAGAAATTTATATTCAGTTATACTTTCACTGTCACATTATTCAGTTGATTCATTTAGTTCTGTATTGACTTTATAGTGACCGACATTACCTTCGTTTTACTTAAATTTAATTGTTTATTGTAATTCATCCAGATATTCAAATGTTTTAGTTCTTTATTTACTACATTAATAGGTCTTTATAGTTGTCTGCTGAATAAAATATGTTTGTATCATCTGCAATAATATAAATATTAAGAGTTTGGATACATTGAAGATGTCATTGATGTAGATATTAAATAATAAAGGACTCAGAATTGATCCTTGTGGGACACCACAAACAATCTCTTTAGTATCCGACACAATTTCCCCCAGCAGCTCAAGATCTAGACATGTGTTCCTTCCAACCAAAGTAAGATTTAATCCAGTTAGAGCAACTTTCATAGACACCATAGCACTCTATTTTTTATATATAGAATGGAGTGATTCAGTGTGTGTCAAGAATGACTTTTTTCCTAAAAAGATTTCTATAAATGTTCCTAAAAAATCCAAGAACCAGGCCCTATTGATCTTAGTCACCTTTATTGACTTTTTGCAAAAAGGAGAAATCCGACGAACACAACTGCTCAGAGTTACCTTCGTCGGAGCTCTGACCTCCACACGCAAAGACATGCACTTTTATACACTGTACAGGAACTCGAAATACAGGCATGGTCTTATCCTCCAGGGGTCCTGTGTCAGAGGTCATAAGCCTATGTCCTTATAAGGAGTTGTGTGCGAGCACAGAATTCGAATTCTTAAACATTTCTGAAAACTTTCCGAAGCCTGGAGAACAGCCCCAGGGGAAGGAGTGACAAAACAGTTTGTAGATTCACTCATCAGACATCAGATATAAGACATACCAAAAACCTTCCATGAGGCCTGAGTGGAACCCTTTTTGGGCAAGGTGAGGCCACACTGGCTTCAAGGCCCACACATAAACATAATTTTTGTTAATATTCCAACATTTCCGCCGTTGTGGGTCTTGAAGCACTTGAGCTTCGCAACAAGCAATCTTGAAAACATCAGTTTTTAAGTCTCCTGCATGAACAGTTTTAACCTAAAACATCAGAAACAGATTTTTCTGTTCTGAGCCCGTGGAGGGGCAAAAAACCCAGTGGGAAATTCCCCCTCGTCCACTCATGGTGCGAACACTTCAAAAGCCACAGGTAGCTAAGAAAAGCAGGGACTATAAAAAATGTACCTTAAGCAACATATCATCATCGTCATCATCAGAATCATCATTGTCACCAGCCTGCAAAAGAACTATACTGCTGCTGGTCTTCAATTTTATTATAATAGACGTTGGATAAGGCTACGTAGGCAAGGAATCAAACAGCAACCAAAACAGTAAGAATTGAAGTAAACACAGCAGTGAAATCAAGTGTAGAAGAAAGAAATAAGGTCTTGTATGCCCCAAACATATCTAACCAACTGTCCCACATGGATGTATCAACACCTGAATGTTCCTTCCTTCTCATTTTATTGCTCAGACTGTCGCAGTCCTCCTACTGCATGAGTCAGGCTTCCATCGGCGGCGGTTGCCGCTAATTGTTTCTTGACAGCTTCGAACCCAGGTTGGGTCCAGTTACTGAGGTTTTGGTGAATTTGTCCTGTCTGTTTCCCCTTTCGCTGAGGGACAACCCATAGAATCTGGAGTTGGTTGTGGTAGTTGTCACAGAAATCGTCATTGCTCTGGGTTTTGTGACCTGCTATAAGGACTAGAGCTGGGGTAGGAGATCAGTTGGTTTCTTCAAACACATAAGGTTTTAGTACCGGGCGTCTTCCACTCCTACCATCCTTCAGAGAGGTACCAGCTTCTTGCAATGGCTCTGGTGGATCCAAGTGGCTCTCTCAACAATCTTCCAGCAGTGGAGGTGGTCAGCTGGACAGTGAAAGATCTCCACAGCGGGAACGGGCAGCCAGGTTTTTCTTTTGATCACCTTGATCAGGATCTGGTCACCTGGCTGCAACAGCTCCACCTGTGAGGAACAAGGAACATCTGGCAGATTATTTGTTCTCGACACTCTTTCACTTTGCAACAATTCTCTCATCCATTCTGCTGTTTCTGTGGTTGGTTATCTGTGGTTGGCTATCAGCTCGGGGGTGCTGTCTATGCTCTGGGTTTTCTTTTTTTTTTTCTCTTCCTTTTGTCAGCCAGGATTTGATCATGCAGAACTGTGCAGGCAAGGACTGATAGGCAGCCTTTGAAGTTATATGGCTTCCATGTTGCCTTGTTATTTGAGTGAGTTAAATGTATTCTAATCTTATCAATGACTTGGTTGATCAACAATGTGTATGTGTAGGTGTCTTTATGTTGTATGTTGGTACATCAAGGCAAAAGTTCTGTTAGTCAAAGTCATATACACAAAAGATCAAAAGCATAATTAAAAAGCTTAAGGGAATATTCAAGTTAAAACTTAAGGGAAAAATAAACGAGAAAATTAAAAAAGAACTTTAAATGTTATGAATAGCTATTTAAGAAATACACAGAAACATTCACACACATAAAACTCACTGAGACAACGTTCTACACACTCACACTGTCCATGGACAAACACACCCACTCTTTTTACAATCTTATTTTATTTATTTTAGTTTTATTTTATTTTATTTTATTTATCCAATATCCAATTTTATTTTATTTTATTTATTTTTATGAGCTCAGTTGTTAACAGGCCTTGTATTTCTCAGCTGTAATCAATAAGTCTATAATGTGATCACTCTTTGTTTACTTACTTGATGGTCCACTTCAAAGGTGGGGGCTCCACCTTTGCTACTCCAGGTCTGATCAGCTCCCCCTCTGCAGGTCCCCGCACGTTTTTTTTTTTCTTTTTGTCTTTTCTGCCCACCCCCAAAATAAACCTTTCCCCAGCGCTTTACCCTATTTCACTCTTAAATCACTTTTTTTCCCGACAAAAACCTTTTATTCCGTCTAATCAATCTATTGTCGACAGCCACGTACAATTTTTCATTGGTGACTCCCGGCGATAGAGTTGATTTAAAATTACTTCTGCCAATTAACACTTTGTCCCACGTGTGTTAAAACGGTCTTGATCAATTTCTAATCGACGGTCACGTACAACTCTTACATTGGCGACCGCTGAAAATATTACTGATCAAAGAACACCTGTTCCGCGTGTGGGGGCGGACCCGTCGGTTCAACTCTTACAACCCACTAGGATTTTCTCTTCACTCTTATACTTTTACCTTTATTCTTATTCACTTTTCTTCTTATTCACTTTTACACTTATTCTTTCTTATTTCTACTTTTTTTTTCCTTAAAACCTCATATTAGACTGAATCAATAACTGACCTGGTTCGTTGGCCCTCAGGAGACGTCACCGCCTCGGAGGGCTGCTGGGGAAGACCCTATCGACTGGCCCCGGAGTCAACGTCGTGTCCGAGGTCTTCTGTTCACGGGTCCGG
>ML136662.1:0-168218 GCA_003999625.1 Oryzias javanicus
TGTTTTTTGGTTTTTTTTAGTTTTTAAAAAAACTTTTTTTAGTTTTTAAATTTTTTTTGTTTTTTGTTTTTTGTTTTTTTTTAGTTTTTAAAAAAACTTTTTTTTTTAGTTTTTAAAATTGTTTTTGTTTTTGGTTTTTTTTAGTTTTTAAAAAAAACTTTTTTTTAGTTTTTAAATTTTTTTTTGTTTTTTGTTTTTTTTTAGTTTTTAAAAAAACTTTTTTTTATTTTTTAAATTTTTTTTGTTTTTTGTTTTTTTTTTTTTGTTTTTTCTTTTTTGTTATAAATATATAAAATACAAATAAAACAATTACAACAAAATCATTTTTAAAAAGTATCTTAGACTTCAAAGAGGGATTATGAAAAGGACAATCAAGACGCCGTTATGCAGAAACATGTTAGCTTTACGGCCTAAAACCACTTTTCTCTGCTGTGGTCAGGCGTCCACTTTGGGTTTTTTTCCAGCCTTTCTAAATATGTTGAGAAACTTCTGACCAGCAGTTTTCTTCTTAGACTTCTGTTTCATCTCATTCACCTGCTGCTGTACTTGATCAAGTTGGACCATCAAAGCGTCTTCCATAGAGCTGATGATGGTCTCTTTCTCCTGCACAACTTCCTTCAGGTGAACAATTGTTTGTAAGAGGCTGGACTTTTCTGTTGCCCTCTGCTGCTTCTGGTCTTCTTGTTCTTCCTGGACTTTGACCAAAGCAGCTCTTAATTTCTTGGACTCTTCTGCCTCCAGCTCAAAGCTGAGCTTGGTTTGATTTGTTTGGATTTTCTCTTTTTCAACATTTTCTTCCAGTTGTTGTATTTTCAATTCCAGGTCAGAGTTTTTCTTGCAGAAGGTCTTTTTGACCTCCTCAAGCTGTTGCTCCTGTTGGTTCACTTTCTCTTTCAACATGATTCTTAGATTATTTATGGTCGAGTCTTTTCCTCTGATCGTTTCTTTGAGTTTGTCCATCTGCTTTTCGGCATTGGAAAACAATCAAAAAGTGTCTTTCTCTAACGTGAGACGCAGCAACCCTTTCCTCGTGAACTTTTCTTAATCGAGCCATTTCTTGGTTGATGAAGGTGTTTCTTCTCTGCCATTCCTGTCTTTCTTTTTCCAGCTGACATTGTGCGTTTTTTAATGCCAGCTGATGTTGATTCAGGAAATGGCTCCTCTGCATTTCTGATTCTTCCCTCTGTTTCTGTAATGTCACTCTTAAAGTGACAATTGAAGCATGTGTACTGGCAGTTTCTTGCTTCTGGTGGGCTAAGCGTGTCTCTGCATCATTGGCTCTGGCCGTCTCTTCTTTCAGGGATGTTTCCTGCTGAGACATTTTACTGGTGAGGTCCAGATGTTGCTGCTGTTGCTGCTCAAGAGCCGTCTTTAGCTGAGAGATTTCTCGGATAAAGGACGAACTCTTGCTCTCCAACTCTTGTCTTTCCTTTTCCAGCTGATTGACGTTCTCGACTAAGACTTCTTTTTGCTGCAGAGCCTCTTTTAACTGAGAGATTTCTTGTAAGAAAGAGGACTTTTCTTCCTGCAGTTGCCTCTTTTTTGCTTTGAGGTTCCTCAGAAAGGTGTTAGCTTTTGTGGCACGTTTGGCCTCGTCTTCCATCCGCTCCATAAAGTGATCGACCTTCAAGGTAGCATCCTCCAGCTTCTTCTCTTTCTGCTGGAGAAGCTCCTTCAGGTGCTGAAGTTCACTTTTCAGAGCAGCGTTCTCCTCTTGAAGAGCTTCATCTGCCGCTGAGGTTGACTCAGAGGTGGAAGTCGGCTTATCAAGAGGAGTCACACTTTGTTTTCCTTCTCCAAAGGTTTGATTTCCACAGGTTGGGATGATGCAGGGACAGAAACCGGCTTCACTGGAACGTTTGTTGCCAGGTGAAGGGTGGTGACTTGAGCAAAACTTAAACCTTTTCCAGCTGGAGTCTGCTTTAGCTGGAAGATTGCAGGTTTGAGTTTTTTCTGCAACTCCCGTCTTTGTGGTTTTGGACTTTTTGGAGTCTCAAAAAAGTCCTCATCATCACTTGCAATTGGGGAGTAACTACTCTCCTCAGGGTCATTCCAGTCCATCCAACCTTCTGGTTTAGGGGAACCTGTCCACGGGTCCACTACTTGTCTCATTCTGACTTCTGATCACAATGCAACAATAAAGGTTCTTTGTAACTGGAGGTTAATCTCGAGCTTCGTTCTTGATACTCTGATCGCTGAACGCTCTGTGAGAAACTGGATCTGAGGCTGAGCTTTTATAGCTCTTCTGGTGACGTCATATGACGTCACTCTTTGATGTATCGGTGACGTCACTCTCAAAAAACTGATTCAAGTCCCTCTTTAAGGTGACACATTAAGATTTAATTATTTTTTTTAGTAATTAATTTAGTAGTTCGTTTGAAAATTATTTAGATGTCATTCATTCTAACTAAAATTATTTAATAGCAATGAGCCTCTGATCCATGAATTCAAATTTATTTTTTTCTCGCCCCCCTCCCCTTTGCGCATGCGCGTCAGTTTCGACCGTCTCCTTTCTCTTCCTCTACTTCTCCTTCCCGCACTACGAGAAGCTGCACGTCGGACTTGGGGTTTGAAAATAAAACTACTTCCTGGTAAGTTTCCTTTGATTTTACGTGTTTTATCATGTTCGTATTAGTTGTATCACTTCTGCAAAGTTTCACGGTTTTACGTATTTTTACGGCAGTGTGTGAACGGCGAGTGTTTCTAGTTTTAATAAAAGGCGGACTAGCTTAACTAGCTTAACTAGCTTGGCTAACCGTGGCTACTGTGGTTTAGAAAGAACGTCTCGTTAACAGAGGAAGAAATCGATCAGTTGATGTACTTTGAGAGGACTTGTTAAAAGAAAAAGAAAAGGAACCATGATGCAAAATCAGCAGTTAAGCTGCGAAATAGCAGGACCCGATGTTGCCAGGTAGTTTACGGTTTTCCAGCCCAAAGTCATCTAAAAGCTAAAAACCCCCCAAAATGGCTGTTATTCGCACACTTTTTAAATGCGACCAAACCCAAAAAATGATGGAAATGTATGTTATACCCGTGGTCAAGATGCTCTTTGCTGCTTTGCCCGGATGCATTTTATGTGCGTTCAAGTCTGAGTGACCTATTATCATCAGCAGTTATTAATCTTTGATTTATTTTTCCGTTTAGATTGAAAGTTGAATTTGAGAAATTTAGAATTGTATTACATCCACTATTTAGTATAGTCAGTCAGAGCAAGATCTAAAATAAATGACTATAAATAAACTTGAACAACCATCAAGAGCAAATGTGAGTTTACTGATGTAACCCCCCAACATCAAGATTATAATACTGTTAAGTTACTTCATGACTAAAAATGAATTTAAATACAATTACCCTTTTACTACCCAATACTGACATTGATAAATGTAGTTTAGTTCTACCTCTAATTCCTTCTTTAGATCATGATTTTAATATTGGTTAAATATAATTTATTGTAATTTCATAAACTGTATTTGACAAATTCAACCTGCATGTTTTTCCTGTTAATGTAAAGATAATTAATAGTTTTAAATGTCCTCAAATGCAATTTTGACTTCTTTTCAATCAACTTCTGAATGACCAAGTATTCTGGTAAGTTTACTGCACATCTAATGCATTTGTCTGCATGTTTTTCAGAGTCATCGTCCCTGTTTCCACTTCCAGATAACTATCTGTGGCAACCTCCTACAAATAGGAAGTGAATATTAAGTTTTCTCTTAGCAGTTGATAATCAGTATTATATATATTTGTTGAAGTGATAATTGTGTGCTTTTTTCCTTTTTCAGGTTTATGTGTGGACATGCAGAGAATGCAGTTTGGAGTCATCCAGCAGGTATTTGTTGTTCAAACATTATAGACAGACTGGTGGGTTTTTAGGGGGCAGTCATCTTAACCTCTGTGCTTTCCTGAGCATGTTTACATTAAAAGCAGGGTCATCTGGACCCCACAAGACAACGCTCTGAACATGTGTTTCCTAGGATTTTTGATCTTCACTGGTGTCTGTGGCAGACGTAAAATCCTGTCCACTTTTGTCATGGCCACCTCAATATAACAATGGGGTCATCTGGACCCCATAAGAGAGCAAGAGGGTTAAAATTCCTGCAACAATCCTCCTTTATCAGTGTGTCCTCTTCTCTAGCTTTGCCCTTTCTTCTTTCATCTTCTTCATCACCAGAGTCAGATAACTCCTCCTCCATTTCTATCTTCAGACTCATCACTCTGACTCTCTTTTTACCTCCACACCAAACTCCTCCTTTGAGATAACTCCTCCTCCATTTCTCCTCCCATCTCCACCATGATAGAACAACTTGAACCTGCTCCTGAGCTTCTAGCCTTGCTACCTTTCCACCTGCTCTCCTGGACACACAGTATGTCCACCTTTCTCCTCTGCATCATGTCAACTAACTCTCTACCTTTTCCTGTCAGAGTTCCAACATTCAAGTGGGAGTGGAGAGGGATTTTGGTTATCGTATTTTCACGGCCATAGGGCGCACTGGGTGATGGGGCGCAGTTTGAGTTATTGGTGCTTTTTCTGTATTTAACAAATACTTAAGGCGCTCTTGACTATAAGGCGCCGGCATGGTAAAACTAGGGTTGGTCACTGAGGTTTGATTCCAAGCAGAAACACACCAACACGGAGTGCACTTTCTCCCTGTTTTCCGCAGTGAGGAAGTGAAAGTTTCCTCGTGCGCTCCTCCACCTGCTCCACTGACAGGTGAAAGCGTGCGCGGGAGGCAGAGCGACCGCGAGCAAAAAGATCCCAGCTAAAGTACCGATCCATATGCAGACAGAACCCTGCTTTTAATGTAACATAACATGGTTTGTGAGAGCGGTAACAGCAGTAACCGGTCCAAACACCGCACTAAAAGAAAAGTGCAGGACATTTTAATAAAAGGAGGGGAAATAAATCTGGACACAGGCGCTTTAAAGAACAATGATCAGATAAAATGAAGTGACTGAAAGTTCACAGGTTGCCTCAATAATAACAAATTAATCCGACATAAAATTCATTTTCCTTCCTCTTTTTCTTTTTTTTTGAAAATGAATGACATAAAATGTCAAATGAATTAGAACTAATTTGAACAGTATGGAGCGAGGGAGCACGGACACGCACAGACACGCGCTCCCTCGCTCCGTCCCACACTTCACCATTCAATGTTCTTATGTAATCCGCCTGACAAACAAAAACAAAAAACAATACAGTAGGCGCATCGCTCTATAAGGCATGCCGCACATTTTGGAGAAAATTTGAGACTTTTAGGTGCGCCCTATGGTGGTGAAAATACGGTACTTTTGCTTTTGGAGAAGTCAAACACCTGTAGAATGATTAGTTTTGAATCCAGTTATTTGTTGTGTTTCAGACCTCTTCCACTGAAGATGACGTCGTGGAAAGCATTGCAGCCACGGTCAGCCGTCTCAGAAGAGACGGGATTCAAAAGCCAGAGGATGGTGGCATTGCTGTTGAAGGAGTTCAAGTCTGGACCGACCTCAGGAGTGTCATGGATTCATATTGATCTACGCACTGGATCACAGTTTTCCAGAGGATCTCAAGTTCACTTTTGAGTTCTGTCAGAAGATCAAATGAACCGAGATTGACACAAGCTGAATCCTAAAATCCAGCAGCTGATGATGAAGCTGTTTGCTTTGTGCTTGAGAACATGGACATCAGACTGAGAGACCCCACCACCCAATTTCTACACAAAGACCTCTGCAGTGGATTGGGTTTTTGTTCCACTTCAAATTGACTGTTTACCAGATTCTCCTCTTCCCCCCTCCCCTTAGCCCTCCCCCTTGAGTTGAAGTGGAAGTCCTGTCCGGGATTATTATTTTTGAAGTTTCCCACTCCAAACAGAGGGGTCCAGAGTCCACTATCGCCAGAGTAAACGGCGAGTAAAGCACTTTTCATCACGTTGGTGTTCTCTGAACCACAGAAGTTTCCATTTCAAACAGTCAGTGGTGGAGATCTTGAAGACCAGGAACTATCAGCTCTGGTTTACTTAGTCTGGCCTTCTTTCTATTGTGGATTTACTTTCCCAGGTATCAAATTCATGAAAGCAGGGTCAGTTCTACGCATTTGAAGAACTCCTTTTCTACCAAACTAAACTGTAGTAATTGGCTGTGAGGTCTTTTGAAATCCCACCAATCAGACAGTTTTCCAGTTAATTTGTCAACTTTTTTTCTTTCATTTTCCTTTTTTAAGATCTGCTTAAAATCTTAGTGTAAAACTGGTTTAAGTTTAAAGTCCACGCTTTATATTTGAAAAAAAATAAGTTTATATATTACAAATAGATTTTGAAACTGTCAGGGTATGCATCCTCATGTATTGTGAGGACGGAGTTTTATCCTCAATTTATTTTGACATATTTTCCTTTTTCAGAAATGTTTCTATTTTTTATCTTTTATTTTAAAATATTAGTTTATGTCTTAAGTAAATCGTATGTTGGCACACTGTTGAAAGTGTTTCCTTGAACATTTAATTGTATTTTTTCAGAACTGCATTTCAGAGACCAAAGAATGTGTTTTTGCTGTAATCAAGTCTAAATAAAATTGAGTTAATCTATTTTTATTTGATGTCATTATTGTAACATTTTCACTTCCACTGAGATAAATTAAATTGAGTTGGTTGAACACAAAACACTTCTCATAAGACAAAGTAAATCATTTAAATTAATAGAATGACTTTATTTTGAGTTAAACTAACATAAATAATTTCTTTTTAATTTATGCAATGTTTCCATTTCCAGTAACTAAATAAAGGTTGGTTGGACTAACTCTCATACTTTGCATTGTGTAAATGTGTACAATTTGAGTTCAGACTCCACATATTTACTGGATGGAAAAACTGCCCTTAATTAAATGGAGTTGATCAATGAATCCTTTTTTTGACGGAGTCTTCTTCTGCAGCAGGTTTCTTCCTCAATCCTCCGTTCACACGGCGTTCTCTCCACTTTGTCTCTCATTCCGGGGATTCCACTGAAACCCTTCATGTAGTCTGTCGCTGGTTTCAACTGTTTTAGATGACTGAAGTGGTTTTGTTAGAATAACGAGGACTGAATTGGAGAAAACCATCAGTAATAAACGGACTCAGCAGAACTCCAGAGAGTTGACACGACCCTGCTAACATCTGCAACAGCAGCAGTCTTCAGGTGGATGGAAAGGATGCAGCGTCTAGCTGCTCCCAAAACACCTGAAGAGGATCAAACTCAGCACCAGGACCGCTGTCTTCTGTCCTTCAGGGAAATCTCTTCTGTTAGTCGACAGAAGAACGTCTCAATCTGTGCTAAACATCCAGAAATCTTCATTTCAATAAAGAAACTTTCACTCATGAAATTCTTCTCAGCAGAAACAGGTTTTCTCTGTTCAGAAAGTCACAGCAGAACTTTCCTTCTCAGATGTTTCCTTCATCTAAAACAGGATTTGTTGGCTCAGTAAAGTCAGTACGGAAGCCTGTTGGGTTTTGAAGATCCTCCATCAAACTCTGCAGCTCCTGCTGTGATGTTTCTCTCTAAAACTGAGAACTCTTTTAGAGTTCAGTCACAGTTTCAGGAATGAATCAAAGAAGAGCAGAGAAAACTGCTGCCTCACTACACAGAACTGATTCCACTGATGAACAACAGCACATTGGACTGAACCATGAACATGAACCATCAAACCAGATGGTTTTGTGTTTACCGAGCATGAAAACAGACAAAAAGCTTGAACTTTAAAGGTGCCGGTAACATCACATGAGAGGTTAAAGGTCACTTTGACCTCAGATGCTGAAATCTGAGTTGTGGCGGGTTGTTGCCACTGGGTGGCAGTAAAATCCTGTTAGTTAACAGTGAACAGTTCTAGACGCTTGTTTAAATGAGAGGATGCTCATATCTCCACTTTCAATTGGTTTGTGTGACACCTGGGACGTCCCAGGACACGACCAGCTCAAGAAGACATTCTTCCAGTTCAGTTAAATCAGCTGGATCTTCAAGTTGGAATACAAAGACTAACCAGTTAACAATCTATAGTAAACAGTGAAGTTGGAGGATTACAAATGAGAGATAATTGTTTCTTAAAATAAAAAGGGTAGAAAAGTAAAAAGCAGATGAATGGTGGCGTGGATATCAACGTCAGGACGATCCGGAGTCTGAACTGTTGCTGTTTCAGGGGAGCCACCAAAAAAGAGCTGGATGATTGCTGGACAGATGGATGACAAACATGATCCATCATGAAGGAATGAATGTTCATCATTCTTCCTTTATTAAACAAAATAATAATGAATTGAACACATCATTATAAAGTTAAAAATCAAAGAATTCTAAGTGCTTTTCTTTAGTAATTTACAGTAGATCTAGCATGTTGTTCTTCATCAACAATTTATTTTTACAGTTGTTTATTACAGCTGGGACAAATAAAGTATAAATCTGATCTGGTTCACCATCAGTCATGAAACTTCTGTTCTCTGAACCCAGGAAAGAAAATCTTGATCCACAATTTACTTTTAAATTTAAAATCAGTCACTAAGCACAGAGTTTATGTTTAACTAGAATAGCATCCTTTTTTTCTTACATGGTAACAAAGAATTTTCTACTCTGCAATATGACAAACATGTGGTCTGCATTAGGATCTGTTTCTTGAAACTAGACAAATATACTAAAAGCAATAGTGCTTTATTTCTTCCAAAATAATAGTAAATTGTTGTTAGCTCTCTTATTTTATCACTGTTGATGATAATTTACTTGAAATTCTTGAATTAAGGTAAAACTCCTGCGTTAATCTTGGCCATACAAATGTCCCAGACTTGAATGAAGATATGAATCCATCTTCTTTTAACTTCTTTATTGTTTTTGAGGTGAACATGACTGGAAACAAACACAAGTATTGCTGGTCTAGGTTGAAAAACAGACATGCAGATGACTACAAACAGTGCTGTAAATGTAATAGCAATGAGTATCAAACAAAAATGTGTGATAGGATACTGTGAAACTTAAAGGTTGTTTGTTTAGGCAACATAACCACAAGTATGATAAAAATAAAAAAGCTAGTACTGATTCCAGAAAGCCTAAAGTCATCATAAGAAGAGCAGAACAAATGATGTTGTAACTTAGAAAACTGGGAGAAAAACTTCACATTTTCACAATCACATCTGTAAACATTTGGACTGAACATCAACATACATAGTTGTAATAGCATTTACTTTTTGTTAGAGGAAGTCATGTCTCCAGCATGGATCGTGTCCATAAGGTCTTCTATCTGCAGCACAAACAGGAGTGTCCTGCTACACTTGGGATCTGTGAGGTGAAAGATGTAACATGCCATGATATACGATCTGTTATAAGCTATCAGGTATGTCCTCCTTTGAGAAGATCAACACAGAAATGGTTCCAGTGGTAGTTACACAGTTGGTGTCACAGACGATCACCACAAGACTGAAGAAAGGTCTTGATTGAAGAAAGATGTTGGGTGTTCTGCCGACTGAAACACAAAAAGAAAAAAAGACGGAAAAAATGAAAAACTATGTTTGTGCGTACTGTTGTGTACGCACAAACATCTTACCTGGAGGATGTGAAGCATCACCTCACTTGAATGTCGTAGCTTCTTGGGTGGAGCGACAGGCGATGGGATCATGTCTGGCAAAGGCTTCATCTAGGCAATTGTTTGCTTTACTGTGAAAAACAAAACAGCATCATTTCATTCACTGTAAAGAAATACATTTAATAAAATAATTTAAAAAATACAAAAACATTACAAGATTTAAGGATGTTACAGTACATACATTTAGCCACCACCAGTTAATAAATGCAGCAACACTGGCTTTACTACACATCTTATACAATTATTTTACGTCTATAAGACAAAATGACAGACACACCTGTACAAAAGCACATACACACGTGGACAAAATTGTTGGTACCCCTAAGTTAAAGAAGGAAAAACCCACAATTCTCAATGAAATTACTTGAAACTTAGAAAAGTAACAATAAATTAAAATTCATTGAAAATTAAACAGTCAAAATCAGCCATCACTTTTGAATTGTTGATTAACATAATTATTTAAAAAAACAAACTAATGAAACAGGCCTGATCAGGAAAAATAGGCTTCACCAAAGTTGCACGTTTCTGCCTGTTGCCATGGCTCCAAAGTAGCTAGAGTCACCAAATTTGGGATTATTCATCACGCTGACAGGGTAATTATGTGCTGTGAGTTTGGTGTATGTGGGCCAAACAGTTAGTCAACCAGGCCTCCGTCAGGCTCTTTGGGCCTACTGAATCTCAGCTGCCTTAAATTCAGCAAAAATGCTTCCTTTTGACCTAAGGACCTGATAGTTGAGTATGATGAATCATTTGGGGTGCTGATACATAAATCAAAAGACAGATAGCTGCTAGCATGTGGCTAATACTAGTTAGCTCGCCATATGATCCAGATCTACCAAACTTGGCAGGCTCGTACAAGGCCTTAAGCATTGCATTATCATGAAGTGTCAGCCATTTTAAAGTAAAAATGGAGCCAGGGTATCCCCCCGAAATCTCAAAAATTCCAACTTTGAGGGGGCGCTGTTCCCAAAGTTGAGATCCGATCGGGGCCCAAGTGGTGTCCCTGCGCTCAGGGTGGCCCCTGAAACAGCATATTTAAGTTTGGTCTTACTGTGACAAGGGGAAGTGGTTGTGGCCAAAAAAAGATGGCTCCGGGATTTTAAGTGTTCCCCATGGTCTAAAAAATACCCTCCAAGTGAAAAAATATTATTCCTTTCTCTAGTGCAAAGTAAATATATTAGTGTTAGTAATCACACAATGTTGATAATTCACCTACTGCTGTCATTGAATCTGTTAAAAACAATAAAGTCATTGATAAGAATGATCCCTTACATTTCAGGTCAGAGTCCTCTGACTGTTTAAACCTCTTTGTGCTGCTGACACTTCTGGACTGGAGATGGATAATGATGGTGGTGCAGCAGCAGCAGCAGCTGTGAGAAAAGAGAGAGACAAACATGAACATCGGTTCCTTCTAAGAAATTTAAGGAAAAATAACTATTTTTTCTCACCGTCATATCTCACAGACTTTGTGGGGGGGGATATTCAGCATGGCTTTCTCCAGCTCAGCATCTTCATCCATTACTGTCATGCAAAGACAAAAGTTGTGCAACTTTTTGACTATGTGACTAAGTAAGCAGATATATTTAAAGTTTTATTATGAATTCATAACTGTGATGCTCATCATTTGAACAGAAAAGGGAGAGGACTAACCCAAACTCTGGCCTGATTCCTTGGGAGATGCAGATTCTTCCTGCTGCAACTTGTGCATCTTTGTTCCTGCAGGACATCTTCTCTTCAGGATGAAAGCTGCATAGCCATCACTCCTGCTCTCCCAGATGTCTCTCCAGGTGCTGCAGGGGCGTCTTCTCCTCTTTGACGGACAACAGTGAGGGCATTTTCCCTCACCAGCTCCTCCTTAACAGCTGGAGATTTGTCCTGGAAAGATGGGTTGTCCTTGAACCGTTTGGCTGTTTTAGTGGGATCCTGGCGAAGAAAACCCAGCGGTCCTCTGCGAAAAACCACACTGATCTTTCCAGGGAAAAAAAATCAAGTTTGCGCATTTTGTCTGTTAAAAGAAAAAAACCTTCAGTTTGTGAAAGATAATCAGTAAACATTCAGACTTTTAATTTTAATTGAAATTTTAATATACATATATATATTTTTATAAACAAAATGAAAATAAGCACATGAGTTGTATAGATAGACCGGGGGTCTGCCACTTGTGGCTCTGGAGCCACATTTGGCTCTTTGACCCCTCCATTGTGGCTCTCGGGATTTTCTATTTGAAATTAAAATACAGAAGTATCAAAGTTGCACGAAAATATTTTGATGGATTTTTAGAGTCTTTTACCACCAGAAATCTGTTGGAGATCAGTGTGCGGAACATCGGATAAGCAAATTTCCCATTGTTGAAAAATTTAAGAATTTTAAGTGTTCCCCATGGTCTAAAGAATACAGCATGGATCACTCAGTTCTGATTTGTGAACTTCTGTTCAAGATGCACCAACGATGGTAAAATTAAACGTTTGTTTTTTTCACTTCTGTCATGACACTACCTACATTTGCTGCATTAAGATAATTAAATGCGGTACAGGGGGTCTTTTATTTTGAAACAATATTATGCAAAACCCCAAGCTGCTTTTTTTCTTGATTATACAAAAAAGTAGGGATGTGAATCTTACAACAAGTCACGATTCGATTCGATTCCGATTCTTGGGGTGCCGATTCGATTCTGAAACGATTCTCGATTCTCGATTCAGACATTTAAAACACAAAGGAAAAATTTTGATAAAAAAAGGGAATCTATTTATGATACTATGCAAACTTATATTATTCAGACCCTCAAGGATTTCACAGAAGATCTTTATGATTGTTCTGGCCCGAAATGTCAGATGTTGCAGCAGCTTTTGTAAAAAGTTGCAATGTGTTTGAATATATACATATTTTTAAAAGCGCCTCAAAATTTTAATTATGAAATACAAATCATATTATCATGTTCCAGTTCTTTTTATTATGACATATGCACAAAGTAAATACAGCACAGCATCATCCCCTTGAGCTGTCTTTAACTTGAATAGAACTGTCAAACATAAAATGAACTTTGGTCTTTCCTGCTAACATAACCCAAATATGTGAGGATTTAAACATATTTTAGAATAAAATATTTCCAGATTTCCAGTGAAAAATCATGAACTTAAAAACATGATAAACAGATGAATCCTCAGATGTTCTCAGAATCTTCCTCTTTATCTATTTCAAAAGCATCACTGCTGAGTTGCTGGTAGAGGAAGACAAAGGCTTTGAGGGGTTGATCTGGTTTTATTGATCTGCTCTGTTTTAAAGAAGCTTCTCTCAGCTTCTCTGTACCTGCGCCCCCCCACCGCGTGCGCGCCCGGGGACAGCGCACCTTCACCCCCGCGTGCACGCAGCGCATGCTCACCTGCGGGGTGACCGTTCACGCGCGTTATTAAGAGAAAAAGTGAGAGGACTATAGAACGATAATTAAAGAGAGCACGGCCGAGTCGGAAGGGAAACGGTCACGTGGTCATCCATGACTGTTGTCACGGTAGATTGATCTCAATAAAGTTGCGGTGAAAATAAAAAGCTGCAAGGTGTGCAACAAATCTCTGGGTTTGATTGGATTTGCATTAAAAGTTGTTATCGAAACATCAGGAAATCCTGGAGGGACGGGTGATTTCAACAGTATGAAGGCAGAGAAAGACTTTTTAAACTTTAAGCTCCGGTGATGGACGAGATATGAGCGCGAGCATTTGAAGTGTTCCCGAAGTGTCTGATTTAGCAGATTTTACACACTGCACGTCATGTCAAGCTCCTTACCCCAGGATTTGTGGAATCCGAAGTGAGCCCAAACATTTGCCAATTGATGACGGGACAGGAGGAATCTTTTTTTCTCCTGCATGTTGCGTAGCGCGCGCGCTCAGTAAGCTCCGCTCGCCTCCAGGGAAAACAAACTACGGTAGCCGTTTCGGGACAAACATTACGGCTTGCAAGTAAGCTAGCAGGTTCGAGCCATTAAATAAAACATATAAATGCAGGAATATGGCGGGAGGGGGCGAATCGATTCTTGGATATTTAGAATCGATTCTGAATCGTTAAAAATGAGAATCTAGATTCGAATGTGAATCGATTTTTTCCGACACCCCTACAAAAAAGGGATGTTTATCAAAATAGTTGCATGAGCATCAAAATAAATGAGCGTCTTATTTTTCTTAAAGGAGGCTTTGTGGCTCCCGCTGGATTGTAGTCAGTAAGAAAAGGACCTGAATGGCTCTTTAAGTGTTGAAGGTTGCACATCCCTGAGATAGACACAATAAAACAAACATTGTGCTGGAAAAGGACTGGGTAAAATAAAATCCTCACCTTGTATGGTGCATACATTTGATTTTTTCATTATTTTTAATTTTCCATTTAAAAAATACTCTGGCTAAAAGCAAAACAGATCCCATTTTAAAATGAATATGGATTTTTCTAGACTTAACACCAAATAAAAATCATGTAGAAATTTAAACTTTCACAAAATTTTATATGTTAGAGGTTAAAACAACAAAACATCTATGTGATCACGCAGATGTGTCTTTGATGGACGGATATCCTAGTCAAACGCTATCAAAAGTCTCGGAACTACCGAACTGAAACGATCAAAAACGCATTTCTTATAGTCTCTCTCTTTTTTTTTTTTTTTTTTAAATCAGACAATATTTTTAATATTTAAAAATGAACTTACCGAAGATCGATGAAGATGCTCTTCGTCCCGCTTTGTAATTCACATCCGGTAGGATTCGCTTGCTCGTGGGATCTGCTGTGGAGCGGGAGCCGCCGCCGGAGCAGAGAGCACTGAAAACCACTAGCGCCCCCAGAAGGCTTAAAGTATATTACATCTGTTGTGGTCTTGGGGTCACGCGGGCCCTGCATTTTGGTAAAAAAAACAAGATGTCATTTTTATTTAAAAAAAAAAAAAAAAAGACAATTTTAACTGGCTAAAATAGTATTTCTGTGTATGCAAACCTTCATTAATTGGATTCTTTGCTTTCTGGATTCAAATGTGGTTTTTGATACTTAATGCTAAACTTACAAGTTTAAAAACATGGGTCATTTTTGCTTCAGGCTGTTCATTTAACCTGAAATGAAGCACAAAACAACCCTCAATGCACTAAACAAACTTTTTTTCCCACCTAACTCATTTCAGACACCTTTGTAAATATCTTTTAGATTTTTCTGTAAAGAATCAAATCATCTGAAATTCTCTGTTTTGACTGTCCAATGCTGGCCTCGAACTCGCGACCTTCTGAACGGCATCAAGAACCCGCAAGAGAGCAGCAACGGTCGTGGTAACGGTCGTTCAGAAGGTCGCGAGTTCGAGACCGGGTGTGGGCAATCGCAGAGTAAAGCTTCAAATCTGACAAGTGCATAAAAAAAATCTTTAAAATCATTACAAAGTTGTTGGAAAATGTTTGAATTAAAAAAAAAAAGAAAAAAACACTTATCAAAGAGACCAACTATTCAAGTTTATGTTGAATGGAGGGGTTTTGGACGACTGAGGAGAAAGAATCAGAGACTCAAAGTGATGTGACACCTCAGTGAAAACTTTTGGTGTTTTTTTTTCAGATTTAATCCGCATTTCTAGGTTAAAAGTGATCCATTTTTGAATAGTATAACTTTGAAATAAGATGTGTGGAACTATATTTCATCAGAAAGTCACTTTTTGCTGTTTTCCTGATCCTTATTCACTGCTGTTGTTTTGGTTCAGGAACATCAATTTGTGTCTTAGCTTGTAAGTTGCAGCTAATGGCTTTATTTTTACATCTTTCTAATTATTCTACCATTTTTTATGCACGTGTGGTATTTGATACTTCATGCTGAGATTGTGAACATCTACTCGCCAGCTTCTGTACATCACCAAGTGATCGGGAGGAAGTGAATGAGTTTATGTAGTTGTTGCTTGGTTGTTTTTCAGTTTTGGATTTTGAGTTATTGTTATACTTTGGTTGGGGACTTTTCTGGATGTTCAAACATGTTGTTGACAGCTCACTTGGAATCCTCATACCCACCCTCTTTATGTGGCGTGAAAGGCAACGAAGCTTCACAGCACTACTATGAAGGAGGTAGAGATTCTTCCTTTTTTTCACCTGTAGCTTTTATTTCAATTTTTCCAAGTGCATCCAGACAACACAACTATAGGAGCCATAAAATTGTGATTGTAGTTCATCTTACACCCAGTAGGGGGATTTTGTATTTAAGGGAAGACGTCACAGTGTTTGACAGGTGTTTTGGCCCGGAAGGGCAAAGGGTTTTTGACCGCTCACGCTCACGCTCACGCTCACGCTTATGCTCGAGGGCAGGCTGGTAATGTCACGCAATCATGTATGCAAAATGACAGATAATAAATGTCAATGTTTTTTGCCATACAAAAGGGAGTGGACATTCAATGAATGGAGCAATCAGGTGCGCGTCAACCTCACTCTGGGTCAAAACATTCTCAGTAGCAAAGCTTAAGGCTTAGCTCCTTTAACATTAGTCAAAAACCTCTTTGATCTTTGGATTACTTCGGCACGTTGGGCGCTGAGTGAAGTAAATGACGCAAAGGAGGACCGCTGCTGATTGAGGTGGGAGAGCGTCGGCCCGGAGGTGGAAGTTCGTTTGGAACCGCGAAAAGAAAGATGAGCGGGGTGGAGCATGGTGGAGCATCAGAACGCTGGATTTCTGGACGATTATTGGATTATTTGACCGTTGGATCACTAGATATCAAGCATTCCACGCTGGACGACAGACGTTGGCCCCAACTCATGAACGTACCAAGACTGTAGCGCTACACTCAATGACATTTTCAAATGTGTGCACACAGTAGAGCATAAATCCAATGCATTGGTCGCCAAAACGAGGAAACTATAAGCGTTTCGTTTATTTGCCTTTCGTTGCGGACAGTTGAAACTATCAGCTGCAATTATGGAGACGATTGACACGGCGTCGGCGTGAACGTCAATGCGCAAATTGACAAACTGGACGGTGTCACTGCTGACTGTGATGAAACACAAACTCAAAAACGCGTGGTAAAACTTTCAGCAAAGGCTCTTGCTAACGAGTTGGACAAATTGCAATCAAGTAGAAATGCCAAATTAAACAAAGCGGCTAATATTAGGAAAACAATACAAGGGTTCATGTTGAATCATGATAAAACACAGGTTAAATGTGCTCTTGAGCAACTGATTGAAGTGTGTGATGATGTGAAAATTGTACATAATTCTTTGTTGGTTCTTCCCTTGTGAAGAGAAGAAAAACATGATATATGGTTTAGAGCAAAATGTTGTCTGTTAATGAGTGTATTGCCAATGCAACATTATGGGTTTCACAAAATGATGGAAATGTAAAAGGAAAAGATGTTGTGGATGACATTAATCCAGAAGATAGTGTTTCCAATATTAGCAAACATTCAAGCCACAGGAGCCAAAAAAGTGGCAGGTCAAGCACCACATCTTCTGCTGTCAGAAAGGCTGCTGCAGAGAAGGCAGCACTTGTTGCTCGTGCTGCAGCTTTAACAGCCAAGCATGCTTTGGAGAGCAGGAGCTGCAGCTACGAAAGAAAAAAGAAATGCTAGATTTGGAAGCTGAAATAGCTGCATCAACCGCTAAATTGGCTGTTTTACAAGCATCAGAGCATGGAAGCTATTCTCAAGGTCCCACTGATGGCATGAATTCTTATGTGGAAAAGGAGAAACACAAGACAGGATCCATCAAGATGTTAAATCCTTTGGCAAAGGAGTATCAATTTGAAACACAGAAACAAGTGCGTCAACTGAATTCAACAAAATGGTCATCTATATCCACCAAAGGATTATCAAAGGATGTGCGACCTAAAGAAACAAAGCTACAGCAGCATCCATGCAGCTACAATGAACCACATCAGGAAGTTGCCTTTGGAACATCTCATCATTTTCAACCTCAAACGACAGCTCAATCTTCGAATCATCAACAAATCAGTTTTAGTCAGCCTGGTGAAATACTCAGCATCATGCACAGACAAAATGCAATAACAGAAGCTCTGGTGCAGCAGCAACATCTGATGACTCTTCCATCACGAGACATTCCAACATTTGATGGAGATCCTCTCCAATATAAGACATTCATCAAAGCTTTTGAGCAAGGAGTGGAAGAAAAGGCTGCAAAGGCAGATTGTCTGTATTATTTGGAGCAGTTCACCAGAGGTCAGCCACGTGAATTGGTTCGAAGCTGCCAGCACATGGCTCCAGAGCGTGGTTATAAGATTGCAAAGGATCTTCTCCAAACACATTTTGGAAACCAGTATAAGATCGCAAGTGCATATATGGAGAAGGCTCTAAACTGGCAAGTAATAAAATCTGAGGATGTGAAAGCGCTTCAAGCCTATGCTTTGTTCTTAAGAGGGTGCTGTAATGTGATGCAGGAGCTTCAGTATATGCAGGAACTGGACATGCCAGTAAACATGAGAGCCATCATGTCAAAATTGCCATTCAAAATGAGGGAGCAATGGAGAACCATAGCTCACGACATAATGGAAACAACCAATCAGCCAGCCTCTTTTATGGATTTGGTTGTGTTTATTGAACGACGTGTCAGCATACTCTCTGATCCATTGTTTGGTGAGATAAGAGAACCGTCTGGTGTGACTGGGATAAAGACTTTTTCTGGCTTTAAGTCACAGCCCAAAGGAAGAATAAAAGGAAGTGTGATGGCCACCACTGTAACACCTATGGAGACTCACAAGAGAGTTAGTGAAACAACATCAGAACCAGAAAAGGAAAGGAAGGCTGAATGTCTTTGTTGTGAACGCAGTCATACTTTGGAGGAATGTAAACAGTTCAACAGAAAGAAACATAAAGAAAAGATTCAACTCTTAAGAAGCAAAGGGGTTTGTTTTGCATGTTTATGTGTGGGACACATGAGCCGTGAGTGTATCAAACGTCTGACATGTAAAATGTGTGGGCAAACCCACCCAACTGTGCTTCACATTAAACAACAATTAATACCAGAACTACAAGGAACTCCTAACCAACCGACTTCACCCAAAACATGTGGACATACAGGGGCCGGTCAGGACCGGTGTGTATTATCCATCCTCCCTGTGAAGATAAGAAGTGTTAAAGGAAACACACAGTTAAAACATATGCATTTCTGGATCCAGGAAGTTCTGCTACATTTGTTCAGAACATCTGATGCAACAATTGAGAGTTACAGGAAGAAAAACTAACTTTCTTTTAAGTACAATGGGACAGAAAACAGTGGTCCCAGCCTATTCATTGACTGGTTTAGAGGTTTCTGGTTTGAACAGCAACAATTTCCATGTTCTTCCAGAAGTTCTCACCCAAAAGGAAATGCCAGTAATTGTTGACAACATGGTTACACCTGAAGAACTGGCAAAATGGCCTTACTTGTCCAAGGTTAACATCCCAAACACAACAGCAAACGTCGACTTGTTGATTGGTACCAACGCCCCCAAGGTATTAGAACCATGGGAGGTCATAAATAGTTGCGGAAATGGTCCGTATGCTATTCAGACGGTGCTGGGAGTGGTTAATGGCCCGCTGACTGGTAACAGTAGTGCCTCAAAGGTCAAGTTACCCATGGCGCTTGTAAACAGAATTTCTGTAAGCAAGCTTGAAGAAATGTTGGTCAAGCAGTATAATCATGATTTCAATGAAAGAGTCTTAAAGGAAAATGGAATGTCCAGAGAAGATCTCAAGTTTATGGAAATCATGGAGCACTCAACAGTTCTTCAAGAAGGAAGATATTGTTTGAGATTACCATTTAAAACCAAGGAGGTTTCTCTGCCCAATAACATTGCAGTGGCAAAACAAAGAATTCAAGGACTAAGGAAGAGATTTCTGAACAATACAAAGTTACATCAGGAGTACACTGAGTATATGAAAATGCTAATCAGTAAGGATTACGCAGAACAAGTACCAGAGCAACAACTATCTGGCATGAAAGGAAAAGTGTGGTATATTCCCCACCATGGAGTTCACCATCCAAGGAAAGGATCCCTCCGTGTGGTGTTTGACTGTGGAGCCACATTTCAAGGTGCATCCTTAAATGATAAACTGTTGCCTGGGCCAAATCTCACCAGCTCATTACTGGGTGTCCTGCTTCGTTTTAGAATTGAACCAATAGCCTTTGTTGGTGACATTCAAGCCATGTTCCACCAAGTCAAAGTTGCGAAAGAAGATAGAGATTTTCTACGCTTTCTTTGGTGGCCTGATGGGAACATCAGTCAGGACCTCAAGGAGTATCGGATGACTGTACATCTATTTGGAGCTGTGTCATCTCCTAGCTGTGCGAGCTATGCCTTGAGGAAAACTGCTGATGATAACAAGTCTGAAAGTTCAGAAGAGGTGGTTCAATCTATCAAGCAAAATTTCTATGTGGATGATTGTTTGAAGAGTTCTGCTACAGAAAAAGAAGCCATCCAAATGATAAAGGATCTCACTGCTTTGTGTCAGAAAGGAGGGTTTATATTGGAGAAATGGAGCAGCAACAGTCGTGTTGTACTGCAGTCTCTCACAGCCAATTGAAAGGCCAGTCACAAAACTTTGTTTGGTACATGGTGTGTAAACTGGTTAATATGTACTTTGTTTATTGTGACACTTTATGCCTCCATTCTGTCTTTAAGTTTAAATTGTTGTGTCAGTTTGTCATCAACAATTAGGGGCCGGTGTATAGGAGCCATAAAATTGTGATTGTAGTTCATCTTACACCCAGTAGGGGGATTTTGTATTTAAGGGAAGACGTCACAGTGTTTGACAGGTGTTTTGGCCCGGAAGGGCAAAGGGTTTTTGACCGCTCACGCTCACGCTCATGCTCGAGGGCAGGCTGGTAATGTCACGCAATCATGTATGCAAAATGACAGATAATAAATGTCAATGTTTTTTGCCATACAAAAGGGAGTGGACATTCAATGAATGGAGCAATCAGGTGTGCGTCAACCTCACTCTGGGTCAAAACATTCTCAGTAGCAAAGCTTAAGGCTTAGCTCCTTTAACAACAACATTCACTCGTCTTTGTTTCTCCAGAGAAAATGGGGGAGTGCTGGAGCAGGAAGCTGGACTGCAGCCGTTTCCCTGCAGATAAAGGCTGTCCTTGATTCTGGTGAGACTAGATGGTGGATGAGACGTTGTCCGCACCATCATCACCGCACTCTGTCGCTGCATCTCAGCTGCTCATCCTTTGGTCTCCACAGCTGCACCAGTTCTTCTTCTTCAGCATGTGCTGTGGACCAACGTCTTCAGGAGGAGGAAGACCGTGGATCGTATTGTGGTACAGCAGAACCAGGACCTCCGACAGGTGGTGCATTAGCAATGCAGCAAGTGTGACGGCACATGCAATGCTGTCATTACTGTTCAGCTGGAGGGAGGACATGAGGAAAAAAGACTGACAAAAGGACCCAAAAGAAAATCAAAAAAATATTTCATTAAAAAAAAAAAAAAATTCAAATTAAAAGTTTGCATTCCTTTTTTTCCTGAAAAGTTTATTTGATTTGAAAATTAAATATTTTCAATTAAAAGTTTGCATTCCATTCGTTTTTTTTTTTTTTTTTGAACAAGAAGCTCTAAATTGTGTTCAAAAACTGCTTTAATGACGGTTTGTTCATAAAAACATTTTAAAGAGTAGGACGTGAAGAACAACTTAACAATTCTGCATCTTAAAAAGGAATAAAACTAGAAATTTATAACAATTCAAAACACATGGACTGCACTTTCTGGGCTTTAACATAATATGAGATTTCTCAAGCAACAAAAGTAAAACAAAAGCAGTGAAGAAAACTGCTTTGAAAGCGGCATTGAAATGGATGTTCACAATGACCTGTACCTCCTCGCATCTTTCAAAAGTTATACTTTAAAAAAAGGGATTATTTTTAGCTTCAGGTATTACAAGCTAAACGACAAATAGATGTCCCTGAAACAATGAAGAGAAATATACAGCATTGATGAAAACATATGGAAAACAGACCAAAAGTCTTCACGATGAGTTGCAGCTCCACACATCTCTCAGAGGTTACACTTTAAAAAAAAAAAAAGGTCCTTTTTGCTTTAAGCTGTTCCTTTAACCTGAAATGAAGCACAAAACAACCCTTCATGCACTAAACAAACTTTTTTTTTCACCTAACTCATTTCAGACACCTTTGTAAATATCTTTCAGATTTTTCTGTAAAGAATCAAATCATCTGAAATTCAGTAGCAGGCAGTAGCAGATTTAAACAGTTTTATTCGGCCAGGCACAAGGCGCAAAAACCGACAGCAATTTAAAAGTAAAAACTCAAAGCTGTAAAACACACTTAAAATGCAACGCGCCCAGATAAAACAAATCACAACAAAGTAAAAAGGGGCACACTGCAAATAAAACCACACACTTAAGAACAGCTTGAGAAATTTCAACTAAAACTACTGTTTTATAAAACTGGGGCTGAAAGGCCCAGGATTAAAATGACTTAAAACTAATAAAAGAGTGGTACAATAAAATACAATGAAAAATAAAAATGTAGAGGTATAAAATAGTGGCAGATTAAAAGCAAAACCAACTCATACTGGAAACAGAAAGTGCATATTTAAAAAAAAGCACATCAATGAGGGAGAAAAGAGCATAAAAGTGAAAAACACTTACAGTAAGTCATATGACTTTTCTCCCACAACAGTTCCAGACAGTGGGGCTTGATCACACCACAAGTTTCTAAAAACACAATTTGCATTAAGACAAAGTTGGGAATTAAAATATAAAATGCTAAATCATGTTAAAATAATTGAAAAACCGCTCACATTCAATTCAGCGTTTTGAACGCCACCCTGTCCGAAGGGTGGGGGCTTGGAACGGCACAAACAAACCTAAGAGTACAATCATCAAAATGCTATACAGGCTAAACAGGGTTAGCGTTGGATTGCTGGTGAGAAAGTTTATGGCACCTTACGTTTTAGATCCGATGTTCATTACACGGCCACATCCCCGAGGGAGCTCACCAAGATAGGTTTGATTGGCCTGACATGCGTGTCATTCTCTTTCCCTCCGCGTTCCAGCTTTGGCACGCGTGCCCTAGGTTCCCGACCCCTGGTGTAGGTAGAAGGGGCAATGGTGACGGAGCTGCATCTTCTGAAACAAACAACAGTGCATATGAGGGACAAGAAAAACACCAAATAAAGCACAAAATGATGTTTTCTTTTCTAAACAAACAGGAGAGTCACTATTTGGGAATTATTTGAAGTTGAGTTTTTGCTGGTATGAATATTTACCTATTTTGGTTTGTGGTTGAACAGTTTGATCTTCAACTGGAGAGTCAGCCAGCTGAGAGGAGGACTGAAAGATCCTGGCTGGAGTCTCCGGCGTGGGAGGAGGAAGCTCCGAGCTTGGAGTGAGTGGGCTGGATGGAGGATGTGGAGTCTCAGTGGGAGCAGGCTCGGACCTGGATTTGTGCTTGTTCCAGTTGAGCGGCACTGGACGGGTTTCTGGTTCTGCATACTCTAGCCCAAACATCTCTCCACTATCTGCGCCAGAAAGATGAAGAGCAGGGTACTTCCTCTCACCCGTGACCCGTTTAGATCCTGAATTGAGGTCCACAATCAGAGCTTGATCGAAGACAGCAGGGAGGCGAACATCTGGCAGCTTCAGGTCCACCAGACGCTGGAAGTTCCACCGAGCCACACAGGTCACGCTCTGTGCCTGAAAGAGTCCCAGTGACACCCGTGTCCCCGTAACCCACTGAGCCTGGTGGAAGTGGTAGCCTTCCTGCTGAGATGTTCCTCTGATGGGGATCCACACAGGAACTGCAGCTCTTTCCCCTGGCATGTGGTTCAGCTGCAGAGTTCTGCCATGGCGATACAAGATCCCTCCTTCCACCTCAGGATCGCTCTAACATCCTCGCAGGATGTGGACCCGCTGAATCCACCAAACCTTATGCATAGAGGGCTTAAAGAGGGGGAGACCGTTTGGGTCAATCGCCAGGTGGAAGTGCTGGAAAACCCCCTCCACCCCCTTAATGAGTTCTTGGGGATGAGGGATCCTGATGCTACAGTGCTGACAGATGTGCTGCTTTGTTGGGTTTGGGGGATGGATTTCACAGAACCTGTAGGCATCCTTGAGCGACTGCAGGTCCTCCTGATCCACCACAGAGAAGGCAGCAGAGAGGAACTGGGCAACAGAGCTGTACAGGGGGTGGTGCTCTGACACACACTCACAAAGGAAGCGCCTCATGCAATGAGACAAGTCCAACTTTATGGTAATGTTTGAGTTGTAGTGGGACCTGGACGCGCAGGAGTTGACCAGGGGCCCGTTTCAAGAAGCAGGTTCAACAAATTTAGAGTTGAAACCTGAACTTAGAGTCACTGGACTCAAAATTCCCGAACTTAGAGTTTTCGGTTTCAGAACAGCTGAAAATGTTTGATTCAATCAACTTGAAGTTGTCAGAACCAGAATCAGGTGCGAGCGTCGCGAGCATTAAAAGCCCTGATCAATGGAGCAAAGACAGAACGATTCACCATGGCAACGGGAACAAACAACTGAGACTTCCGGCGACGGAAATTGATAAGTTCCTGCAAGCATATGCAGATACAAGAACATTTTCAGCAAGATAAGAAACCCAGCTGCAGCGGTAAAACAGAGAGAAAATCTCTGCAGAGTTAATGCATACGTCTACATTTGAATCATTTCAAATAACAAATATATAATAATATCAGGAAGGTTATATGGTCACTTGTTAAGTAAGGAATGGTTCTTGATCTGTTAATTTAACCAGTCATCTCCGTAATCGCATGAATGACCGTTTTCCTTTCCCCCCACCCCCACATACACACACGGATCTGCACGCTAAAACGAAACACTGTAACTGCTTGAGATATGTTAAAATAAGCTTTTACTTAAATTTAATTCTCAATACTTAAAAAATATTCGCTGAAAAGGTTTTTTTTTTCCATAAAAACTATATACCGGAGCCTGGACTCGAACTTAAGACGCCGTAGTTGGAGGCAGCATTGCTGACAACTGAGCTATTACTTATTGTGAACTAGTTAATGGGGAGTTGAAATCATTTACCGGTGTTTGAAATGTAATGATTTCCATTGTTAAGGGTTTCAAACGATGAAAATAAAACTCTTTCTTTTTAATAGTAAATCCCTGGAAAAACTCACTATTTATAATGTCGCTCAAATAAAACTGAATCATAGAAACTGCATCAATAGACTCGTGTCCTCAAATCCTCTCCTGACATAAATAACATTTCCTCTGGATGAATCCAGCCTCCTCTCTACATGATCCTCTATGAATGGACATGTCATTTTGGTTTCTGCTGGTGGAAACGTGACGTCTCTAATGTGAATGTTCTCTAAATATTAATGAAGAACTCACATTTGAACATCTTTCACTTTAAAAAGGGGCGGAGACCGCAGAGAACTCTAAGTTTCCTGAAGAAAACCTGCTCCAGACCAGGTTATGTTCACAGACTCAGTTGCCACAGTGATTGATTCTGAGTTCAGCTTAACCCGCTTCTTGAAACGGGCTTGGTTTCGCCCACTTTCACGGGTTTAAGTTATATCTTTTTCTGAAACCGAAAACTCAGAGTTTTGCTGAATTTGGAGTTCGCGAACTCAGAGTTCCAACAAAACCTGCTTCTTGAAACGGACCCCAGATGTCTTGGCGTTGCCTCAGCAACAATAGCGTCTGTTGTTTTCCAGGACTCCCAGCTTAAATGTTCCTCGGCACGTGTTTCTCCCACAACAGAGGCTGCACAACAGTCCCTGAAAAACATGATAGAGGCAAATATTAGGAATGTGCAGTGTGTCTTTTACAATTATTGTTTATCATTATTATTGTGTTTGAATGTGATTAAGTTCAAATGTGGCCACAAAATATGTGTGTATAGCATTGTGGTATGTGTAACAATGAAAGTACATTTGAAGTTCTGATTTTCTACTTCAATGTCTCACCTGTCCACCCACTGGAACCTTACCTTCTCCACACCCACGCTGTTGTAGCGTGTTGCCAGTCCCTCATGCATGAGCTGCAGCGACATGTCGCTCTCAGACTGCAGCATCACCCACGACACCATCATCATGGCGTGTGAAGACATGGTCCCGGATGAAAATGGGACCTTCCTGGCAACTTTGCGGGTGTGGTCAGAGCGGAAAGCCTGCCCAAAAGTCCCCTGCATCAGTTTTTTGATGGGCGCTTCCTGGAGTTTAAACTCCTGCAGCAGACAGTCTGTGAGGTAGTGGGAAGAAACACAAATGTCGTTCCACCCATTTCAATGTGAAACATTTGCTGATAATTGTAAAATACCTTTTGGCGCCCTGTCAATCAAGTATTCCTGTTTGAGGGCCACTGCTGCGGCGCTCGTGCACACTTCCTATTGTGACATTTAAATGGCAGATTGTGGCTTTCCAGGACATTTTTCAGCTTAGCTCTCAGGGAAAATGCTTTCTCCTCTGCTGGTTGGTACTCCTGCTTTAAGAACACGTGACCTGGATTAAAGATTGTGATATTTCAGAATCAGGATTGTCTCTGTGAAGCTGTTTCTTAAACTATTTGGTGTTCATTCAGCCAATTCCTGTCAGGACTTGAAGGTTAAAAAATCAGGCTCAAAACTGCACGTCTGGAATGATCCAATATTATTCGTCGTCATTTTTGTAATGCTAATGTTAGCTTGATGGTTTAAAGGGTACCCCCAAACAAGTGAGTTGGAGGCTGACTCCCCCCAGAGCATGTACTCACAGCTGCGCTCTTAACACCAATAAAACAAACTCTTTGCCTCCTTAACCATTTCTATCTGTGTAGTCCTGAAAGGCTCTTTGAGATTCTTTAAAAGAACTAACTTACCCTGGGCTCACATCGCTAGCGTTGCGGCTCCGATGCGAGCGCTGCACTCTTTACGCATCTTAAAAGTGCCAGAGGAAATCCCACTGCAGGCGTCTGCGTCGCTGCAAATCCTTTTTGTTTGGTGCAAATTTTTGCCGGACGACGCAGCTGAACCGCAGGGAATAAAGAGGGATAAGCGTAAACATATGCGAGTTTTGCCAGGTCTGCAGAGAGTCTGTGGCTGCAGCCAACCTGTAGCTAATATGAGTCGTCAGCTGTAGCTAGAACGCTACCGCATCACACCTGGGCTGTAACACTAGCGATGTGAGCCCGGGGTTAGATGTTATCAGCTGGTGATCTCTGCTGGCAGTGGCAACACTCAGCAGATGCAAGATGACAACTGGATGTCTACTTGTTTGCATCACATGAACAGAAGAAGACAGTAAAGGCACAACAGAGAGTAAAACCTACTAAATTTGATCTGACATTGGATTCATGACTTTTGACAGTTTTTTTTGAGTATTTCTTTATTCAAATCATGATGGATCAGGACCAGATGAAAACTTGCTGTTTGAAAAGCTCAGATTTGTGATGAAGCAACTGAAATGAGGCATCAGAGTTTCCTTTCTCTGCTACAATTCTGATGCATTCACTTAAAATATATAGATCCACATACATATTCATGGTCCTCGTCTGACCTGGATTCTCAATCTCAACAGGAATGCTAGATAGCTCCAATATTTCTGGCTTTTTTTACATCTTAAAAACGATACAAGTCTTTAAAGGGAATAATTTTGCAATAGAAAAATAATTAGTTGGAGTGGACTTTAAGCTTTATGAGGGTAAATGTTTGTTTATTGAAAAAAATGAAAGGCAACACTTCAGTATAAATATGTACAGAACAAGCTTAGACTAAAACCCAAACAAGTTAACGGAACAAAATACATAAAATAAAAAAAATGAAAGGATAAAAGCTATGCAGAGCACTGATGAACGGCTCTTTACATTACAAGTGCACTCTGAAATATCAACAAGCAAAAGTCTTTCACCTTTAACTTCCAGAAACAAGCCGCCGCAGGTCGCCTCACAGAAACAGGTACCGGGTCAGGCCGCCACCCCTGAGCTCGCGCAGGCGCTGGCAGTGCCGCAGCATGGTCAGGATCCCCTGGAAGCGTTTGTCCACCTTCATCTGGGTAAACTCTCGAATGTCCTCCTCCACCACAAAGAACTGACCTGCAACACACAAACAGCAGTTGTAATCTGCTCTGACAGCAGAAATTAGAATGAAGACCCACAAGTCGGATCCGGGTGCCGCAGGGTCCTGGCCTCGTGGGGACAAAGAATCTGGATTGAGGTTTGCACGCTAGCCAGAAGTCTGTAGGTCCGGACCGAGTCCTGAACCTTGTGTTTGGTCTGTTTTCAGACTGCTGTCAACCAGACATTTCTGTCCAAACCAAAGCTTATAAACAAAACCTTGTGACAAAAGATCCCGTTAGTCATTGTCCAGGAATTACGAGGGCGGGACAAAGCAACTAGAGAGAGAATAATGGAAGTCCTGAGCTTTGGAATCCTTATTGGGAAAGTTCACTTACTTAAACTTTATATTTTACTGCTGTTTTGGTATGTGGAGCCAATCTATGAGATGGTTACTAAGGAGACGTAGACTAAGCTGATCAGTGTGAAAACAATGTGAGAAGCAATGTGGATGGAGTTAAAAGTTATGATGAGTCTGCATTCATCTGACCACATTTCAATGAGTCTCTGTGTCTCATCGTTGATACTCTGTTTACATCCCATAATGCCTGGCTATGGTGGCCGTATTGGTTCAGCTGTTCCACTCCAAGCACGAAGCCTATTCAGACTAGGCTTGGGTGGTGTTCAAATTTTAATACCATTGATATTCCTCCACATTTTACCTCGGTGCACAGTATTACCTTGGCTAATTAAGAACTTTGTAAGTTTGGCATTATTTATTAGTCAAATCTCCACACAGAAAGAAGACATATTTAGACATCAAGTCACCTGGTGCACAACTTCCCATCTTTCTTTGCTCACTCATGCGCCTGTCTCACTTCCGAGCTGTAACGTGCCGATGTCACATGTTGAGGATGCTGCTCAGTAGATTATTTCTAATTAAGACACTTTTTTAGACGTAAAAATTGAAAAATCTGCATACATCCTTAAAGTCATAAAACCAGGGAGAGGGAAACCAGCTTCCTCCAAAACACCTGATCACAGACTTTCAACTAGGGGTGTAACGGACCACGGATAATCGGTGGTCCGTACAGATCACTGGGAACCATTCAGCCCACACGCATTCCGCGGATCACCCCCTCTCCCCCCACCACAGCTGTGTACCTTGTGCCGCGTGCGCATGATTAAAATCAATCGTCTGTCCACACCGAAGACAGTTAGCGTCAAATTCCTACACTGTACACCGTTTTTGTTTTAACGAGAGTCAAATTTGCTGCTTGGAGGTTATGCAAAAGTCTGTTAATCTGACGCTAACGCCGTGTGTGGGAGGAGCTTCCGCCAAATATTTTCATACGGAGAGATTTATTTACTTTGAAGAGCTGAATAAAAACATTGGTGCATGTCTCCCTGTCTTGGTTCAAATCTCCAAGTGAGGAGCTGCTGCTGTCCCATAAACACCACTGTCCCTGCAACCAGCATCATGTGTCATCAGAGGAAGGCAGTATGGCAAGCCAAAAGGATCAAAAATCACCAGGAAAAGCGGGGATGGCAGCGCTCAGCTACACTGGCATTACAGATAATAATAATTATTTGAAATATTTCAATGTTCCCACAGTTAATTTCAAAAATACAATTAATACCAACAAATAATAAAAGTTTCATTTTTACTTTTTAATTTCAGATTTATATTGGACATTTGAGGGGTGGGTGGTCAATGGGCCAGGCATGATCAGTATTCAGCTCCTAGATTTGTATTCAGCGTTATGTTTTTTAGATTTTTTTTTATGTTTAAAAGCCGATGTGTGAATGTACTGTGCGCTTGTACCTATATAGGTTTTTTCAAAAATTAATTTTAGGCTTTTATCTTCTTGTTTTTTCTAGGGTTTTTTTTTTTATGTTTCACCGATCTGAAAAATTATCCAAACCGTGACCCTAAAACCGTGAGTTTTGTGATCCGTTGCACCCCTACTTTCAGCTAGAGAGGAGCAGCTGGAGAAGGTGGAAGTGAAGGGAACTTTAGGTGCTTATTGAACATGTTGTTGTGACGTGTTGTTTTGTTTCACGGATGCTGAAGACCATGGAAAATACGGCAGGACTTTCAACACCAGTTTCCATAAAGGGATAAGTTTAACCAGGGAAACACCTGTGTGACGTTGGGGAGCCAGCAGGAAAAAGTCTGGGTCGGGACCTTCAGAACTTCCTGGGAAGTTTAAAGCGGATCTTCTGAGAAGTCCTAAAAAGCCACGCCCACTTTCACAGACTCCAGAGCAACGAGGGAATCCTGCCCCAGGACTTGAACCAGCGACCCTCGACAGCAGTGATACCCACCTCCTCATTCAACATGGCCCTCATTCATTTTCAGACAATGTTTCCTCTACAGTAGATTAAAACTATTTCCAAACTTACATGGTTTGCCAGTAGATGGTGCTTGAAAACAATCTGCAGCAGGTGGCCTCCAGTGAAGAAGACAGGATTAAATCTTACAAAGATTTTGATCTTATGTAAAATAGAATCCTTTTTCCTGTCTCAGTTATGGAAGTGTACTGCCCTCTGGTGGTGATGAAGAAACATTGTGGCCCTCCCCATTGTTAAAGTTGCTGTCCCTGCTCTGGAGCCCCCACAGTCCTAACAAAACACAGCGTACCTTTGGTCTCTTTGGTCTCCTGGTCCTTGAAGCGCTGGTGAAGCTTGCGAGCGTGGTTGCTCAGACCTTTCACAGGTTGGTGGAAGATCTTGTACTTGGCGGTTGCAGCGGCGTTCATGCTGCTCACCGCAGCATTCAGCTGCTCGTACGACACGCGGCCTTTCATGTACCTGAGGAGCACAGCACGGGTTACAGCCGCGGGGACGTCTGAACGCCTCCGGAGCTTCGGCGGATGAGACTCACTGAGGGATGCCCTCAAACTCCGGGGTAGTGATGAAGCCCATCTCCTTGATGACGTTCCTGCTGGACTTTTTGAGGTTCTCCACAGGGGCCGGCTGACTGTCCACACTGTCCTTGCCTGCCTCATTTCCACTGAGAGAGCACAGACCAGAAAGAAGCTTTACTTTACTCAAACATTCACTGAGGCACAAACTTTTCTGCAAACTCTGATTAAATGCATCAGAAAAAGGCGTCTGTTGAAAAATGTCATATTTGTAAAGCTGCAGTGATGAGCTGCAGAAACACACGAAGAACTCATGAGGAGGCTCTGTGTTCGCCGTCAAACCCCCGTTTGTAAACAGCATCCTGCACTCATCTACTACTTTCACGAGGGAGCAGAAGCGAAGCCACCTACTACTCCTCTCATCCTGAAAAATCAACTTAAACATAACATTAAATGACAATCCTTTCATATCTGAAACAGTGATTTCCTCCAGTTTCTGTCAGTTTGCCATGTTTGTACGTTTGTGTGTTTGGCTTGAAGACTTTCCCAACACCATTCTTTTTCTGAGGTTTCTTTCAATAACCAATGAGGTAATTTTAAAAGATTTGTGTGTGTAATTAGTTTCAAGATGTTGTAATTTTAATCTGTGCATGTGTAAATTGTATTTTTTTTTTTTAATTTGTTATTTTTGTACTTATGCACAAAATTTATTATACGCATTGCAAGTCAAGAATACGCACGCACAATTCCTAAATTACACACAAACCAGGCATTTCAAACGCATAAATCGGGGGGGATACTTCTTCCTTTCCTTGACAGGGATCCACATCTCCTGGTTCAGCCCAGGCGGACGGTGGTGGAGCTTCTTTATTTTTAATCCTACAAGGGAGAGCAGCTCCTGGTTCTGTCATCACTAAGGAGGACGTGAACGGGCGACGTCTGGAGCTGGTCATTGGAATCAGAGAGAACGTCCAGCGGCTTCACAGTGTTACACCCAGCAATAAACTTCTTTTTCTTTCATTTCTAACTTAAATGTTTTTCAGTAGATATAAATGTACTCTTTAGGATCATTTATTAGGTTCTTTAAATATAAAAAAGACAGTATTATCATAGATGATGCTTTCTAACCATGACATGTTTAATGAACTCCCTACTTGAAATAAACAGAAACAAATTCTGAATTGTTAATGATTAATGCTTGTGATGTTTTGATCATTTCATCTCTTTCAAAAATAAATGTACAGATCTGACTTTGATCCACGTTTCCTTTTGTCTTACTTGTCTGTTAAAACAGTGAATAAACAGAAGAGACTGGTCACTCAAATATGTTAAACATAATTTTTACTGAATCACACACATTAAGTAAAGTCATCTTCACATGTTAAATTACATTTTTACAGCCTGAAAGTGCAAATACTGGATTGTTTTAGATTATAAACCCACTCCCCAGCACTAGAAGCAGACCTAGAGAGGAACATACAAGATTAACATTAGATTAAATTAAAATTGGAATCACAAGACAAAGTTAAAAATGAAACATGTACAATTTTTTAAAAATGTAATATTTAAATTATATGTTCGTATTGACAGAAAGTTTTCTGTATGTCTTCCTATTTTAACTTTAAAAATATGAATCACCTGTGTGATGCCAGTCACTTTACATGAAGAGATTCTGCTGTTACTGTAGCAGATCTCAATCTTGCCCCTCATAAATTATAACTTTCTGATTTTAAAAAAAGAACTATTAATAAAAATACAAGGGAAACGTTTTTTGTTTTTTTACTTTAAACATAATAGATATTCATGTTAAAAACATTGACGTGAAGACGTTTTGAGTATATAAAAAAACGAATTACTGGAACTAAATAAACAATAATAATATACATTAACGATTGGTTTCCGGCAAATATAAAGTTATTCTTTTAATATTTACCAGAGAAGAGACGCCAGAAGACTCACAGAAAGCGTGTGAGAACAGTTTACAGCACGGCAGCAGGACAAAAAACCGAACTATAGCGCCCATGCTAACGTTAAATCTGTAGAAGATGGCAACACACCGGAGCTCTGCTCCCAGAATCCACCGCGATTGTCATCTGTCAATCAAAGGGCCACGCCCCCTCATTAAGAAAAAATAAATGTTTGTTTTTTTGTTTTTTTTTTAATATCTACAACCTTAGAAAAATATTCACTCCCCTCAGAGTTGTCATGGATCAAATATGCAGCTATTGATGAAATAAAAAACTTGAAGCACCAGGCATTAAAGGGGTTTATTAGAGGCTGAAAATGAGGTTTTTATCATGGGAGTCGATGGAAAACTGCTCACTCTAGACACCAGCCTCTCTGGTCAGTGCTGGTACTGCAACGTTTTGTTACTTCCGAGAAGCCCCTGTTCCTATTTCGTGGTTGTTCCGGGTTTGGTTGGAGCTTAGGGAAGATGCTATCCTTTTAATGGAACCAAAAGGTTACCCAGATCGCCGTGAGAATGGAGGGAGACCCACTTACTTACCTTCTTTCTGCATTCTTCTCACGTCCTCTTGATATTAGCATTTATCAATTGGCAAGCCTTAGCCTCCCCTCTCCCTCCAGCCCCCTCCCACACTCATCTTAGACAGACGACTTCACGTTCAGCCTATGAGGTCAACTCGAAACTCCACTCAAGTCCTATTGGGCAACCCGTATTCCTATCAACGGTAAGCCAGGACCATGTTGTCAACATTTGGAAGCCAATGTTCCTGGAAGCCAGGACCAAGTTGTCAACATTTGGAAGCCAGGACCAACACGGCTGAACAGGTACGACCCACCAATGGAACCCATTTGCACATCTCACAGCCATCTGAGTAACCCGATAGTAGTGTGTCAGCGTCCTGTTTATATAGTAAGTCCTTGCAGCATATTGTAAACATATGGTTTTCATTCCAGCCAAACGTAGCAAATTTGAATTACATATGATATGTTACGTCTAAATAATACGTAGAGATAAATTATGAAGAAAAATCACTATAACTCTGAAGGCTTTTTCTTTCACAAAGACACCATTTTGGACCGCAGTGCATGCTGGGAAAATATGACGCAATGGGATTCCGCAAGATGGCGCGTTGACGGTTTGAGGAACTCTGCTAAGTAACTGCTTTTTAATTCGTCTTAAACACTGTGGGCCAGGACCTCAATGTTTTACTGTTGAAAGGTATTGTTATTATTATTATTTATCTGTTTACTATTAGTTATGTTGAAAAACTGAGCAAACCTGAAAAAGGCTGAACTCAGAAATCTCCACCTATTTTTTTTTTTCTGAACTTTATTTTAGAACAAGGAAAAGACATAACATACCAGGGGGACAACAAATACAGTTACAGAAAGATATTACATTTTACAAATGCATCATGACAGATGTTTACTTTAGAATGGGAGCTTCTGGAAATGGTTAAAACATATGATTCAATTTCTTTCAATAAAACAGGGAAAAAAGGTTTACTGTAAATGACTTTAGATTTGTGGATGTAAAATTTTGTAAGGAGGATCACAATATTTATTACATAAAATATACTTTTGTCAACTTTAGCAAGAAAACCAAAAAGAACATGTTCCCATTTTAGGGTGAAATCATCGTAAACTGTATTCTGAATCAGTTTGGTCAGCTCTTTCCATATTTTTTTTGAACATTCACAGTTCCAAAACAAATGAGTGACAGTTTCAAGATGAGAGTTACAAAAAGTACAGTTAGAGTCTTTGTCTTTAACAAATCTGGTTAAGTATTGGTTAGTGGGGTAAAATCTGTGTAGTATTTTAAATGAAACTTCTTTTGTTTTGTTATTCAAGAAAAATTTGTTTGGTAGAAGCCATACTTGTTTCCAATTTATATAGGGGACAAACTGTTTCCAATAAAAGTGGACATAAGAGATAGATACAGAATTTTGCTGGAGCAGGGCACGAGCGGCTCGATTGTTCCTGTTTCCAACAGCAAAACAGATTTTACCCACTGGGGTGTCATTAACATTTACCAAGGGAGGAACCTGAAAATCTTCAATGCAGTTTTGAAAAAGAGAGCAAAGTTGTCTCGGAATAGCGTCAAAGACAGCACAGTATTGCTTTGGGAAACAGCAAGATTAAATTTAGTGTTAAATTCCTCAAAGTTTAGCAGTAATCCATCCTTGTTGAAGAGCTGACCTACTGTTAGAATGTGGTTTTTACAAAACCAGTTTTGGAAATACAGAGATTTATTTTTATGAAGGATGTGCTTGTTATTCCAAATATAAAATCTATGGGGAGAAAAATTATGTTTATGTATCAGCGACCAGGAAAGTAAAACATGTTTATGATATTCTGAAAGTTTTAATGGGATTTTGTTTATGTTGTAATTACAGAGAAGTAAGAAGTTTAAGCCTCCACACTGTGAGAACATGTGGTGAGGAAAGATATTCCAAATAGAGAGGGGATTTTTTAAATAGGACTTCAGCCAATTGATCTTAAATGAATTATTCAAAGTTGTAAAATCAAGAAAGTTTAGACCACCATTCTCATAGCTGTTCATTATGACTGATTTTTTATATAGTGAACACGGTTTTTCCAAACAAAATTAAATAAGATGTGATCAATTTTTTTGAGTGTCTGATTATTGATGTACAGTGACAAAGCAGCATAGGTTAATCGAGAAATGCCTTCAGCTTTAGAGATCACGACTCTTCCCTTTAAAGTCAAATCCCTTTGGAGCCACTGATTGAAGCGTTTTTTTGTATTATTAATTATTGGCTCTAAGTTTTGACAGCATCTGTTGATTTGATTCTTAGCAATAATAATACCCAAATAAGTCACACTGTTTTTAACTGGGATGTTACAAATGGTTGCAGAAGAGCATTCTTTAATTGGAATAAGTTCACATTTGTTGATATTAAGATGTAAGCCTGAAGCGTTGGAGAAGACTTGAAGGGATTGAAGAGCTACAGAAATCTGACTACTATCCTTTAAAAAGAGAGTGGTATCATCTGCTGCCTGGCTGATAAGGATTTCTCTTCCTGCAACAGAAATGCCTCTTATGTTTTTTTGGAAAACATGATCAGATAAAATTTGAGTGGCTAATAAGAATAGATAAGGGGAAATTGGGCAGCCCTGTCTGATTCCTTTATTTAGATCAAATCTAAGTGAAGTTCCATTTTTTAGTTTGATTGAACAGTTTGCTTTATTATATAAAGTTTTCATGGATCTGCAAAAAAAAAAAAAAAAAAAAAAAGAACCAAAACCAAATTTTTCTAAACAACGGAAAATAAAACTATGGTTTAGAGAATCAAAAGCATTATAAAAATCAAGAAAAAGAATAAAGCTCTCATCAGCAATCAAATTTGAGTAGTCTAAAATATCCAAAACCAAGCGAATATTATTAGAAATGTGTCTTTTCTGCATAAAACCAGACTGTGTCTCCGATTATTTGGTCCAGAACTAATTTAAGTCTTTTTGCAAATTTTGTAATCATTATTTAGGACACAGATTGGACGCCAGTTTTCAATGCTTAATAAATCTTTTTTAGGTTTGGGTATCAGTGAAAGCACTCCCTGAGTTAAACTTGGAGGAAGTGAGCCAGAATTGATAGATTCCTCAAAAACATTTAGCAAAAAGGGAGCAAATAGCTCTGGAAATAATTTGTAGAACTCACTGGATAATCCGTCTGTGCCGGGAGATTTATTGTTTTGAGAAGATTTATGCTCCAAAGAACTTCATCAACTGTAAGTGAGGAGTCACAGACTTCTTTGTCCGTAGAGGATATTGTTTTAACTTCAACTGAATTTAGAAATTGTTCAGTAACAAGATCTGATTCATGAGATGTGTAAAGCTGCCTATAGAAAGAGCAGCAGTAATCTGCTATCATTCTAGAATCAGTAACTATGTCACCATTCATTTTTAATTTTTGAACTGTGTTATGCTTGCCTCTGCGTTTTTCAAGCTGGAAGAAATAGGCAGAGCAGCGTTCACCTTCCTCTAACCATTTTAGTCTAGATCTAATGAATGCACCTTCAGCTTTTTGTTTGTAAATTAGATCAAGTTCGTTTTGTAGAGATGCCAGATTTAATTGTTCTGTTTCTGTAAGATCCGCTGGGTTCTTTCGAGAGAGTTTTAAGATGTCATTAATAACTGAATTTTCTTTTGCAGCTCTGTTTTTGGATAGGTGAGAGCTGTAATATCTTAAAAACTTAGATACCTCAAACTTAAACAATTCCCAGTTTTTTCCATAAATATTTTCCTGTTTAGCCTTTTTAAAAAAATGAGTAATTAAAATAGATATTTGATGTTTTACTGAGTCAAGATTGAGAATAGAGTTGTTTAGAAACCAGTAAGAGTTTCTTTTTCGAGAATTATTTCCATTTGATAATTTTAGAGTTATGTAAATAGCTTTATGATCTGTGTATGGTGTGGGAAGAATGTCAACAATTATTTGATCTAAACCTATATTATCAGACACGAGCCAGAAATCAATACGGGACTGTCTAGAGCCAGTGTCATTTGTCCATGTGTACATCTGAGCATTGGGATTTTTTTCCCTCCACACATCAATTAAATTAAATTTTTGCATAAATGTGTTAATGTCGCTATTTGATGAAGATTGTCGAGGTGGCCATCTATCTAATTGACTATTGGTAACCATATTAAAATCCCCTCCTATTAATAAAATAGCGTTGGGAAATTGTAAAAGACTTTGGTTGATGATATTTTCTGTAGAATGTAAAAGTTGAGGGTTTTCAGGTCTGGAATTGTGTCCATAGATATTAATAAGTATGAAAATCCTATCACAGTAAGAAATTACCAGAAAGACAAAATGTCCATTGGAATCATTTTTGAAGCAAAGAATGTCTCCTTCATATTTATTTCTTAAAGTCAAAGTTCCTGCTGAATGTGGACTTCCATGTGAGAACCAAATGTCATTTCCCCATTGAGATTTCCAGAACCTAGCATCAATGTCAGAAGAATGAGATTCTTGAAAGAAAAAAAAGTCAGTTTGTATTTTTGTTGCAAACAAGAACAAAGCTTTTCGCTTAACTGAGTTTTTTAGCCCCCTGGCGTTAAGTGAACCTATTGATAGAGACGAGGTGAAAAAAAGAACAAGAACAACGTCTAGGTAAAATGCACTAACCTGGCTGTTTCCTCCGAGTAATGCCCTAAATTATTCGTTAAGGATTGGAAATAGAAGTATAACATCTCTGAACAAAGGAAGCATGGACCAAAAGTTATCTCTATGTAACTAAATTTGCAACATATAGTGCGTATAAACATAAAAGTATGGGAATAAGCTATGTAATAAAGGATTTGAATAAATTTTACTTAGCAGATGAATAATAAGGGAACAGGAAAGAAAAGTTCTGTTAGAAATCCAGTCCAGTCTTTTCTTAAATCAGAATCATGAAACAGATGGATATTAAATGTACCTGAGAGTGTCATCTTTAGTTTAAGTCTTAGGATGGGGGATTTCTTTGCCTTCCACAAAGGCTCGTGCTCCAACATAGTGTGCTGCCTTCCCTTCTCTCCTTGCTGTTTGAATTAATGGCCAGAGTGCAGCTCGGGCCTCTCTATCTGCTGGACAGAAGTCCTCTGCAAACCTGAGGTTGTTATCTTTGAGGAAGGAATTGTTCTTTGCAGATCTCCAGATTTCATCTCTGATGGATCTTGAGATGAATCTTATGATGATCCCTCTTGGCCTCTGCGCGTTGTCACCTTTTTTCCCCAAACGATGTACGATGTCGATGTCGTAAGCCAGTCTCTCCTTCCTGTGTGGTGCGATGGTTTGGCAGATTTTGATGATCTCATCTTTGATCTCTTCCTTGAATGTGGTTTCTGGTTCTGAGTTTGAGGTTCCACCGTCTGGAATACCGTTCAGCTTCGATCTGTTTTTCTTTCATCACAGAGAAGGCTCCATTGTCAATGGCAGCTTTATTTTCAATGGTGTCAATCAACCCTTTTCTTTATGTCTTGAATTTCCTGGAAAGCAAAGTCCACAGACTTTTTAAGCCCCTCAATTTTCATTTCCATAGAGTTGAATCGAGTGTTGATAAGATCAGAAAGAACTTCAACTGCATTCTGATTTAGATTATCGTTCTCTGTTTCTTTTTGAGTAATTAAGGCTTTTTTTGGAGCTGGAGCCTTTGTAGGAGTATTGTCAGCTGAGAGGGGCAGCGGAGGAAAGTCCTCTTCGTTGAGGGAATCAGTTAGCATTGCTTCAGCATTCACTGATTTAGCATAATCATGACCTGCCTTCTGCACGTGCTTCTCTGGCACCGATTGTTTGGTCTCTTTAGTGCTTCTTTTCCTTTCCCGGGCGAACATTGTGTTCCCGATTTGTTCTCTGCAGAATATTGGAGTAAAAAAAAAAGACTGGAAGCTTTAGATGTCCGTTTTCCACTATAAAACTTAAGTTGGGCACTGGAGCTCGGAAGTTGCGTCTGTTTACGCCGCCATCTTGGTCGACCCACCCAAAATCTCCACCTAATGTTAGTGCCATGACATTAGCAAGCCGGTTAATGCTAATCAACTGATGAAACCGTCTCCTAAATTTTGATTGCAGTCATGGGAAGATCGGGTGGTCACATAAAGACTAGCATTAAAGATTAAAAAATAAAGCTGCACAATCCAAAAATTAGTTTGTACATGTTAGGTTTAGCTAGTTTAATTTTATTTCTTACTTAGCAACTGCATTACAGGTTGTAAAATTTAGAATTACTGAATTTGTGGGTTTGTACATTATTCAAGTTTTATTTCACAAGTTACTGCAGTAAATGCAGCTGAGTATAAGTACCTACCTTTTTCTGAACATAAGAAACATGTAAGAAAATAACTAAATATTGTTTTTATTGCATTATCCAGACTACAATAGTGTTGAATATTCATTTTATCTTCTGATTTCTTTTATTGCAGAAATTAATTTTAACAATTTTACCATACTCTTTTGAAATCAGTACAAATAGTTATTTAGATTTTTGTTATTCTCATTTCCCCTTTGTATAATTGATGTTTTACAGTGTTAAGAACAAAATACTAAAACTGCACAGATTATATTTGTTTTTTTATTTTTAACTAAAAAAGATGTCTTGTTACCGGTATTCCTTTTAAGCAGACTACACCCCTGTAATGCAGAATCAACCGGAGTCTCTCATTCCTGAGCGGTTTATTAACAGAGAAGATCCAGACCAGACTCAGACAGAGTGAACAGGAGCTCTCCTGCAGTCCTCCTGAACCTCCTTCACCAGGATCTGGACGTGGGTGGGGGGCTGTCATTGAGACCCTGGTGTTTCTCTCTGGCTGGTGAGCGGAGCATCCTGCAGGGTGTTTGATGTCTCGTTCCACTGTCCACTGCATTGTCCAGTCACTGAGGAGGTGTGGCCACTCACCTTCCAAAAGCCCTGAGGACCTGGAGGTGGTGTCCCGTGGGTTTGCAGAGCTGACACGGCTCAAAGCTTCAGGTTCATGGATGGATGTCACATCCGGATCAAACCTCCTAGTGACCCTGATGGTCACTTGCCAGAAACAGAGACTCTTCCCCTCCCTCCATCATCCTGCAGGGCTGTTGTGATCCATCGGCGGCGGCGCTCATTCACATCCATGTGGGCTGGCCCGGGTCGGTGCATGACTCCAGGGTGCTCCGCCACAGTCTACTCTACACGCAGTCGGTCTACCCTCCTCCGGGGGACTTCATCCTTGCAGATGGTGGATACCTGTGCCTCAACGCCCACTCCCCCTCATCACTCCCTACAAACGGTGAATGAAGGCGTTGCAGGCCAGAGCTTCAACAGTCATTCCAAAAGCACGCTCGATTATAGAGTTTGCTTTAAGAGTCATGAAGACAAGATTCAGAGCATCTTCTGCAAGTGTTGGAGGTTCATCACACCTTTGTACCTCACGGAAGTGAACAAATACATAGCAGCATTTTATATTCTTTGGAATATATTTCTATTATTTTAATTTATTTATTGCAGGTTGTCACAGCTTGTGCTGTCCTGCCTAATATCTGCCCCTGTGCTGACACACCGAGGCCCCAGAGGAAGATGTGGAGGTGATGATGAGGAGGCAGGTTTGGAGGTCATCAGAGGTGCTCTCTGGCGGGACCAACTACCTGCTGAGGTTTCCTCCACCAGACCTTTATTACTGGTTACAGGTAATTCATTGATGAAGTGATTTTTTTTTACAAAAGTTTTAGGACTGCACATGCATTATCTCACATTTATGGATCATTTTTGGTCATGCAGCATCCGTGGACAGCCATCCCTGCAAACCGTGAAGATGGACGATGCGGTCTACAGTCTCTGCAGATCATCCTGCAAGATGTTCCAATCACCACCCAGAAAGTTCCAGCCCCGGGTCTCAGTTAAAGCCCCCCCATCCATGTCGACTATCTTTGTAAATAGTTGTAAATAAAAGTGTTACGATGAATAATGATTACTGTGCTGGATTTATACCTTTATTTAAATTAACAAAGCAAACATTTGTAATACACCAAATATAAAATTCATTTATTTATTTCCAGAAATCAAATGTATTTATTGACAATTTTTTTCCAAAGACTGAAAAGTCGGTCAAAAGTCTCCCTCCTCTCTCGTGCTCTCTGCTCTTCTTCCTCAAAGTTGCACAACTTTTGTCTTTGCATGACAGTAATGGATGAAGATGCTGAGCTGGAGAAAGCCATGCTGAATACCCCCCCCACAAAGTCTGTGAGATATGACGGTGAGAAAAAATAGTTATTTTTCCTTTAATTTCTTAGAAGGAACCGATGTTCATGTTTGTCTCTCTCTTTTCTCACAGCTGCTGCTGCTGCTGCACCACCATCATTATCCATCTCCAGTCCAGAAGTGTCAGCAGCACAAAGAGGTTTAAACAGTCAGAGGACTCTGACCTGAAATGTAAGTGATCATTCTTATCAATGACTTTATTGTTTTTAACAGATTCAATGACAGCAGTAGGTGAATTGTCAACATTGTGTGATTACTAACACTAATATATTTACTTTGCACTAGATAGTAAAGAATAGATTGAATTTAGTTTCTGAATTGTGAAAACATTAGGTTGCGTCAAAAATTGAGCTTTTGGGTGTTCCCAGCTCATCGTTTTTTGACCTGCTGGCTGTTCGTAAAATCAAGAGTCCACAACCTCCAGACGGCGAACTGGAACTGGTCTAGTACCGGTGTGCGTGTGCAGAGTGGACCGGTACCCTAACCCTTGCCGGTTTGCGTCTGGGCCTGGTTACCGCATCTGGCACTGATTCTGCGTCCAGTAACATGTATGGTGCCGGTACTGCATCTGGTGCCGCGTTAGGGTACGTATGGTTCGGGCCTCCTCCGACCCATAGGTCTGTCTGTGGCCCGTTACCAGCCGGCCCTTGGACCAGTACCAGTTCGCTGTCCAGAGGTCAGGGACCCCCGGTTGAACGTGAACAGCACCTCAAAAAACGACGAGTTGGAGACACTCAAAACGTCAAAAAGTGACGCAGAGGGAACCCAAACCAAACGTCCACATGTGATTGGTTGAGAGTGAGAATGCGTTGGTCTAACAATCACAGCCATTGAAAGGAAACATTGGAAGACGCTACAGTAACTAAAGAAATGAAACGCTACTTCCAGTTTTTATTAGAAGTAGATAAAACTGCAGTTATTTACTTTCTGACTGTAGTAGAGAAACAAAACTCCACATGTTTATTTGTAATCCCAAAGAAAAGACATTCCATGAATGTGGTGGGAGTTTCAAATGGGATGTATTTTTCTGGAGCTCACAAACATTTGTGTACTTGTGAAGTCCAACCGACCTCTTAAGTTTCAGGTTCAAGGATCACAGAAATGTTCAGAAATGAAGCACAGTAATCCAATGTGCTTTAAATAGGTTTATTAAAAAAAAGGTTAAGATTTTAAAGTCTTAAAATCAATTTAAAAAAAATGGGCTGGATTAAAAAAAGGACAAAGATAAAACGATAAAACAATTATGTTGTGTTTAAGAAAATAAAATACAGTTGCAAAAAAAAAAAAAAGTCTTTCAAAATGGATTGGGGATAAATCCAAATGAAAACAGTGAAGGAGAGGGATGACAGAAGAGGCTCCGCTCCTCTGCTCCGCAGGTGGTCTTTTCTTCCCGCGGCTCAGACTGGCAGCTGCACTTCCGGGTTCCCGGCCTAAACACACACCAGCAGGAGACTCAGTGTCGAGCTAACCACAGCGTCGACCTCGTGCTCACACGGTGACGTTTTCACGTTCCTTTACTGAGCTCTTTCAGCGCGTTGACAGTAGCCTCCTGCTGCATCCACCCGCGTTGACTGCTCCTCGGCCCGGTGACCTTCGTGGGTCGGGTTCCTCCTCTTCAGACGTCCGCTGGCTGCTCTGGTGCCTCTCCTGAAGTGCGCCCCTCCCGTAGCTCGTCGCCGCGTGGATTTCTTTTCCGTGGCCCCCTTTGGCCAGTCTGTTAGTGGGCGGCCCCTTCTTCCTGCGCTCTCCACGCTTTGCGTCTCCCTTGCGCTTTGTGCTCTCCCAAGAGCCTCACGCTGTTTTAAGTGCTGGCCAGGTGTGACTGAGCACAGCTGAGTGTCATCATGTCATTAGCTGTTCAGTCCCGCAAAATTCTATTGACTCATTTTAATCATAATTTCCCTTTTTCTTTGTCCCAGAAATCGATCCACTGTGCTGATTTAGAGAAAAGCTTGGAGAGGTATTGAGCAGAGATGAATTAAAGCAACTACAAATATCTTATTTAAAAACAAGGTTTGAAATCTTTGCTAGCATTGAATCTCCTGTCCTCACAGAATTGTCTTTTTATCTCATATACGGTAAATGCTGCATTAAAAAGTAGTCGTCCAGTTTTGATCATTCAGGGTTTGGTGGTTTCAAAGGTTTATTTTGTATTTTGGGCCTGCAGGACTGACTGGTGAGGTAAACCGCATGGTGGTGAATGGCTCCACTGTGTGATGCAGCAAAGACAAAGCAGGACAAAACCCACGCAGAGACAAAGGAGACTCTCTCCAGTCTTGTCATTCATTCACAAATTGGTCATTGGTGCGAGTTGCAGTCAGAGGACATTTGTAAATGACTGATGTAGAAGAAACCAAAACCCAGACCTCCATGTGATTCCTGTCAACAAGTGCATTCTGTATTCCCTTGTTTTCCTCGAATTGCAGCTTGACTGAGATCTGCCTGGAGGGAAATGCTCTTTTTTGTGTCTCTTCTTGCTGGTGGAAATTTGTCCGGCTGACTATAGGAAATGCACACTGTGGTGTTGTCCGGCTGACAGATGCATTTGTGGTGCAGTGTGTGGGACGCACTAACCGACAACTACATCTCCACCTGGGACGCCACCAACTCTGAGGGACTCAACGGGAGCCTTTCAGACCGTGAGGTACGCATTAATTCAACCATCGACTTGAGTTTTTACATTTGCTTCTCTTTTTCTTATTTCCTGATTTATAAACTATGAACTATGAATAGCATTAGTTTGCAGCTTCTTCTCCCATTTTTGTTCTGTTTTATGAATTAATCAGGCATAAAAACATACAAAGAACATAATTTAAAGGGTATCTGGGCAGTTGGAGGCCGACTCCATTCTCAGCACTGATTTGAAAAAATGCCCCCAAAAAAGGGGGCGGGGCTAGTGGAGCCGGACTGAGCGGCAGAGGTGTGGCTTAGATCTATCTAAATACTGAGGGTGGTACCGGGCAAAGTGATGCAAGTTTCTCTACAGAACTTTCTGCGTGGGTTGAGGGTTTCTCCCCTCCATCTTCTCCCGAGGCCGGCACTCATGGTCCAGAACCTTATAGTTTCTTGCTGCTGGCTCAAAACGCTGCTTATGCAATGCCTGACAGCGGGGCTGCGGCGCAGCTGAGGGTTTGCGTGTCTGAGAGTGGTAAAATACAGCTAGCATCGTAGCAAATGAAAGCTAACGTATTAAACAAGCGATCCCGAGTGAAATCTTTATTGCAAATCCATCACCAGGATGGAGTTTGCTGGATTCAATATCCATTACACTCAACTTCTGTCGTCTAACTTCCTGTTCCACTAGAAAGTTGTGCAAGCCAGTAGATTTTAGACAACTGAAGGCTAAACGTCTACAACCTGTGCTAAAGCTAACACGTTAATGACCGACCGTTACAGAACCAAAGATGGGCGGAGCTTTTATACTGGAGCTGCAGAGCATGATGATGAGAAACTTGTGGGGCAGTTGACCAATCAGAAAACTCAACTGTAATACCTCTTTTCAACCTGTAGAGGGCAGCACACAGACGGTTTTTGACTATATTTTTTAAGCTTATTTTAATTTGTCAAAAATTTGGCAGCAACCAACAAAACAACAACTTTTAAAGCCCCATTTATAGAAGTCAACAGACAAACAAGTTGATTTAGTGTTTGGTTACCCTGTAACAAAGACATTGTCTAATTTATGGACAGCGAGAGTGAAATTTTTCAACTATGTGGTGGAAGTTGATTCATTTATTTGGAGATGAGCTCCCAGCGTCACTGTAACATACCTGACCAACCACGAGAGCTCCGACAGTCAGGGGAGATCTGTTCCTCTCTCTGAAATAAATGACAGCAGCCATTTTATGACCGTCCCGGTGAGTAAATGCATCTCCCCTGGGGAGCAGAGTTTAGCTCCTCCTCCAAAGAGCTCTGTAGACATGTTGGGTGAAGTCTGTTATTCTATCGAGTTAAATATGTGCCAATACGTACAAACTCAAATAATACTCACACGAGCGAGAATCACACTCAAGTTTAATTCACACACATGTAAAACTGAATGTGGAGTTGCAGGAAAAAGAGGAACATGTGAGAAAAATGTGGAATGCTGCTCATCACAGCAGATCAGGTGTGTGTGAAGACACGTGAGAGGTTCAAGTTCTAGTTTTATCTGGAAAATCGAACCCGTAAGATTTCAGAAAGTTTGAAGACTGAATGAGTTCTTTGGGGAACACAGGTGAAAGCAGTGCAATACGTTTGGGGAGGTAACATCAGAGGAAGGACCAGACCAGCTGGAGAAGATGCTCCACAAACTCCACGGGTCTCCAGCACCTCTCCAATTCCTGCCTTTATGTCTCCTTTAGGTCATTGAGGAAATCGTTGAGATGATGGAAAACTCTCCTGATCCGGGTGAAACTGAGGAGGAGGATGAAGAGGAGAGCAGCCACTGCTCCTCCAGGACCAACCCCTCCCTGCTAGAGGAGATCAGGCAGCTGTCCCAGGCCTCCAACAACAACTGCTCCTATGAAGGTAGAGCTCCAGGCCATGACAGCTCCTGTTTTCTCCTCTAATCAACATCTCGACCATAAAGATGACACAGCTTTGTTCAGCAGAACTTCTCACTTGGAGCCACAGAAATGACATCAGAAACAGCAGGAAGACTTTAAGGGGATTCTAGCAAAGTTCTCCGAAAGCTCCACCTCTGAACCACGGCCGGCCCACTAGGAAATAAGGCGCTCTCATACATGAAACTCCAAACAACAAAACAACACAATTCCAAACAACAACAAAACAAACAACTCCAGAGGACAAAAAAAAGAACTTAGAACCAAAAAATACAACACAACTCCCAACAACAAAACAACACAATTCAAGAGAACAAAAAAACAGAACTTCAAACCAAAAAATACAACACAACTCCTAATAACAAAAAAACACAACCTCTTAAAAAAAACAACACAATGTGTAACCACACAAGTTCTAACAACAAAACTCTCAACAATAAAACAACACAACTCTTAACTAAAAACTACTCGATTTCTAACAATGAAAATACACAACTTCTAACAACACAACTTCTTACAAGAAAACAACACACTCCTAGCAACGAAACAACACAACTTCAAACATCAAAACAGCACAACTCCTAACAAAAAACACAATTTTCCTTTTGTGTTTCACCAAAAATATCAGAATTTCACAGAAACTTTCTTTCTAATATAATGAATCTACTTATATTTGAATCTAAATATCTAAAGTGATATTTGCACCGCCACATTTTATTCTCAATGTAGAGTCGCATATAATTTCATATAAATATTTCAGAAGTTTAGAATAGACTCTGTTGTTATAGTAATGTATTATAGCCTATTAAAATAAAACCAGGACGTCAATATTAATGTTGAAAGTTTTTTATATTCTAGTGGTTTATCTGTTCCCTTTTTCGATGAATGTCCCGGTGATGGTCAGAACTGGCAGCCACGCCTCTGTCAGCCTGCCCCAGGGCAGCTGTGGCTACAGTAGTAGCTTACATCACCAAGTATGGATGAGGTGTGGAATAATATTTCACTGTGAGCGCTTTGAGCGTCTGGAAAAGCGCAGATAAATCTAATCCATTATTATTATTATTATTATTTTGATTAGATTTGGATTTTTAAAGATCTCTTCCTCTCATCTCTTCCCTCTCCTCCATGCATCCTCCAGGCCTGAGCTTGATGCCCAGCTCGGCGCTGGTCGAGCTGCTGCACCGAGTGGAGGCCGCCATCCGCGAGTACTCAGAGGAGCTGGTCAACCAGCTGGCTCGGAGGGATGGGCTGGAGTTTGAGAAGGAGGTGAAGAACACTTCATCACAACGTTAATGGAGGTTCAGAACAGGCAGAAAGAGCAGCGAGAAAGCAACAAGCGCCGGGACAAGGCCCTGAGCCTGCAGGGAGGGGGGGACGCTGCCCACGAACGGGGGCAACTCGGGGGTCACGGGGCGCACCGACAAGACGGGAACCATGCCTGTCAAGGTGAGAACTTTTTTTAAAGCTTTGTGAGAATGCTGCTCATGTTAGTATTTTGTAAAACTGTGTAAAAGAATTCATTTAACATTTCTGTTTGATCTGAATAAACCACAGAAAGACGAGAGAACAGATGATACTTTCTCCATGATCACACAGATTATTTAAAACATTGATCTCAGATCCGCTAAAACATCTTCCAGGAAAGTCTTTGTTCGGGAAGAGCTGCATCCAGTCTACTCACAGCAGACTCTAATGGATTTTCCATGCAGTCAGACTACTCTGACTTCTGCTGATACCTGATGCTGCTATACTCTAAAGCAGGGGTCACTAACTGGCGGACCGCGGTCCGGATCCGGACCCAGTCGTTGGGCCATGCGGACCCTCCGTAAAAGTGCGCACGCTATCTTGATCCTTTCCGTTTTTTTTTTTGTTTGTTTTTTTTTTTATATATAAACTGAGGGAGGTTTTATTTTGGAAAACTAACAGATTCTGTACACAACATCCGCCTGTCATGCCGCGAGGAGACCCACATACCAATCACGATCCACGTGATTCCGCGCAGCCAATCAAATCTTCGGTGACGGTCCGCTGCCGGCCAAGCAGATGTAAAAAAGTTCCTTGGAATTGAAAGGCGGCTGACAGAGACGTGAAAAAGCTAGGAGAAAAACGAGTGAGCCAAAGAAAATTAAGACAAGAGAATCGGAAAAAGAGGGAAAGACGAGGGAGGCGGAGAAAGTGAGGAGAAAATACGAGAGAAACGTAGAATGTGAGGAGAAAAGACGAGAGATTGACGAGGAAAAAAATGAGGGAAACGGAGAAAGTGAGGAGAAAAAGAGTGACCTGGAGAAAGGTGGGGGAAATGTCTCTTTCTAAAAAAAAGGAAAGTGGATAGTGAAAATCGAGCATTTAATCCTGAATGGACAGAGTCATTTTTGTTCGTGCTTCCCACTGGGAGTTCAAAACCAGTATGTCTCATATGCTCTGAAACCGTTGCCCTCATTAAAAGTGCAAATGTCAAACGCCACTATGAGACAAAGCACAAAACATTTGAGGAAACATACCCCCTCAAGTCAGAAGTAAGGTCACAAAAAATCAGTAGTCTCAAAGCCCAATATGAGCAATCTACCAAGATCCTGAGCAACACGTTCACTGCCCAACAACGTGCACATGAGTGTTCCCTCAGAGTGGCTTGGATTTTAGGCCAACATAAAAAGCCATTTACTGATGGAGGTGTTGTTAAAGAGTGTATGCATGCAGTTGCAGAAACACTTATGGAAGGAAAACAGAAACAAGAACTTTGTGACAAAAATAAAGCAAGTGCCCATGTCAGCATCATCTGCCTTAAAGAGGAGTGAAATTTTAGCCCAGGATGTGCTAATCCAGCTGGATGAATCCATCCATAAGGCATCATGTGTGGGCTTGGCTTTGGATGAATCTACAGATATAAGTGATAATGCTCAACTGTTGGTGTATGTCAGGTTCTTTAACACAGACAAGCAGTCATTTTGTGAAGATCTGTTAGGCATGACACCCCTTGAGACCAGTACAAAGGGGGACGACATTTACCTGGCTGTTAAAGAAATGTTAAACAGGAGAGGAATAGACCTGAAACAAGTTGTTTCAATTACAACAGATGGAGCCCCTGCTATGATTGGAAGAGAGAAAGGAGCTGTAGCAAGACTGAAAGAGGACAATCCTGAGCTCAAATCTTACCACTGCATCATCCATCAGTCTGTCCTCTGTGCCTCCCTGTCAGATGAACATGCTGAGGTTATGAATACTGTGATGAAAATGATCAATTTTCTCAGGGCATCTTCTTCCTATCAGCATCGCCTGCTGAGGGAATTCCTTAGAGAAGTTGATGCCAGTGCCGATGAACTTTTGCTGCACAACAATGTGCGATGGCTCAGCAAAGGGCGGGTGCTTGCACGATTTTGGTCCATAAGGAGAGAAGTGGCACATTTTTTGTCAAAAAGCTGATCAGTTTTCTGTTTTTTTTAAAGAATGAAAAACATATGGACCATGTTGCATTTTTGGTGGATATAACTTCACATTTGAATGAGCTGAATTTGAAGCTGCAGGGCAAGGACAATTCAATCTGTGATTTGATGACAGCTGTTCGCTCCTTTCGGAGAAAACTTGAAGTGTTCAAGGAAGACCTGCAGGGAGACTGTGCACGCTTCTTAGCACTAAAGGAGCAAGTGCAGGGACAGCGAGACATGTCAAATTTTATCAACTTTATTGACAAGTTGATTGTAAACTTCAGCAACCGTTTTGACAGCTTTAATTTTGGACAGCAGCTCACCGTATTCATCCAAAACCCATATCTCATCAAAGATGTCAGGCTGTTCTCAAAAGAAGTCACACAGCACTTTAAATGGGCAAATGCTGGGCTGCTCCAAATGCAACTGGTGGAGCTCCAAGAAGATGTGGCCTTGAAAGAGCAGTTTTTAACCACAAACTCTTCCACATTCTGGATCCAAATGGTCCCTGAGACAGTTTTCCCAGATCTGAGGAAAGTAGCCATACACATCTTGACGATGTTTGGCTCCACACACAACTGTGAAGCAGCGTTTTCAACAATGAACATAATTAAAACAAAATATCGTTCCCGGCTCACAAATGAAAACCTCCACATGTGCATGAGAATGGCCCTGACACCATTTGAGCCCAGATTTAAAATACTGGCAGGACAAGCTAGAGCTCAATTCTCTCACTGAGAGACAAAAAAATGTGGGGTCAGTTCTGTTTTAATTAAAAAAAGTTTTCTGTTTAAAAATGCAGCCCTTATGAATGAAAAAACTACATTCTTCCTGTGAGGTATTTCATTTGTGGAAGAAGCTAATAAGAGCTAGTGGTTCCCCTCTCCTTTAGTTTTCTTGGTTGTGTTGGCAGTTGTCCCTGTAGTGTTCTTATTATGTGTACCACACAGTTCAATGTGTTTCATTCTACATGACATTAAATACTGTCAAAAATGTTTGTAATTGTACTGACTGAATTCATCTGAAGTGAGAGTCAGATATTAATTTCATGCATATGTGCCACAAACATTCAGCTATGTGAAAATACTACTCTGAATATTTTGACTTTTTTTCCGGACCTTCACTTCAAGACATTTTTCCTAACTGGACCTTTCAACATTTTAGTTGAAGACCCCTGCTCTAAAGCAACCAAGGAAATTCAGAACCTTGTCTTCATGTTTTCTGTCCGGATCTACAGTCAAAACCTCTTCTACCTAAAATGAAAACAGTATTTCTGTCACTTTAAACTGATCTGGTGAAGAAGCCGAGTCAGTAACTTTTAACAGTCACTCTCATGTTCTTGTGTTTGCATGTTGTGACCTTCAGCGCTTCAGCATGGAGGGATTGTCCAACATCCTGCAGACGGGCATCAGACAGACATTCGGAAGCTCAGGAAACGACAAGCAGGTGATTTCTGAGGCTCATGGGGTGGAATCCATTCATCTATTTGTCCGTCTGTCCAGTCAGTCAGTCAGTCAATCAGCAAAGATCTGCAAAAAATATCTTTGCTCCAGAAGAGAATAACAAAACACAAATGTCCTTACTCTAACAACACTGGAGAAGAGGAAGATCTTTTCCAAGCTTTGGACTCAATAAGATTAAATTCTAGTTAGCTTGGTTTCCCCATCCTTAACCCTTTAACATCTGAGACATCATTGGTGACGTTAGACACAAAATCTTTAACATATTGTAACTTTCCAACTGTTAACACGATAATTCCAGCAGATTCTGAAGGAGAAAACCAAACTCTGCTGGAAATACATTAACCGTGTTTAGTGCTGCCACAAACGGTTATTTTGATAGCCGACTAATCACTGATTATTTTTTAGATTAGTCGACTAATCGGGTTATGTGCAAACTGGATTTAAAGCACAAATCTTAACCGTCATTAGTTTTAAACTAAGTAAAAATGAGATATATAGCATTACCTGCGATAATGCTAGTGTGAATTTTCCCGCTCAAAAAGCTTGTTATGATAGCTGAAGATGCTGAAATTGATAATTGCTAAAAATGCTAAAGCTGATAAAATATCAGTTAAATGCCAAATTATCCCAAAAAGCTGAAAAAAGCCTTAATTAGCCAAAACAGCTAAAATGCATCTGAAATATTTGCTGAATTCCAAAATAGCCCAAAAATTAAAAAAAAAGCATAAATTAGCCAAAATAGCTAAAATATTAGCTAAACCCCAAATTAGCCTAAAAAAACATAATAAATGCCAAAATAGTTCAAAAAGCTATCAGAATGCCATTATAACTTTCATCTTTACTACACTCTGACTCTATATAATGATTAATTGACTATTAAATTAGTCCTCGATTAGTCAACCAATCACGGCAGCCCTTATCGTGTTAACAATTAAAGAAATGTCATTAAATCAAAGAACATAAACACTGGAGCTCTGGTGTTAAAGGATTCAAGTCCACCTCAATCCAAGTTGCATGACGACTTCTCTCTAGCAAAACCACATTAGGATGTTTATCATTTAGTTCGGTTTGGTCATTTTTAGGCATGTGACCGTTGACGTGTTAACGCACGCGGTTAATAAATCATGATTGACAGATTAATATGTATGAATGCAGCTGTGAGATCAGCGTAATAAAACTCTAAAATAAAGTTTAAGCTTTTTTATATTCTGAGATTGAGATTTTATTAGATTAAAGAGATGTTATGGTATTTATTAGTAGTTTTTGGACAAAAGTGATCGTTTATTTTAATAAATAAGGAGGAGAATGAATGTCAATCTGACAGCTGTAATGCAGCAGCAGCGCACCTGGTATGGGGGAGGAGCCAAACTGAGCTGTCTGCAATGAGAAATCCAACAACGAGGAAACCGGCTATTATTTTATTTTGGGATGGGGATCGATATGAATTTTAGGGGTAGGTGAAGAATTCGGAGCATTCAAACTGTTTAAGATGGGCTCAGACTAGTAATCTTATTGTTATCATCATATATTACCTTTTCTTTCTTCCAACAGCTGTTAGCATGGTTGATATAAAATCATCTATAAGTTTAGTGTAAATGGCATACAAACTTGACCTATTTATTGAGGTGTTTAGACATTATATCATATATTAACACTATGGTTGTTTGTATTTTCCAGCTGTCACCACAGACATTCTTCTCAGTCTTTTTAAAAAGTACATGCGTGATTATTTTTCCAGGGCCAGAGGACCTTTTGAGAAACATGGCCATTTGGAGCCATCTGATGTTATGAAGGAACAGGATCAGACCTACCAACATTTTTCAGCCATATCCCTGCCTTAGAGATCTAAATCATGTAAGCAAATCATTTTCAGATGGTTTATGTTTAATAAGATTCTGCGAGTAAATAGTAAATCACTTTTGTTTATAAAAGTCACAGGACTTTGGCATTTAAATGCTATGAAGCTGATGAACAGCAAGAGTTTTATTAAAATAAAATGTATGTATTTATATCTGTGTGTTTATGTGTCAGATGATGGATGAACGGGATTGGATCCTCAATTAAACCAACTTCATTCCTGAACTGAAGAATCGCTGGAAGATCCTTTATGAGAAGGCCCAGTTTGTGGAGTTTGTCTTTTTTTTTTTTTTTTTAAAGGGATGAATCTTCCAAAGAGAGATGAAGGTAATTGGAAACTTAAGTGCAGTCATGCTTATTGGCAGTGTCAGTTACACACTTGGACAAAATTGTTGGTACCCCTCAGTTAAAGAAGGAAAAACCCACAATTCTCACTGAAATCACTTGAAACTCACAAAAGTAACAATAAATTAAAACTCATTGAAAATTAAATAATCAAAATCAGCCATCACTTTTGAATTGTTGATTAACATAATTATTAAAAAAAAAAAACTAATGAAACTGGCCTGGACAAAAATGATGGTACCCATAACTTAATCTTTTGTTGCACAACCTTTTGATGCAATCACTGCACTTAAAGGATTTCTGTATTTGTCAATGAGCGTTCTGCAGCTGTCAACAGGTATTGTGGCCCACTCCTCATGAGCAAACTGCTCCAGTTGTCTCAGGTTTGATGGTGTCTTCTCCAAATTCATGTTTCAGCTCCTTCCACAGATGTTCAATGGGATTCAGATCTGGGCTCATGGAAGGCCACTTTAGAATAGTCCAACGCTTTTCTCTCAGCCATTCTTGGGTGTTTTTGGATGTGTGTTTTGGATCGTTGTCCTGTTGGAAGACCCATGACCTGCGACTGAGACCAAGCTTTCTGACACTAGGCAGCACATTTCTCTCCAGAATGCCTTGATAGTCTTCAGATTTCATTCTACCTTGCACACATTCAAGACACCCTGTGCCAGATGCAGCAAAGCAGCCCCAAAACATTCCTGAGCCTCCTCCATGTTTCACCGTAGGGACAGTGTTCTTTTCTTGGTATGCTTGGTTTTTGAGTCTATGAACATAGAGTTGATGTGCCTTACCAAAAAGCTCCAGTTTGGTCTCATCTGTCCAAAGGACATTCTCCCAGAAGCTTTGTGGCTTGTCAACATGCATTTTTGCAAATTCCAGTCTTGCTTTTTTATGATTTTTTTTCAGCAGTGGTGTCCTCCTTGGTCGTCTCCCATGAAGTCCACTTTGGCTCAAACAACGACGAATGGTGCGATCTGACACTGATGTACCTTGGCCTTCACTGTTAGCCCGGATGTCATCTCAACTCGAACAACCAATTCCAATGTACATAAATAATTTAAGTTTCATAGTATTACTATCAAATTTAAGCACAATCTACAAAATCAAAGCAGAATGAACTTACATTTTAAAGTAATGTTATGGACGAGTAACTTTAAGGTAATTGTGATTGAATGTTTAAGTTTTGGTCTCAAAATTCCGCTGCATTCATGTACTGTTGGAAGATTTAGTTCCCAAAGTCATTTTTCAATTTAGTGGATGCTACAAAAATGATTTTTTATATTGTCATACTAAAAGCATTTAAAAAAGACATGGCTAACTGTTACCTTTCATTTTAAATGTTGTTCAACTATGCAGAAACACTTTTTAAGCTTTATATTTCAGTCTGATATAATGTAACCGATTTTTCTGGTAGCACCTGAACGCAGCATAGAGCACCTGTCTGAGGACCGTTGCAGTACGTCACACAGGGGCGGTTCTACACTGATGTGGCTATGATTGGTACATTTTTAGACTGGTTACATTATGTTTTGTCAGCATCGAGTAGTTGTCTATAGTTAATAATAATCTTAAAAACTACCAACAGATTTATGAATATACTATTGCCGAAAACATAGAAACCCAACATGATGAAAAAATAATAAACTTTACGCACACAGGCTCACATATCCACTTTAACAGTTAAAATCTCCAGTTAACTGGTTACAAAAATTGAAATATGAAGGTTAAAGTAATGACTAACCAGAAAAAAACAGGAAAGACAAGAAAATAAAGCTTGAAACTAGTTTTATTTTGATCTCTTTTTTTCTTCTTTCTTTTTGTAGCTGGACTACATAATTTCTACGTTAGTCCTGCACGGTCCTGAATGTGTTTAAATGTCTTTTCCACATTTGACACACCCCCTGGTGGACACGTGAGCATCAGAAACAGCCGCAAAAACCTACAATTTGCTTTTAGAACCGTAAATGTAATCCTAACCTTAACCAGCATTTTTAAATGCGCCAGAGGTTGTCTGACCACGTGATCAAAACGAAACCTAAAATCTATTGTAGTGATGGTTGCAGTTTGTTGGGCTTGCTGTCAGATCTGCAGCGCAAGGAATTGTGGTAACCATTTCTTTGCCTGTCTGGTTAGAATTGGTTTAAGTTTGAGTTTTCATGTATGTGTTTTGTTGTCTGACCGTTTAACACTGTTTCCATTTGTTATTTTTAGCCTGTTGTGTTTCACTTCTTCCTGCACCCTGAGTGAGAATGAGGGAGAGACTGATGACGACCCCTCTTATTATGTTGTCGATGCAACGTCGAAATAGGCGCTTGCAACGTAGAGATCAATAATTACTAAGCATTAGTTTATCCCATAGTACATCCTTTGCTTAACGTGCACATCTGATTTAGCATTTTATTCCCTTAATGTAATCTAGTAGTTTTGGGCAAAGGGATTTTTAAGGTAAATCAACTTGGAGGTTAGTGTATTCAGCTTCAAGTTATATGTGGAATAAAAATATAAAGAAATTGATCTTACTAATAATGGCACGTTGAATCATCTTGAAGACTAGTACATTTAACTTAAAATTAACAGTGGAATAAAATGTCAATGAAATTAATATTACTAATTATTTTAAGTTTAATCAACCTGGACGTTTGTGCACTTAACTTAAAATTAACAGCAGGATCAAGTGACTAAGCAATTAATATTACTAATTATCTTACGTTAAACTAGACAGTACTTATTTTTTTTAGGGCAACCACTTTCTATAAATTTTTTTTAGTAAACTCTACTTATCCGGGCTTACAGTGTTGGAGTTCACCTTTAATTTCTTTGGAGGTTGTTCTGGGCTCTTTGGATACAATTCCAACGATCCGTCTCTTCAATTTGTCATCAATTTCCCTCTTGCGGCCATGTCCAGAGAGGTTGGCTACTGTCCCGTGGGTCTTGAACTTCTGAATAATATGAGCCACTGTTGTCAAAGGAACTTCAAGCTGTTTAGAGATGGTCTTACAGCCTTTACCCTTAAGATGTTTGTCTATAACAGGCGTCACCAACCTTTTTGAACTTGAGGGCCACTTCATGGGTACTTCGTTATACGAAGGGCTACCATTTTTAAATAACAAATTTTGTTTAGTTATAGTTAGTTAAACATTATTAATAATGAATAATGATACTCCCCTATGTAAAGACACTGATTTCTCACTATAATTATCAAAAATGACAACATGACGACTTTATTAATCTCAGTAATTGTTTCATATTCAGATGTTCGCTTAGAGTTCATGGGAAAAATGTTCAATTTTCCCTGTGTTGTACCATGTTAATCAATCATGTAATGTTAAAGAAAAATCCACTTACACATTTTTAAATAAATCTTGTCACATTTTGAACTAAAGACCAAATCTGCAGCATTTTCAACAAAATTAATGATCTTTTGAACTGAAATAGGTCAGAGGTCACCTAAACTTATCTGAAGTTATGTGTCATCAACATATTTTAAGACATTTTCATTTTAAATCTAGGTAAATGCAAGTGTAATTAAAAAAAATATCAACAGAATTAATTTTAGATATCGCTCACAAATGTGTTAATTTTAGAAGAGACCTGAGGGCACCTTGTGGGGGCCTTGAGGGCTACCTGGTGCCCGCGGGCACCACGTTGGTGACCCCTGGTCTATAAGTTTTATTTTGGATGTCCTGGGACAATTCTCTCCTTCACTTTCTGTTGTCAATGTTCAGTGTGGTACACACCTTTTCACCAAACAGCAGAGTGACTCGTCTCCCTTTAAATAGGCAGACTGACTGATTATGAGTTTGGAAACACCTGTGATGTCAATTAAAGGACACACCTGAGTTAATCATGTCACTCTGGTCAAATAGTTTTCAATCTTTTATAGAGGTACCATCATTTTTGTCCAGGCCTGTTTCATTAGTTTGTTTTTTTAAATAATTATGTTAATCAACAATTCAAAAGTGATGGCTGATTTTGATTGTTTAATTTTTAATGAATTTTCATTTATTGTTACTTTTCTAAGTTTCAAGTAATTTCATTGAGAATTGTGGGTTTTTCCTTCTTTAACTGAGAGGTACCAACAATTTTGTCCACTTGTGTATGTGCTTTTGTACAGGTGTGTCTGTCATTTTGTCTTATAGATGTTAAATAATTGTATAAGATGTGTAGTAAAGCCAGTGTTGCTGCATTTATTAACCCTCGTGCTCTCCTAGCATGTTTAAATTTAAGTGGGGTCATCTGGACCCCACAAGATGGAACTTTTTTTTTCCAAGGATTTTTTTTTTTATCTTCACTGGTTTGTGGCAAACATAAAATCTGTCTGACCTTTGTCCACCTCTATCATGGGAGGGATCACACGTCAATGTTAGCGTGAGATCATTGGACTCCATAAGAGAGCACATGGGTTAAAACTGGTGGTGGCTATGTTATGTACTGTAACATTCTTAAATCTTGTAATGTTTTTGTATTTTTTAAATTGTTTTTATTAACTGTATTTTTTACAGTGAATGAAATGATGCTGTTTTGTTTTTCACAAGTAAAGCAACAATTGCCTAGATGAAGCCTTTGCCAGACATGATCCCATCGCCTGTTGCTCCACCAAGAAGCTAAGACATTCAAGTGAGGTGATGCTTCACATCCTCCAGGTAAGATGTTTGTGCGTACACGACAGGTTTTCATCATCTTACTTGATCATAGTTTTTCATTTTTGCCGGTCTTTTTTTCTTTTTGTGTTTCAGTCGCAGAACACCCCAACATCTTTCTTCAATCAAGACCTTCTTCAGTCTTGTGGTGATCGTCTGTGACACCAACTGTGTAACTACCATTGGAACCATTTCTGTGTTGATCTTCTCAAAGGAGGACATACCTGATAGCTTATAACACATCGTATATCATGGCATCTTACTACATCTTTCACCTTACAGATCCCAAGTGGAGCAGGACACTCCTGTTTGTGCTGCAGACAGAAGACCTTATGGACACGATCCATGCTGGAGACATGACTTCCTCTAACAAAAAGTAATGTTATTACAACTATGTATGTTGATGGTCAGTCCAAATGTTTACAGATGTGATTGTGAAAATGTGAAGTTTTTCTCCCAGTTTTCTAAGTTACAACATCAATTGTTCTGCTCTTCTTATGATGACTTTAGGCTTTCTGGAATCAGTACGAGCTTTTTTATTTTTATCATACTTGTAGTTATGTTGCCTAAACAAACACCTTTAAGTTTCACAGTATTCCTATCACACATTCTTGTTTGATACTCATTGTTATTACATTTACAGCACTGTTTGTAGTCATCTGCATGTCTGTTTTTTCACCTAGACCAGCAATACTTGTGTTTGTTTCCAGTCATGTTCACCTCAAAAACAATAAGAGTAAGTTAGAAGAAGATGGATTCATATCTTCATTCAAGTCTGGGACATTTGTATGGCCAAGATTAACGCAGGAATTTTACCTTAATTCAAGAATTTCAAGTAAATTATCATCAAATAGTGAGAAAATAAGAGAGCTAACAACAATTTACTATTATTTTGGAAGACATAAAAGCACTATTGCTTTTAGTATATTTTGTCTAGCTTCAAGAAACAGATCCTAATGCAGACCACATGTTGTCATATTGCAGAGTAGAAAATTCTTTGTTACCATGTAAGAAAAAAGGATGCTATTCTAGTTAACATAAACTCTGTGCTTAGTGAGTGATTTTAAATTTAAAAGTAAATTGTGGGATAAGATTTTCTTTCCTGGGTTCAGAGAACAGAAGTTTCATGACTGATGGTGAACCAGATCAGATTTATACTTTATTTGTCCCAGCTGTAATAAACAACTGTAAAAATAAATTGTTGATGAAGTACACATGCTAGATCTACTGTAAATTATTTAAAAAAAGCACTTAGAATTTTTGTTTTTTAAAACTTTATAATGAAGTGTTCTATTCATTATTATTTTGTTTAATAAAGGAAGAATGATGAACATTCATTCCTTCATGATGGATCATGTTTGTCATCATCATCTGTCCAGCAATCATCCAGCTCTTTTTTGGTGGTCCCCTGAAACAGCAACAATTCAGACTCCGGATCGTCCTGACATTGATATCCGCGCCACCATTCATCTGCTTTTTACTTTTCTACCCTTTTTATTTTAAGAAACAATTATCTCTTATTTGTAATCCTCCAACTTCACTGTTTCCTGTTGATTGTTAACTGTTTAGTCTTTGTATTCCAACTTGAAGATCCAGCTGATTTAACTGAGCTGAAGAATGTCTTCTTGAGCTGGTCGTGTCTTGGGACGTCCCACCCATTTTGAGGTGCTGCGTGTTCCTGCTCATGAACAACGCTCCAGGTCTTGTTTTGGTGACTTGCAGACTCGTCTCTCCTCCTCTGACTCAGGTTTTGGTCTGGTTTAGGAGTGCTTTACAATACAAGATCTTTCATGTTTCTAACGTTCTAAAGTTACTCTGCATATTACCATGTTGTCTGATTTAGATTCCAGTTTTGTTTGTTTGTCCTGATTCAGTCACATCAAGTTGTTTAGCCCAAGTGCAGGACAGAAGAGTTAATAGTGATCAGGTGACACTATTCTATGATCAATACATATTTTAAACATGCTCACAACAATTGGAGGGTAAAAACATTAAATGTTATTTGACTTATAAGTTTTTTTTATCCTCAGGGAATCATTTTGTTCAGTTCTGGAAAAAATTCCCATAATCATGATCTGTTTATTAAAATAATGAGAAATTCCAATCATACTCTGTTTCTTTATTTCACTGTGAATGAATGAAAATGTATTCCCATCTCAAAGCTGTAACCAGAGTTGCAGGGTGAACGTTTGTTTGGTCTTCTCCGTCCATGATGGTTCCAGGCTTCTCTGAAGGCGTGAAGATGCTGTTGAATGTGATGAAGAAAGCATCCTTTAGAACATAAAGGTCCATTTCTTCACCAGGATTGAGCAGCCCCCGAATCTCCAGTGGAGGAAAGATGGAGTAGAAAACATCAAACCTCTAAAGGTGTTCAATTCTGTAAAGAAATAGAAGATAAGTTTCAGAATTCTTGAGTACCGGTTATTTGGAAAGTCAGGAGGAAACTATTTATTTATTTATGACTTTAAATGTTAAACAAGAATAAAAGAAAAAACAACTTTAATACATTTTAGTTATTCCATCCACCAAGGAGGTAAGGTTTTCATTCTGTCTGTTGGCAACCAAACTCAAAAATGTGTTTACAGCTTTTCATAAAATTGTCTGAATGTTAGAAATGGGTCAAAGAAAAAGTGATGAGATTATTTCAGGTGATGTGGATCCAGGATTATTGTAAAGGATTCTGGAGTGCTAGCTTTACATTTAAAAACAAAACATACACGGTAAAAGCCCAACCCACCCTTCACACACACACACCCCCTCCCCATAACACATGCACCCATGACCCCACACACAGTGAATACTTAAAAAAACACTTATAAAATAAACTTAAGGCTTGGCTCTGCTGTGAGGAGATGGTATGGAGGATTCTGTCATACCAGGAGCCAGCTCGATCAAAGGAACATCGCCACGGCGCCCACCCAGGCCGGGACAGCAACAGAGTCCACCCCACAGCTGTGAGGCTGCAGGGCAGGACTCCAGCCACCCCGCAAGGGCAAGAACCACGGCAACAACCCCAGACCAAGCCAGCAAGCCCTGATATGATAGATAGATCCCCACAGGAAACACTGGGGTTAAAATGATGGTGAGATGATCAAATTAAACACATAAAATGTATTTAAAATAGATCAAATAAATAAATAACATTAAAATTGAGATTAACTCCATTAAATAATAAATAAAATCCATAATGAAGCATAAAAGAAAGAAATTAATAATATAAATGAATGAATAAAACCTAATTTAATAAATAGGCAATATAACTAAAAGCAAATAAAAGGTGAGTCTTGAACCTCTTCTTAAAAACCTCTATGATCTCTGCGGCCCTGAGGTTCTCCAGCAGGCTGTTCCAGAGGCGAGGACCGTAATGATGAAACGAAGCCTCACCATAAGTTTTGTCGGTTCCTCAGGAACAAGTAACAGGCCGGTGCCGGAAGACCTCAGGTCCACGAGGGTTCATACTTTAAAAGAAGATCATTGAGATAAGAAGCCCAAGACCATAAAAACATTTAGAAAACCATTAAAAGAATCTTAAAATCAATCCTGAAACGCACAGAGAGCCAATGCAGAGATTTTAAAACTGGTGTCATGGAGTTTCATTTAAACAAGCGTCGCGTTCACTGTTAACTAACAGGATTTTACTGCCACCCAGTGCAACAACACACCACAACTCAGATTTCAGCATCTGAGGTCAAAGTGACCTCATGTGATGTTACCGCACCTTTAAAGTTCAAACTTTTTGTCTGTTTTCATGCTCGGTAAACACAAAACCATCTGGTTTGATGGTTCATGTGATGGTTCAGTCCAATGTGCTGATGTTCATCACAGCATGGAATCAGTTCTGTGTAGTGAGGCAGCAGTTTTCTCTGCTCTTCTTTGATTCATTCCTGAAACTGTGACTGAACTCTAAAAGAGTTCTCAAGTTTTAGAGAGAAAGATCACAGCAGGAGCTGCAGAGTTTGATGGAGGATCTTCAAAACCCAACAGGCTTCCGTACTGACTTTACTGAGCCAACAAATCCTGTTTTAGATGAGGGAAACATCTGAGAAGGAAAGTTCTGCTGTGACTTTCTGAACAGAGAAAACGTGTTTCTGCTAAGAAGAATTTCATGAGTGAAAGTTTCTTTATTGAAATGAAATTTCTGGATGTTTAGCACAGATTGAGACGTTCTTCTGTCGACTAACAGAAGAGATTCCCTGAAGGACAGAAGACAGCGGTCCTGGTGCTGAGTTTGATCCTCTTCAGTAGTGTTTTGGGAGCAGCTAGACGCTGCATCCTTTCCATCCACCTGAAGACTGCTGCTGTTGCAAGAAGAGGGTGTAACTCTCTGGAGTTCTGCTGAGTCCGTTTATTACTGATGGTTTTCTCCAATTCAGTCCTCGTTATTCTAACAAAACCACTTCAGTCATCTAAAACAGTTGAAACCAGCGACAGACTACATGAAGGTTTCAGTGGAATCCCCGAATGAGAGAGAGAGTGGAGAGAACCCGTGCTGAACGGAGGATTGAGGAAGAAACCTGCTGCAGAAGAAGACTCCGTCAAAAAAAGGATTCATTGATCAACTCTATTTCATTAAGGGCAGTTTTCATCCAGTAAATATGTGGAGTCTGAACTCAAATTGTACACATTTAAAAAATGCAAAGTATGAGAGTTAGTCCAACCAACCTTTATTTAGTTACTGGAAATGGAAAAATTGCATAAATTAGAAAGAAATTATTTATGATAGTTTAACTCAAAATAAAGTCATCCTATTAATTTAAATGATTTACTTTGTCTTATGAGAAGTGTTTTGTGTTCAACCAACTCAATTTAATTTATTTCAGTGGAAGTGAAAATGTGACATCAAATAAAAATAGATTAACTCAATTTTATTTAGACTTGATTCCAGCAAAAACACATTCTTTGGTCTCTGAAATGCAGTTCTGATAAAATACAATTAAATGTTAAAGGAAACCCTTTTAACAGTGTGCCAACACACGATTTACTTTAGATATAAAACTTATATTTTAAAATAAAAGATAAAAATAGAAACATTTCTGAAAAAGGAAAATATGTAAAAATAAATTGAGGATAAAACTCCGTCCTCACAATACATGAGGATGCATACCCTGACAGTTTCAAAATCTATTTGTAATATATAAACTTATTTTTTTCTAAATATAAAGCGTGGACTTTAAACTTAAACCTGTTTCACACTAAGATTTTAAGCAGATCTTAAAAAAGGAAAATAAAAGAAAAAAAGTCGACAAATTAACTGGAAAACTGTCTGATTGGTGGGATTTCAAAAGACCTCACAGCCAATTACTACAGTTTAGTTTGGTAGAAAAGGAGTTCTTCAAATGCGTAGAACTGACCCTGCTTTCATGACTTTGATACCTGGGAAAGTAAATCCACAATATAAAGAAGGCCAGACTAAGTAAACCAGAGCTGATCGTTCCTGGTCTTCAAGATCTCCACCACTGACTGTTTGAAATGGAAACTTCTGTGGTTCAGAGAACACCAACGTGATGAAAAGTGCTTTACTCGTCGTTTACTCTGGCGATAGTGGACTCTGGACCCCTCTGTTTGGAGTGTGAAACTTCAAAAATAATAATCCCGGACAGGACTTCCACTTCAACTCAAGGGGGAGGGCTAAGGGGAGGGGGGAAGAGGAGAATCTGGTAAACAGTCAATTTGAAGTGGAACAAAAACCCAATCCACTGCAGAGGTCTTTGTGTAGAAATTGGGTGGTGGGGTCTCTCAGTCTGATGTCCATGTTCTCAAGCACAAAGCAAACAGCTTCATCATCAGCTGCTGGATTTTAGGATTCAGCTTGTGTCAATCTAGGTTCATTTTGATCTTCTGACAGAACTCAAAAGTGAACTTGAGATCCTCTGGAAAACTGTGATCCAGTGCGTAGATCAATATGAATCCATGACACTCCTGAGGTCGGTCCAGACTTGAACTCCTTCAACAGCAATGCCACCATCCTCTGGCTTTTGAATCCCGTCTCTTCTGAGACGGCTGACCGTGGCTGCAATGCTTTCCACGACGTCATCTTCAGTGGAAGAGGTCTGAAACACAACAAATAACTGGATTCAAAACTAATCATTCTACAGATGTTTGACTTCTCCAAAGGCAAAAGTACCGTATTTTCACCACCATAGGGCGCACCTAAAAGTCTAAAATTTTCTCCAAAATGTGTGGCATGCCTTATAGAGCGATGCGCCTACTGTATTATTTTTTGTTTTTTTTGTCAGGCGGATTACATAAAAGAACATTGAATGGTAAGTGTGGGACGGAGCGGGGAGCGCGTGTCTGTGCGTGTCCGTGCTCCCTCGCTCCATACTGTTCAAATTAGTTCTAATTAATTTGACATTTTATGTCATTCATTTTCAAAAAAAAAAAGAAGAAAAATGAATTTTATGTCGGATTAATTTGTTATTATTGAGGCAACCTGTGAACTTTCAGTCACTTCATTTTATATGATCATTGTTCAGATTTATTTCCCTCCTTTTATTAAAATGTCCTGCACTTTTCTTTTAGTGCGGTGTTTGGACCGGTTACTGCTGTTACCGCTCTCACAAACCATGTTATGTTACATTAAAAGCAGGGTTCTGTCTGCATATGGATCGGTACTTTAGCTCGGATCTTTTTGCTCGCGGTCGCTCTGCCTCCCGCGCACGCTTTCACCTGTCAGTGGAGCAGGTGGAGGAGCGCACGAGGAAACTTTCACTTCCTCACTGCGGAAAACAGGGAGAAAGTGCACTCCGTGTTCGTGCGTTTCTGCTTGGAATCAAACCTCAGTGACCAACCCTAGTTTTACCATGCCCGCACCTTATAGTCAAGCCTTAAGTATTTGTTAAATACAGAAAAAGCACCAATAACTCAAACTGCGCCCTATCACCCAGTGCGCCATATGGCCGTGAAAATACGATAACCAAAATCCCTCTTCACTCAAACCTGCTCATTAAAAGTGAGCTCCGGTGTCAGGTTCTTCTGAGTGCCTTCAGATAGTCCAGAAATGATGCATTCTTAAGAATAAGACATAGGTTTGAACCGATTGATTACAGCGTCTCATCAGACAACATTTTGGCGTAAGATGGGCTGTTTTAAGCTGGGTAATAAAGTTAGAGAAACTTACAAAATATTCCTGGAAGAAAGAGTCGGATCTTCATTCAAGTAGATCAAACTTTTGGGAACACGCTCCCTCCTGGCCTCAATGTTGTCACACTAATGCAAAAACAAAAAGACATTTATCCAAATGCGAGTATGGGGAGCATTTGTTTTACATTTAAACATAGGAAGAGAGAGAAGAGGAAAGTCACTAGTGTTGGACTGAGAGTTGGAGCTTTGAATGTTGGAACTCTGACAGGAAAAGGTAGAGAGTTAGTTGACATGATGCAGAGGAGAAAGGTGGACATACTGTGTGTCCAGGAGACCAGGTGGAAAGGTAGCAAGGCTAGAAGCTCAGGAGCAGGTTCAAGTTGTTCTATCATGGTGGAGATGGAAGAGAAATGGAGGAGGAGTTATCTTGAAGGAGGAGTTTGGTATGGAGGTAAAAAGAGAGTCAGAGTGATGAGTCTGAAGATAGAAATGGAGGAGGAGTTATCTGACTCTGGTGATGAAGAAGATGAAAGAAGAAAGAGCAAAGCTAGAGAAGAGGACACACTGATAAAGGAGGATTGTTGCATGCATTTTAACCCTCTTGCTCTCTTATGGGGTCCAGATGACCCCATTGTTATAGTGAGGTGGCCATGACAAAAGTGGACAGGATTTTACGTCTGCCACAGACACCAGTGAAGATAAAAAATCCTAGGAAACAAATGTTCAGAGCGTTGTCTTGTGGGGTCCAGATGACCCTGCTTTTAATGTAAACATGCTCAGGAAAGCACAGAGGTTAAGATGACTGCCCCCTAAAAACCCACCAGTCTGTCTATAATAATTGAACAACAAATACCTGCTGGATGACTCCAAACTGCATTCTCTGCATGTCCACACATAAACCTGAAAAAGAAAAAAAAACACACAATTATCACTTCAACAAATATATATAATACTGATTATCAACTGCTAAGAGAAAACTTAATATTCACTTCCTATTTCTAGGAGGTTGCCACAGATAGTTATCTGGAAGTGGAAACAGGGACGATGACTCTGAAAAACATGCAGACAAATGCATTAGATGTGCAGTAAACTTACCAGAATACTTGGTCATTCAGAAGTTGATTGAAAAGAAGTCAAAATTGCATATGAGGACATTTAAAACTATAAATGATCTTTACATTAACAGGAAAACATGCAGGTTGAATTTGTCAAATACAGTTTATGAAATTACAATAAATCATATTTAACCAATATTAAAACATCATGATCTAAAGAAGGAATTAGAGGGAGAACTAAACTACATTTATCAATGTCAGTATTGGGTAGTAAAAGGGTTATTGTATTTAAATTCATTTTTAGTCATGAAGTAACTTAACAGTATTATAATCTTGATGTTGGGGGGGTTACATCAGTAAACTCACATTTGCTCTTGATGGTTGTTCAAGTTTATTTGTAGTCATTTATTTTAGATCTTGCTCTGACTGACTATACTAAATAGTGGATGCAATACAATTCTAAATTTCTCAAATTCAACTTTCAATCTAAACGGAAAAATAAATCAAAGATTAATAACTGCTGATGATAATAGGTCACTCAGACTTGAACGCACATAAAATGCATCCGGGCAAAGCAGCAAAGAGCATCTTGATCACGGGTATAACATACATTTCCATCATTTTTTGTGTTTGGTCGCATTTAAAAAGTGTGCGAATAACAGCCATTTTGGGGGGTTTTTAGCTTTTAGATGACTTTGGGCTGGAAAACCGTAAACTACCTGGCAACATCGGGTCCTGCTATTTCGCAGCTTAACTGCTGATTTTGCATCATGGCTCCTTTTCTTTTTCTTTTAACAAGTCCTCTCAAAGTACATCAACTGATCGATCTCTTCCTCTGTTAACGAGACGTTCTTTCTAAACCACAGCAGCCACGGTTAGCCAAGCTAGTTAAGCTAGTTAAGCTAGTCCGCCTTTTATTAAAAAGAGAAACACTCGCCGTTCACACACTGCCGTAAAAATACGTAAAACCGTGAAACTTTGCGGTCTGTGCAGAAGTGATACAACTAATACGAACATGATAAAACACGTAAAATCAAAGGAAACTTACCAGGAAGTGGTTTTATTTTCAAACCCGAAGTCCGACGTGCAGCTCCTCGTAGTGCGGGAAGGAGAAGTAGAGGAAGAGAAAGGAGACGGTCGAAACTGACGCGCATGCGCAAAGGGGAGGGGGCGAGAAAAAAATAAATTTGAATTTATGGATCAGAGGCTCATTGCTATTAAATAATTTTAGTTAAAATGAATGACATCTAAATAATTTTCAAAAGAACTACTAAATTAATTACTAAAAAAATAATTAAATCTTAATGTGTCACCTTAAAGAGGGACTTGAATCAGTTTTTTGAGAGTGACGTCACCGATACATCAAAAAGTGACGTCATATGACGTCACCAGAAGAGCTATAAAAGCTCAGCTTCAGATCCAGTTTCTCACAGAGCGTTCAGCGATCAGAGTATCAAGAACGAAGCTCGAGATTAACCTCCAGTTACAAAGAACCTTTATTGTTGCATTGTGATCAGAAGTCAGAATGAGACAAGTAGTGGACCCGTGGACAGGTTCCCCTAAACCAGAAGGTTGGATGGACTGGAATGACCCTGAGGAGAGTAGTTACTCCCCACTTGCAAGTGATGATGAGGACTTTTTTGAGACTCCAAAAAATCCAAAACCACAAAGACGGGAGTTGCAGAAAAAACTCAAACCTGCAATCTTCCAGCTAAAGCAGACTCCAGCTGGAAAAGGTTTAAGTTTTGCTCAAGTCACCACCCTTCACCTGGCAACAAACGTTCCAGTGAAGCCAGTTTCTCTGTCCCTGCATCATCCAACCTGTGGAAATCAAACCTTTGGAGAAGGAAAAACAAAGTGTGACTCCTCTTGATAAGCCGACTTCCACCTCTGAGTCAACCTCAGCGGCAGATGAAGCTCTTCAAGAGGAGAACGCTGCTCTGAAAAGTGAACTTCAGCACCTGAAGGAGCTTCTCCAGCAGAAAGAGAAGAAGCTGGAGGATGCTACCCTGAAGGTCGATCACTTTATGGAACGGATGGAAGACGAGGCCAAACGTGCCACAAAAGCTAACACCTTTCTGAGGAACCTCAAAGCAAAAAAGAGGCAACTGCAGGAAGAAAAGTCCTCTTTCTTACAAGAAATCTCTCAGTTAAAAGAGGCTCTGCAGCAAAAAGAAATCTTAGTCGAGAACGTCAATCAGCTGGAAAAGGAAAGACAAGAGTTGGAGAGCAAGAGTTCGTCCTTTATCCGAGAAATCTCTCAGCTAAAGACGGCTCTTGAGCAGCAACAGCAGCAACATCTGGACCTCACAGTAAAATGTCTCAGCAGGAAACATCCCTGAAAGAAGAAGACGGCCAGAGCCAATGATGCAGAGACACGCTTAGCCCACCAGAAGCAAGAAACTACCAGTACACATGCTTCAATTGTCACTTTAAGAGTGACATTACAGAAACAGAGGGAAGAATCAGAAATGCAGAGGAGCCATTTCCTGAATCAACATCAGCTGGCATTAAAAAACGCACAATGTCAGCTGGAAAAGAAAGACAAAGAAACACCTTCATAACCAAGAAATGGCTCGATTAAGAAAAGTTCACGAGGAAAGGGTTGCTGCGTCTCACGTTAGAGAAAGACACTTCTTTGGATTGTTTTCTAATGCCGAAAAGCAGATGGACAAACTCAAAGAAACGATCAGAGGAAAAGACTCAACCATAAATAATCTAAGAATCATGTTGAAAGAGAAGGTGAACCAACAGGAGCAACAGCTTGAGGAGGTCAAAAAGACCTTCTGCAAGAAAAACTCCGACCTGGAATTGAAAATACAACAACTGGAAGAAAAGTTGAAAAAAAGAAAATCCAAACAAATCAAACCAAGCTCAGCTTTGAGCTGGAGGCAGAAGAGTCCAAGAAATAAGAGCTGCTTTGGTCAAAGTCCAGGAAGAACAAGAAGACCAGAAGCAGCAGAGGGCAGCAGAAAAGTCCAGCCTCTTACAAACAATTGTTCACCTGAAGGAAGTTGTGCAGGAGAAAGAGACCATCATCAGCTCTATGGAAGACGCTTTGATGGTCCAACTTGATCAAGTACAGCAGCAGGTGAATGAGATGAAACAGAAGTCTAAGAAGAAAACTGCTGGTCAGAAGTTTCTCAACATATTTTAGAAAGCTGGAAAAAACCCAAAGTGGACGCCTGACCACAGCAGAGAAAAGTGGTTTTAGGCCGTAAAGCTAACATGTTTCTGCATAACGGCGTCTTGATTGTCCTTTTCATAATCCCTCTTTGAAGTCTAAGATACATTTTTAAATGATTTTGTTTTGTAATGTTTAATTTGTATTTTATATATTTATAACAAAAAAAAAATAGAAAACAACAAAAAAAAACAAAAAATTTTTAAAACTAAAAAAAGTTTTTTTAAAACAAAAAAAAAATAAAAAATAAAAAAAATGTAAAAACAAAAAAAAAAGTTTTTTAAAACTAAAAGAAAACAAAAAAAAAAAAAAAACAAAAAAATGTAAAAAAAAAAAAAAGTTTTTTTAAAACTAAAAAAAAAAAAAAAATTAAACTAAAATAAAGTTTTTTTAAACTAAAAAACAAAAAAAAACAAAAACAAAAAAAATTAAAAACAAAAAAAAAAGTTTTTTTTAAAAACTAAAAAAAACACAATCACCCACCTCACCACACAAGCATACACAACACACACACACCCCCACAAATACTGGTTTCCATTTTTTGTGGGTACCAATTTTGTAGTCATCACTTGCGGGGACCACCCTTTCCTGAGGTACTAGAACACTGAAAAAAATCAGAGAGGCTCAGAAAAAAATTGTGATCACTTCTATCACTTACAAGTTTTAAAAAGTTTCAAGCTGTTGCATGCTCTTGTTGCAACCATGCTATGTGGGGACTCAAAAATATACGAATGAACATTTTACCTGGGGACCTGATTTAAATAATATTTGCATATTTTACACAAACCGCCAATAATTTATGGGGACTTTGTGCAAGGTCCCCACAAATGAAGGAAAAACTACACAATTATTAATTTTAGTCACAATCGACAGAATATCTTTTTAAAAAAGCTCCCTACTGACAATGGTAAACCCTTGTACCTCACAAGTAAAAATGTGGGCATAAAGTGAGATTTAGTTGGAGGACAAAAGAACCATTACCTCAGAAAATGCAAACTGAACATTTATTGACAACAAAGTCAACCAAAACCTTTTCTCTTTTTAACCAAAATGTTCCATGTCCTGTGTGTAACAAGCTCCAGTGGACAAATTGACTGCACTGCAGTTAGAACACTTTACAATAACAAAAAAAAAACAGAAAAACAGTTTCCAACAGAAGGTAGGATAATCCTTTCACTGACACTGGAATTTCCTTTTGTACGCAGTTATGCGATTATAAACATAAAACTTCAAATGTTGCCAGTCTCGATGTTTTAAGGCTTCTGGTTCAGAAGCCAAACACTTCTCACAGTCAGTCTTTCCCGGTACACGACAAGATGTTATGAATGTACTCATCTGCCTGTCCACAGCCTGAATTTCGGTTTGTGTCCAAGGCGTTTTCTTCTTGTTGTCGACTTTACCTTTGGGATGGCAAACAAAGTCAGTTTGTTTATTTTAATAGGAATCATCTTTAGAAATGTGTTCTTTTGCTATTCAAAGACAACAGTCACAGATCTTTTAGCTCACATACAACTAGATTTTAAATATTGAAAATCATGTGTTCTCATAATGAAAGTTATTTAAAATAACAGATATGACAGTTTCAAAAAGTTACCAAAAAGTTTATCTTTTCCTCCGTCTAAATCAGGGGTGTCAAACAGAAGGCCTCGAGGGGAATTGTGTGTGCATGATATCCAGATATCCAAGCTATGCTCATGACTGATTACCAGGTTCAGGTTTCACAAAAAAAAAATCTATTTCAATTGAACTACGGTTCCCAGTTTAGGTATGTTTGGTGAGTCAGATACTGAAGGATACCAAATAAAGTAAGAATAAAATCATGAAAGTACACTGAGGTGACTCTACATATCTAATCCTAGAATTGGCATCAGGATTATAAACCAAGCAGGGCAAGCAGCTCTTTAAGTTCAGTGCTAAATACTATTCCAAATTTTGTACACATTAAAATCTAAAAAAATATTGGCACTTCACCTGTGTACACAAGGTGCTACATATTACTTTATAAGCACGTAGGCTGCCTTTTGCTAATATACGCACATAAATTAAAGTTAATCAAATATATTGGGAGACTTTTAAATTCACCTTTCAGAGACTTTGGAGCACTGACGCTTTTATCTATGGAAGGACCTCTTGATCTCTTCGGTTGTGGTGGTGATCCCTCATTCCTGTCACTTGATGCAAGTGAGCACTCTGCAGTTGGTTCTGTGGAAAACAATTTCATAAACTCTTTTAAATTTATGTCTTTGACAAAACAGTTGATCAAAGAAATGTAAGAAATAGTCAAAAATATTTATTTACATGCATATTTCCACCTTGTCCTCACTTTCTAACAAGTTTTGTGATCCTAAGCACTTGAACCATGAAAAAGCAACTGTTTTAAAAAAAATTTAAATACGTTATACTGTTAATTTATCACCCTAAAAAATCTCCAAGTGGTATTTTGATCCATTCTGGAATTTCTGAGAAATTCTCTAAAAATCTGAATTCTCTACTGCAGCCCTTCCCATTCCCACGAAAACAAGCGGGCCCTCACTAGCTTACATAACGGTGGGAACTCCCCCCTCCAAGAAGAGGCTGCTCAAGCCCGGCAAACTCTTGCTGCAAAGCTCGCAGCTCAAAATAGTAGGGAGCCATGATCATAGCCAGTGTAATGTTCTCATCTTTTTAATAAATCCTGAAACGTTCATCTGGTGTTGTCTACATTTTTTTGACCAAATGTCAAAGCAAACGGAACTTATTAGCCATCACTATTCTGTCAGTGACAGATTTTTAGGATAAAAGCCCAGGATACACATTCATTACATCACCATTAAAAATATATACATTTTGTTTTATGGGCGACAAGCTGATGAGGTGTCTCTGGGCAGCTCTAAGGCATGAAATGGGTAGCAACCTCAATGAGTGAAAGGCGTAGTCTATGAGGTTTAGGGCATTGTACTTGGGATAAAAAAGAACTCTCCGTAATAACTCATATTTCATAAATATTTTTGGTTTTCCCAATGTAATATACAATTATATATATTGATATAATTTACCCTGAAAAACTAAAGAAAAGCATTGCAGGACCCTTTAAGATAAGCTCTTTTAACAAAGAATTCTACGATAATGCACATACCTTCAACAGCGGACAAATCCTTTGCCTCAACACATCCATCTTCCTCTGTGAAAGGAATGTCATCTGTAATGTTATATTTTACATGAAAAATATTACAGTATGTCCATATTGTCCTCACTTGGTAATTAGTTTAATGATCCGATGTAGAGATTCACAATTTGGCTACCAAAAGTATTCAGCCAAACATTTTAAAAGACAACATTTGGCTTCAGAGGGAATTAACCCATATCATGGGCAGAATAGTTAAGCATGGCACCTTCTGCTTGCCATACACAATCAACGTACATCAGCAATTAAGGGATTTTTAGTGTTCCAACTGTAATATATGGTCATATATATTGATATAGTTTACTCTGAAAGACCAAAGAAAAACATGGTACGACCCCTTTAAAGAATCTGTTGGAATCAATTTTTGTTTAAAGGCCTACATAAGAGGTCTGCAACCTGCGGCTCCAGAGCCACATGTGTGTGTGTCTTGCTCTTTATCCCACCATAGTGACTATGGCTAAATAAATATAGAATAACACACTTTTTTCTTTAAAGTGTTACTAAAATAACCTTTATTTAATTTAACTTCTTTAATTTTATAAATGTATGGCTGAATGGGACCTAGGAGAAAAAACTGTCAAGAGTTGTATAACCATGCTCCCCTTAAAAGGCCTTGTTTGCTCTTAACAGAACCTTTTAACCAAAACTTTGGAAAAAAGTCTGATCTTTTACGGGTTTAAAGCACATATCTTGTGCTGTTCAAGAAGGCTTAGTAGCTGTCCAGAGCCTCACTGGGTGGATCTTGTTTGGCACTGGGTGTGTAATTTGAAAGGAAATCATACAAGATTCTGTCAGAAGTCAAAAACAATTTCATATTATGAGAAAATGCTAGTTTATCTCTGTTTTATACATGCCAAAAAGTAAATATAATTCATATTTATTATATAAAAAAAGTAATGAATGCAAAGTGGAATGGCATGTTCTTTAAAGGTTAAAATAAGACTTTGCAGCTGCTCCTCGAATTTGATAAGGCGCAAACTGGCCAAAATGGGCTCTTAATGCAGACCCTGGTCAAGACTTATGATGTGCACTAGCACGCTTACTGGAAAAGCTTGGATAAAATATAAAATAAACATTTATCTAATTTAAAAAGTTGTGTAAAACTCATTCTAGACTATTCCTGCAATATTAAAAAAATAAACATTTGTTATTCAGCCACGATTCGGTATTCGGTCAAGCCTTTTCATAATTATTCAGCTTCTGCAAAAAAGAGTTTTACTTCGGTGCATCCCTAATCTTAAACTTTTGGACTTTAGTATGAGCGACTTTATCAACAACGAACAATTCAACAAAAATACGTACCATCAACTGCACACAAGTAATTTTCCTCATTTGTGCCTCCATCGTCCTCTGTGATAGGAACTTCATCTGTAAAGTTAAACACAAGTACAGGTTAGTTTAGCACCCAAGACTAATGGTTCAATGTTTTAGTAAAATTAAAACCACCAACCATCTGGGTCGATTCCAATCTCGTCCAAGTTTTTCCCTTGAAATTCAGCCAGTCTTCCTTGCTCAAGAGCCATCAAAACTTTGCTGACTTTAGCTAGTTGCAAGGTCTTCTCTGGAAGTCTGTAGAACTCTCTGTGAATTCTAATATCATGTCCAAGAAAGTTGGCCAACTGGTCCATCTCTGTATCCGTCATATTTAGCACTGTTGAAAGGGTTGCAGCATGCTTTCTCAGTCTTGTAGATGTCAGTGATTCTGGGCACTTTGCAGCACACTGCTTTGCAAAATTTCGAAGGCAATCGGAACCTCTGAAGTGTGTCATTGCTTCCGGTCTAGCAAACAAATAATTGTTCCCTTTCAGAATCCCAGAAGCATCTCTTTGCTTTACCAAGAGTTCGAGTGCACACAACATCTTTGGCGTCAGGAGGATTGGAACTGGACGCCCTCGTTTTCCTCTGATGACAATTCTTGAAAAGTGTCTGCAAAGCTTTTTTTCCACTTCAGAGAGAGCCCATTCCACATCTTCATGCAAGTTAGAAAGGTCTCTTTTTTCAAATGCTGATAAAGGCATGCTCGATACCTCTCCTTCTCTGCGACGATTAAAGAGAATTATCTGTGTCAAGCAAGTCTTTGCCAGTTCTGTCCAGGCTTTTGTGGAGGGTTTTTCAGAGAGTAAGCTGTATGACTCCTCTTGGACTTTATTAAGATGTGCATGCAACTTTTGCACGTCTTCAGTAAAGGGCATGAGATTGGGAACATTCCACTTGGCTTCCCTGATGTTTCTTAATGCCGTCGCAGATATCATCTCATTCCACTTCTCTTTGTGAACTTCCTGAAACTCTGTAGCCATCTTAACAAGCTCTTTGTCATCTGTGATTAACCCCTGAGCTTTCAAGAGTTTGCTGACTTTAACTAGAGCATTTCCAAGCTTGTTTGCAAGTGATGGGACCAAGAACTTGTTTTCTTCATCATCATACCCACAAGTAGCCTTTACAGCTTTCACTGTTTCTGGGTACTTCTTGGGTTTATGAGATCCTTCATTCTTTTTATAGTTGTGACTTCTCTGGCTTTATGTAAAAGTCTTCCCATTTCTCGCATCTTCTCTCGAACATATTGCTCATTCTTGGCAGTTTTTCCACCTTTGTTAACAAATGCTGTCCTAAATCTGTATGACCATGTCATTTTTATCAAATCTGTAATCGGGTCAGGGTTCATTGCACTGATAACCTTCCAAAGATGTTTGCTAATGTTTGATGGGACTGGGCCAGTAAATGAACACAAGGACTGAACACGATTTTTGCCAGGCTTTTTGGTGACAGATCCTGGTTTAAGATAACAAGTGCCCATTATGTCGCCACAAAACTTTTCGTCTAAACAGTCCTTGGCAGTATGCGCAGTGCATAAAGTCTTTACCTTGTATCTGTGCAGATGGTCGTTTAGATGCCACCAGTTTCCCACTTCCAGCCTCCATAACAGCAGCATTGAGCGCAAAGTTTCCTTTGTTGCGTATGTAATCCAAGTTCTTTTTCCTCTCTCTGGAGCCCTTCGAAAGCTGAAAGCTTTAGCCACATCACATTTTTAATATGAGCACGCTCGAGATGCCTGGCCATCTTAGCATAAGGCTTACTACAATACAAGCAATAATGCGCCGTTTGTCATAAACCCTTTTTCCTCCTCTTTTTGGCAAGCAGTAACAATAATTTCTTCTTTGTTCTCACTTGTACTTGTTGGTTCATCATCTGCTCCCAAGTCATTAGGCACATAACTGGGTGATAAGGTATTCCTGGATGTTGTAGAGTCACATGTTGAGTCGCAAATTTGTTCACTTGAAAGTTTACTGACATTTGGCAAATCAGTGGTTCTTGAAAACCTTTCCCGTGCAGATGGTCTGTAGCTGCTATCACTGTCTGTGTCACTTTCTGATGTTTCTGGAATATAATTATCAGAACTCTCTGATGTGGAGTCAAAAAGCTTAGCATCCTCTAGATTAAGATCTTTCATCTGAAGAAGAAAAAAAAAAAGCTCCACTTAAAAAAATAGAGAAACTAGTTTAGAGTAAACAGAATCATGGTATTTCACTTTTTATAATATGGGAGGGGAAAGTAGATATATATATATATGAAAACATACATATAACTAACTTAAAAATAATTTTAAAATTCACTGTATAACATTGTGAAGAAACATTAAAAAAAAATTAAATCAGAAATATAAAGAAATTTAAAACTTACTATGACACTTTTAGTTCTTCTCAATCGTGGTATAACAATCTCTTCGTGTACAGGAACGGTAAAAAGCTGCAAAAAAATACATATTTTAATTGTTTGTTCAAGCTGAATACTTCACTTAAAAAAAACAACTAATTTCCAAGAAATAGGGGCATTTTTGAAAGTGAAGATGAGATTATTATTATCCTACACAGAGGAAAATATTTCTGATTTAGCCCATCTGCTCTCCAAGGCATCTGTACATTAAAAGTGGGGTCATCTGGATCCCACAAGACAGCACACTGAACTTATTTTTTTTCAATGGTTTTCGATCTTTACTGATGTCCAATGATAAACATGAAGTCTTGTCCACCTTGTTCACCTTTGTCATGGAAGAGATAACTCGTCAATGTAAGTTTGGAGTCATTTGGACCCCAAAGGAGAGCACGAGGGTTAAAACACAACATTTAAAAAACGTGGATAGATGTGCTTTCAGGGGACGACCATCTTTCAGAACCTCCCCCACAGCAGTCCATTAAACTGTGTGTGTAGAAACGTCTGTTATGGGGACGTCGTCATGGTCAGAATAAAAGTCACATTAAAGTCAAAACTTTCAAAATCTAAAAGATCAAATATAGACCACACATTCTGCCAGTATCCATTTTATAATTGCATCATTTGAATCTATCAATCGTTACTTTTACATCAACGTAATAGGGCCAACAAGCTTGTTTGGTCATCCTTTAAACTGGTCACATACTTAGAAATGTGACCTGAACAAGTTTAGGAACATCAAAATGAGTCAATAAACATGAACGAAGTGTACCTGAAGTCCAGAGCTGATCGGTTCACTGGCATTTTCTGTCTGGATCTCTGGCAGAGTTAAAGGATTGGCTTCTTCCACTGCAACCATGTGAATACCATCTGTTGGTGACTGTAAGAGAAAAATATTAACAATACTTTATTAAAATGAGAATGAAAACCAAGGCAAAAAAGATGAAACTGAGCTTAAACTTAAATATGTTGTTTATTCAAGCTGAATATTTCACTAAAAAACTCATTTCCAAAACATTGGAGCATTTTTGAAAATGAAGATAAGATTATTATTATTCTACGCAGAGAAGAAAATTTTGAAACTTTAAAATTAAAAAAAAGTTTTTTTCTTTTTTTTAAAGATTTAAAAACACAACATTTAAAAAACGTGGATAGATGTGCTTTCAGGGGACGACCATCTTTCAGAACCTCCCCCACAGCAGTCCATTAAACTGTGTGTGTAGAAACGTCTGTTATGGGGACGTCGTCATGGTCAGAATGAAAGTCACATTAAAGTCAAAACTTTCAAAATCTAAAAGATCAAATATAGACCACACATTCTGCCAGTATCCATTTTATAATTGCATCATTTGAATCTATCAATCGTTACTTTTACATCAACTTAATAGGGCCAACAGGCTGGTTTGGTCATCCTTTAAACTGGTCACATACTTAGAAATGTGACCTGAACAAGTTTAGGAACATCAAAATGAGTCAATAAACATGAACGAAGTGTACCTGAAGTCCAGAGCTGATCGGTTCACTGGCATTTTCTGTCTGGATCTCTGGCAGAGTTAAAGGATTGGCTTCTTCCACTGCAACAATGTGAATACCATCTGTTGGTGACTGTAAGAGAAAGATATTAACAATACTTTATTAAAATGAGAATGAAAACCAAGGCAAAAAAGATTAAACTTAGTTTAAACTTAAATATGTTGTTTATTCAAGCTGAATATTTCACTAAAAAAACTAATTTCCAAAACATTGGAGCATTTTTGAAAATGAAGATATTATTATTATTATTCTACGCAGAGAAGAAAATTTTGAAACTTTAAAATTAAAAAAAAGTTTTTTTCTTTTTTTTAAAGATTTAAAAACACAATGTTTAAAAAACGTGGATAGATGTGCTTTCAGGGGACGACCATCTTTCAGAACCTCCCCCACAGCAGTCCATTAAACTGTGTGTGTAGAAACGTCTGTTATGGGGACGTCGTCATGGTCAGAATGAAAGTCACATTAAAGTCAAAACTTTCAAAATCTAAAAGATCAAATATAGACCACACATTCTGCCAGTATCCATTTTATAATTGCATAATTTGAATCTATCAATCGTTACTTTTACATCAACGTAATTGGGCCAACAGGCTGGTTTGGTCATCCTTTAAACTGGTCACATACTTAGAAATGTGACCTGAACAAGTTTAGGAACATCAAAATGAGTCAATAAACATGAACGAAGTGTACCTGAAGTCCAGAGCTGATCGGTTCACTGGCATTTTCTGTCTGGATCTCTGGCAGAGTTAAAGGATTGGCTTCTTCCACTGCAACCATGTGAATACCATCTGTTGGTGACTGTAAGAGAAAAATATTAACAATACTTTATTAAAATGAGAATGAAAACCAAGGCAAAAAAGATGAAACTGAGCTTAAACTTAAATATGTTGTTTATTCAAGCTGAATATTTCACTAAAAAAACTCATTTCCAAAAATTGGAGCATTTTTGAAAATGAAGATAAGATTATTATTATTCTACGCAGAGAAGAAAATTTTGAAACTTTAAAATTAAAAAAAAAGTTTTTTTCTTTTTTTAAAGATTTAAAAACACAATGTTTAAAAAACGTGGATAGATGTGCTTTCAAGGGACGACCATCTTTCAGAACCTCCCCCACAGCAGTCCATTAAACTGTGTGTGTAGAAACGTCTGTTATGGGGACGTCGTCATGGTCAGAATGAAAGTCACATTAAAGTCAAAACTTTCAAAATCTAAAAGATCAAATATAGACCACACATTCTGCCAGTATCCATTTTATAATTGCATCATTTGAATCTATCAATCGTTACTTTTACATCAACTTAATAGGGCCAACAGGCTGGTTTGGTCATCCTTTAAACTGGTCACATACTTAGAAATGTGACCTGAACAAGTTTAGGAACATCAAAATGAGTCAATAAACATGAACGAAGTGTACCTGAAGTCCAGAGCTGATCGGTTCACTGGCATTTTCTGTCTGGATCTCTGGCAGAGTTAAAGGATTGGCTTCTTCCACTGCAACCATGTGAATACCATCTGTTGGTGACTGTAAGAGAAAGATATTAACAATACTTTATTAAAATGAGAATGAAAACCAAGGCAAAAAAGATGAAACTGAGCTTAAACTTAAATATGTTGTTTATTCAAGCTGAATATTTCACTAAAAAACTCATTTCCAAGAAATTGGAGCATTTTTGAAAATGAAGATATTATTATTATTATTCTACGCAGAGAAGAAAATTTTGAAACTTTAAAATTTAAAAAAAAGTTTTTTTCTTTTTTTTTAAAGATTTAAAAACACAATGTTTAAAAAACGTGGATAGATGTGCTTTCAGGGGACGACCATCTTTCAGAACCTCCCCCACAGCAGTCCATTAAACTGTGTGTGTAGAAACGTCTGTTATGGGGACGTCGTCATGGTCAGAATGAAAGTCACATTAAAGTCAAAACTTTCAAAATCTAAAAGATCAAATATAGACCACACATTCTGCCAGTATCCATTTTATAATTGCATAATTTGAATCTATCAATCGTTACTTTTACATCAACGTAATTGGGCCAACAGGCTGGTTTGGTCATCCTTTAAACTGGTCACATACTTAGAAATGTGACCTGAACAAGTTTAGGAACATCAAAATGAGTCAATAAACATGAACGAAGAGTGTACCTGAAGTCCAGAGCTGATCGGTTCACTGGCATTTTCTGTCTGGATCTCTGGCAGAGTTAAAGGATTGGCTTCTTCCACTGCAACCATGTGAATACCATCTGTTGGTGACTGTAAGAGAAAAATATTAACAATACTTTATTAAAATGAGAATGAAAACCAAGGCAAAAAAGATGAAACTGAGCTTAAACTTAAATATGTTGTTTATTCAAGCTGAATATTTCACTAAAAAACTCATTTCCAAAACATTGGAGCATTTTTGAAAATGAAGATAAGATTATTATTATTCTACGCAGAGAAGAAAATTTGAAACTTTAAAATTAAAAAAAAGTTTTTTTCTTTTTTTTAAAGATTTATAAAACACAAGTTTAAAAAAACGTGGATAGATGTTGGCTTTCAAGGGACACGACCATCTTTCAGAACCTCCCCCACAGCAGTCCATTAAACTGTGTGTGTAGAAACGTCTGTTATGGGGACGTCGTCATGGTCAGAATGAAAGTCCAATAAAGTCAAAAACTTCAAAAATCTAAAAGATCAAATATAGACCACACATTCTGCCAGTATCCATTTTATAATTGCATCATTTGAATCTATCAATCGTTACTTTTACATCAACTTAATAGGGCAACAGGCTGTTTGGTCATCCTTTAAACTGGTCACATACTTAGAAATGTGACCTGAACAAGTTTAGGAACATCAAAATGAGTCAATAAACATGAACGAAGTGTACCTGAAGTCCGGAGCTGATCGGTTCACTGGCATTTTCTGTCTGGATCTCTGCAGAGTTAAAGGATTGGCTTCTTCCACTGCAACCATGTGAATACCATCTGTTGGTGACTGTAAGAGAAAGATATTAACAATACTTTATTAAAATGAGAATGAAAACCAAGGCAAAAAAGATGAAACTTAGTTTAAACTTATAATATGTTTGTGTTTATTCAAGCTGAATATTTCACTAAAAAACTCATTTCCAAAAAATTGGAGCATTTTTGAAAATGAAGATTAAGATTATTATTATTCTACGCAGAGAAGAAAATTTTGAAACTTTAAAATTTTAAATTAAAAAAAGGTTTTTTTCTTTTTTTAAAGATTTAAAAACACAATGTTTAAAAAACGTGGATAGATGTGCTTTCAGGGGACGACCATCTTTCAGAACCTCCCCACAGCAGTCCATTAACTGTGTGTGTAGAAACGTCTGTTATGGGGACGTCGTCATGGTCAGAATGAAAGTCACAATAAAGTCAAAACTTTCAAAATCTAAAAGATCAAATATAGACCACACATTCTGCCAGTATCCATTTTATAATTGCATCATTTGAATCTATCAATCGTTACTTTTACATCAACTTAATAGGGCCAACAGGCTGTTTGGTCATCCTTTAAACTGGTCACATACTTAGAAATGTGACCTGAACAAGTTTAGGAACATCAAAATGAGTCAATAAACATGAACGAAGTGTACCTGAAGTCCAGAGCTGATCGTTCACTGGCATTTTCTGTCTGGATCTCTGGCAGAGTTAAAGGATTGGCTTCTTCCACTGCAACCATGTGAATACCATCTGTTGGTGACTGTAAGACAAATGTATACATATTATCTAAATTTATCACTTTCAACTTTATAAATGTATAAATTTTGCCAATTTTCAAATCAAAGTTCAAGTCAACTGTCATGAAATCTACCTTGTTCGCCATGGGCAATCATTTCCTCCATAGTCGTATGTAATTTCTTCTCCAACTCCAATATTGTGCAAGCAAACAAGCAAAGGTGTGGCTCTCCATTAACATCAATTTTTTTCATTTTACAATTTGGGCGTCTATGGTCATCGTTAACAAACCGCCCAAATGAGCCATCTTCTCTTGATGCATCAATACTGTTTTCAAAAAAAAAAAAAGTTGCAGATGTTTCACATGAAATATAACAAATGTACCATATTTCAACATTAGCTAGCTCATGTTATACTGATGTCTACACAATGAACGTACCACCACATTTTCTCTTTCCATCTGAAAGCAAACATAAAAGCTGCACAAGAATGATGGTAAACTCTTTTTCTTCTTTCACATTCTTCTCCGCTTATCATATCTCCTCTGTATTCAACAACAAAATCTCCTTTGTTGAATGAATGGGTAGCAAACACACCACGTCCTGCAAAACCAATATAAATACAATTAAAAAATATATATAATTAGTTGATAAATAAATAAAATTTAAAAAAAAGCCTAGAATGTTATCAACACAAAGGAGTAAGGGCAGCCCAGTCTTGAAGATCAACCACCCTGCCCGTTTCCTGGGAGCATTTCATTCTGTCTAGCCTCGAACAGGTGAGCTCTCTAAATCAGAATGAGGACACAGCTGAGTCCTCTGATCTCTAATCAGGAGTAAAGTGGGACGGGACACAAAAAGGGCAGGGTGTAAAATCTCCAAGTTGCAGCAGGGTTGAGCAGCCCTGAATTAAAAAGCAGCCAAAACAAGTTCAGAGAACACATTCTCACCTTTAATTGCATTGATGAACTTCACCTCTAATTTTCTTGTTTTGTCAGTCTTTGTCATAACATGATGCATTGCATCTTTATGAGGACTGATGCGCGGCGCCATTCTGAACTGCATAAAAGTCAAATAGAATAAACTGTATTTTCATGCATAAAACACATTTCACAGAACATTATTACACAAATGGGAGTGTGCAGCGTTACATATCACTACATTACTTAAGACATAAGCTGCGTTTACATGAACACAAGTAATCGCAATAAACGCCTGATCAGAATAAAATTGTGTCATGTAAACACGCCGTTCAGAATACTCTGGCCCGATCAGACTCATTCGGATCAAATTTCATTCCGATCCAGATAGGTGGGTTAGAGCGATTGTTCATCCGATCCTGGAGCACGTAAACAGTTTATTCCAATCATGCATCCTTTTTGTACTGGATTTCACATCATGCATAGACTTTGTGGCGCTCCAAAGAAAGCTTCAGGGCATGAACAGGACCGATTGGCTTTTCCACGTGAGCAAGATTTTGCTCTTAGCACAGCAGCAGGAGTCATAACTTTGAGAGCCGGTGAAAGGTGTGTGCACATGCTTGGTTACAGTATGAGCTTTGAACCAGCTACATGCTTGATTAAGGGATGTGCGCGCTTTGGACCCACTGTGCACGTCGTCATGTTGGAGCTTTGGACTGACTGTGCGTTTTGCTAAAATGTGCGCAGTGAACCGTTGTCCGGCCAGCTTCTGTGACTGAGCGAGCTTCAGAACACGGGAGAACCATGTCTCTCGGGAGAGCAGTGTCTACAAGCGGTTTTAATGTGTCAGCCGGTGGAGGCGGCTTTTTGAATGTGGAAAGGTCGCTCTGCGCTCCAGACAATCCAGAGAACCCGTGAAAACACTCATGTGAATCTGTTTCCATTTTTGTCTAGACAAAATTAAGACTGATGTCATTCCTATGTATTTACGAGCTGATGCAGAGTGCTGCAGCATTACTGCACAGATTTAAAGTGCATCAAAGGCTAAATGGGTCAAGAATGAGGAACTGACCATACAGATTTAAAAAATTGTGATCAGTCTCTTAAAAATATTCTGTCAAAATGACTCATTCTGATTAAACATAGGGTGTATGTAAATGTTTGTTCCAATCAGATCATTTTTTTCAGGTCCCATGAGCACAGTTCTACTCTAATCCGATCAAAGGCTTTTGATGTAAACATGTAAACGGAGTTTCGCGCGTTTTGAAATGCATGCTCTGAATAGGTCTTCCGGCTGGATCCGTCACATGCAGCTCACCTTTACAGCTGCTCATCCGTGCCCCGTTTGTCAGCGCGGCTCATATCTACAGTGTTCACGGAACTCCCGCTGCTGCAACGCAGATATGCACGGCGCCGACTCCCGCGAGTTATGACGTCGTCAATGCCTCAACGTCGGGCAGTTCAAGAGTTCGCATATGGAGTGTACTAAATAACCAAGTGAACCCCTTTCCTAACAAATATCAAAGTAGACAGAAACGTTGAGAAAAGAAAATGACTACATGTAGCGTTTGTCCCGTTTTCGAACGAGGCGGGGGCAGCGGCCACCACTTTGAAGTTTAAGCTAATATCTGCAAAGTACTTTTAACGACACGAAAACATAGCAGAAACACTGAAAAGGAGAACGCTGCGACAAAAATAACATCCAGCAATACGTACCAACAAAACACACGGTTAAAAGTAATAGTTTACCATCTTTTTTTTACCTTCTCAGGGATCCGATTCTTGACGAAGATCAGTCCCCGGCAGACATCTTGTCTCGCTCCGTAAAGCACATGCGCGCGCAATGCAGGTCACGTGACTATTTCTAAGCCAACAGATTGTTAGAAATCTACAGAATGGGCGAAATTGAATTAAAGACGTCATGTTTAGAGTGATAAATTGTGGTCATTCGATGTAAATAAATATATTAAGTAGACAGAGAGCCACATTGAGAAGAATCCATTGATTGAGTTAAAAAACGGTGGAATTTAGGATCTTTAAAAACTTGTGTTTGCTTTTAACAATTAACAGTGTTAATTAAATTGTGTAAGTAAGCACATGTAAATCTGACAGAGGTGGGTAGAGCATTCAAAAATTGTACTCAAGTAAAAGTAAAATTACTTTACCAAATTCTACTCAAGTTCAAGTAGAGAGTAGGCTTTCAAAAATTTACTTGAGTAAAAAAAGTACTTGGATTAAAATCTACTCAAGTAGTGAGTAACTCATGAGTAACATCCGGGGTGAAAGTAGATTTTTTTTGTTATGCTAGTACTATGCCCCCCAATATGTTTGACACTGTGACCTTTTTAAGGCCAAACATTCTATATTCTCAGCAAAGATCCATTTATTTTGTCTTTAAAATGATCATAATGTTGTTTTGTCCAGATTGAAGGAGAACCATCTAGAAAAGTCTCCGTACTTGATGGTCATAGTCTCAATGACATTTGCCATGCAGCTTCATCTCCACTTTTCGGTCTTCATCCTCTCTTTCAGGTTCTGTCTGCACATCTTCATCTTTAACCGCTGATTCATTTTTCTCTGCATGTTATTTTACGTTTTCTTTTAAATAATTTGCTGCTTCGTTTTAAAATGTCACCACGGTGGGGGCCGTGGCTGGTCGGGCTCCCTCGGTCCCGTTGATGACTGACCAGGGCTCCCACAGGAGATGTGCTCGGGGGCGGGTCCAGGGCTTGTCCCTGGGGCTGGCTCCTTCTTGACTCCACTCTCCTTGAGTGGGGGGGGTTGTGGGCCTGGGGGGGGGGGGGGGGGGGGGGGGGTGTTGCTCTCGGGTGGTGGGGTCTCTGGGCTGGGGGACTCGGATCAGCCATGGGGGGGGGGGGGGACGGCGGTCCACCATCGGGGTCAGTTTGGCAGCTGCCCCCCACTCATCCACCGATCCTCATACAAACATTTATTAGGGCGATGGGGAGGGTGCCTGACTTCCATTGCACCATGAGGGGTGGACTACCTGCCAGTGGCCCCCCTCCTCTGGTCGCAGCATGGATTGCCCTCCCCTTAATTGCACCTGTTGTGGAAAAATGTGGAATCCGATGGAAGAGCAGACACATCTTAAGATTAACACAAGTGTTTATTAACAACGTCAGAAAAATACACGCGGTGCACACGAGCGTGCAGGGAAGCTCTCTCAAGGAGGTTCCAACAAACTGACAAGACCTAAGCATTTTATAGGGCTGGTCAAACCTTCTCCAAACAATGTTATATATCACATGTCCTAACCTTCTCAAGAAACCTCTGTGAATGTTTACATTCAACCAGAATAAGGAGGATGTCGTTAAAGAAACCCTCGGTGAACGTTTACATTCGACCAGCATCCTGTTACTCAAGTAAATGTAACGAAGTAAATGTAGCGCGTTACTACCCACCTATGAAATCTGAATACAGCACGTATAGAAAACTGATTTATTTTGGATTGATTTTTGACTTGATTATGTATTTGTTGATTGATTGAGAGTTTTATTAGTAGTTTTGTACATAAAGTAGTTAACACAGTCCAGACAGTTAGACTTCTCAAGGAAGCAATACATAACTTATTTACACCATGCTCCTTGTTTATCTTATTTTGTGTTATAAATAACACACGAAAAACTGAGAAAATTCAAATAAAAAAAATTCTGATTCAAATTGCAATTGAATCTCAGACACCCATGATTTGCGTGAGTACATGCACATTGAGGTTGCAATGCAGCCACAGCCAGACTGTGCCTTAGGTCACCCCACGGTAAACTTAGTTTGAGACCCCTGATATAAACATCTGTTTATTGTAATTGACTTACCACCATCTCTGCAGACATAATTTATGGATCCCATGAACCCATGAATGTTTCTTTGGTCTCAATACTTACAATGCACCAAGAATGAATGAATGAATAAATAATATATTAGAAATAAATAATACATTAAAGAGAATAAATAAACAATAATCAGGAAAAATTGAAAAATTGTCATTGTAATTTTGTGCGAGACATAGAGGTGTGACACGAGAATGTGAGACATTAATCAAATACGTGAGTCTCACGGCCAATGTGTGAGAGTTGGCAGCCAAGTTATTTCTTTCACCAAAACCGGTCTCCTACATTTTGGGTCCTACGCCTCCAGTTCCTGATATATTAAACATGTACTTCTATGTGGAGGATGCTGGACTAACTGGAGAAAACCTATGAATGCATGGGGAAAACATGCAAACTTCACATTAAAAGTTTCCAGCATTAATACAAACCAGGGCCTTCTAGGTGAGCATGCTAAAAATTGCCCCAACTGTGCAGTTTTCACTTTGAAACCCATGGTGGTAATGTAATCTGAATAAAAAATGCTTACTTTTAACCCTTTTTTGTATTTTTTTATTTGTACAATGACTATGGATATTCAAACTGTAACAGAAAACACATAATACACAATATTCTATTGTAATTTTGCATTATTTGAGCTGCAGCCTTCAAACTAAATGAATGATATTTGTGGGGACTAGGAAGTAGGCGGTGCTTGACTACATTAGGAGAGGTGTGTGTGTGTGAAGCAAAGGCTGCAACACCACCAAAGTGACACTAGGGGAACCAGTGAGCAAAAGTCACACACTCACACAGATGAAAAAACATGCAATTTGAGACAATGCTAAAAATTGCACAGGAACCTTTAAAAGTGCTTTAGAAGCCATTTCTATGAATATCTTTATGGGGACCAGGTTTTTGGTCCCCACTACGAAATTGGTCCCCATTCCGTGACTGTGTATCCAGATCATTGTCCCCTAAATGTGATGAATACCAACACACATACACACACCCCACACACACACACACCACACACACACCCCACACACACATCACACACACCACACACACCACACACACACCCACACACACCCCCTCCGTGAACTGCCGCCTTAACGTGGCGGACGGGTTTGAGTGCTCGATTGATCTCAGGAGCTCAGCTGTTTTGGGCTTTTGCCCCTGCTAGGCAGACAGGTCCTGAGAGACGAGCCAGACTAAGAGCAGTTCAGAAACCTTTTTATTAGAAGTGATTTATTCATGTTTTATTAACATTTTATTTAACACCTACTTTTTGTTGTTTTTTTTTTTTAAACACATTTAGGGTAAATATACAGAAGAGGGCAGACAATGTAAGAAAAATATAGGGAAAAACAAACAAAAAAACAAAAAAAAATTAAGATAGAGAGGCAATAATGAAACAACTGGGGAAACAACGTAACAACAGAGCAAAGAAAGAAAATGAAAAAAAACATACACATGGATTGACTTGACTCCACAGGTTTTTTATTTGCTCCATATATATTCTTATGTTCTTTTTGTCATGTATATAGTCCATTGTATGAAAAGTTCTTCTTCCATTTGTATCTTATGATTCAACATTTCCATCTTATTTATTTCTTGTTCTATTTCCTCCCATTCCTGTTATATTGGTGGGTCTGTCTTGTACCAGTTTTTTGTAATTGTTTTCTTACAGGCAGCTAGGACGATTTGAATTAAATACTTGTCATTTAAAAAAAATATAACTTGATAAATTGCCCAAGTAAAAAAATATACTTGTTTTCAGTACATTGTAACCCAAGATTGTAATGATGACCTGATGGATGTCTTCCCAGAAAGAACTGATTACAGGGCAAAGCCAGAAATATCAGAATGATCTGCATTAGGTTTTCACATTTTCCACATGAGTTTCCATCCAACTATTAACTAACCAAGCAGAATTACAACCCACAGCGCTGCACTTATTGATAACATATTCACAAACAATATCAAATCTAATAAGAGAAGTGGACTGCTGATCTGTGACATAACAGATCACTTACCTATCTTCACAATAAATGATTATGAAATTCCCAAAATGCCAACTCAAAAATATGTATACAAATAGTTAAGCTCGGATAACGCAATTAATTCACTTAAAAATGATTTAATTGTGCAAAACTGGAACGTGGTGTATAATGTAAAAGATGTAAATCAAGCTTATAACAACTTTTTGAAAATATTCTGTTCATTATATAACAAACATTGTCCAATCAAAAAGTTCAATAAAAGCCATAAATCAATAAAATGTCCTTGGTTAACAAAAGGACTTGAAAATGCCTGGAAAAAGAAAATATTTCGTATAAGAAATTTATCAAAGTAAGAACAGTGGAAGCCGAAATAAATTACAAATTATATAAGAATAAATTAACTCATATATTACGGACATGCAAACAAATGTACTATGACAAAATAATTGATCATAATAAAAGCAATACAATTTGTTCCAGTACTCACCTATGGTCATGAGCTTTGGGTCGTGACCGAAAGAACGAGATCCCGACTACAAGCGGCTGAAATGAGTTTTCTCCGTAGGGTGGCTGGACGCTCCCTTAGAGAAAGGAGGAGGAGTTCAGTCACCCGGAGAGAGCTCGGAGTAGAGCCTCTTCTCCTCCGCATCGAGAGGAGCCAGTTGAGGTGGCTTGGGCATCTGATCCGGATGCCTCCTGGACGCCTCCCTGGAGAGGTGTTCCGGGCATGTCCCACTGGGCGGAGGCCCCGGGGAAGACCCAGGACACGTTGGAGAGACTATGTTTCTCAGCTGGCCTGGGAACGCCTCGGGGTCCCCCCAGAGGAGCTGGAGGAAGTGGCCGGGGAGAGGGAAGTCTGGGCATCTTTGCTTAGACTGCTGCCCCCGCGACCCGGTCCCAGATGAAGCGGAAGAAGATTGATGGATGGATGGATGGATGGATGGATGGATGGATGGATGGATGGATGGATGGATGGAAAAGCAATACGAGAGGAACTTGGAAGGTCCTAAATCGATTGATCAAAGATGGAACAAAAGATCAAGTGTACCCTAATTATTTTATAAATAATACTGGTGAAGATTATCATATGAACAACATAGTAAATAACTTGAACTCATTTTTTGTGAATGTTGGGCCTCAGTTAGCGATAAATACTCCAAAGAATGAAGTCAACACCCTGTGGGACCCAACAGAGACAAACATAAATTCTATTTTTCTGTCACCTGCTAGTGAAATGGAAGTTAAGTCAATCTTAAGCAAATTCCTAAACAAGGCATCTACGGACTGTAATGATATAGATATGGTGTTAATTAAAAAGGTGATAGTTTATATTTTAAAGCCATTAACTTACATTTGTAATCAAATCTGTTGGAATATTTGATTTTCAGAAAGCTTTTGACACAATCAACCATTCTGTTTTACTTAAAAATTAGATAGCTATGGCATCAGGGGGGTAGCATGGAACTGGATTAAAAGTTATTTGACTGATAGACAACGGTTTGTTATTATGGGGGAATATCAATCAAGATGTGAGGGCATTGTATGTGGTGTCCCTCAAGGCTCAATTTTAGGTCCTAAATTTATTTAACTTTTATATAAACGATATTTTCAATGTTTCAAATTTACTAAAAATAAAATTTTTTGCAGATGATACCAACATATTTTATTCGAATGTTAACTACAATACTCTAATAAATACAATCAATTATAAACTTAAAAAAATCAAATCATGGACGGACATAAAAAAATGAAGGCAATTATGTTTGGTAATTCTAAAGATAACTCTGAATTACCAATATATATAGATGATACTATAATAGAAAAGGTAGCCCAAATTAAATTCCTTGGCATAATCATTGATAACAAACTAACTTGGAAGCCTCATATTAAACATGTCCAGAGTAAAATATCTAAAACTATTGCAATAATTCATAAAGTTAAATATATTCTGAAGTACAAATCCTTGCATACATTGTACTGTTCATTAATATTCCCACATTTAATATACAGTATGGTGAAATAACTATAAAAGAACTGATTACAGGGCAAAGCCAGAAATATCAGAATGATCTGCATTAGGTTTTCACATTTTCTCCAACATAATTATGGTGCTATAGTGGATTTGCTTTTGAGTTTAGGTGTTACAAAAAATCGGATTATATATTTCCAATAATGCAGTCTCCAACTTTGTGATGAAGTGAAGCTTTGCTGCGTTTGCCAAATTTGAAGCCATTTACATCACCATTTACAGCTATTTACATCCAGATCTCTTTCTCATTTCTGTTTGACATTTATGATGCTCTTGCCTTTTATTTCCATTAGGTGTTTGTAAAGTGTTGATATAATTCTATGTTTCTTGTTGTAGGTTTCAGCAGTAACTTGGACAATACCCTGATCCAAATTAGACTTGGCTCTTGTTTCTTTGTCAAAATAATCTCTTATTTGCAAAAACCTAAAATAATCAGAATGTATTCAGACAGTATTTTTGTTTCATAGTTTTGAAACTCAAAAATGTTCCATTTTTTATCAATGTGCGTACTGCAGTTAGAACTCCATTCATTCAATTTTTTATCGTAAAAACCTGGTTTGAAGTCTTTATGGTGACCAACCCACTGCAGTATTCTAACCTCGTTTTCTAGTTTATATTTCCGGACGATTCTATACCATAATTCAATTTTAAATTGTGTAGTTGCTCCATTTTGGTCCAGTCGGTTTGAAGCGTCCTGTCTATCTCCAACAAAGCTATGAATTTTCCTTCCCTGTATAAATTGTTCTACGTTTTTCCATTTAGATATAAAATTATCATCACACCAACAAATTAGAGGTCTGAGCTTTGCTGTTCAGTTCAATCAAATCTATTGCTTTGTCTTTTACAATATGATGTCAACTGGCTGGCAAAAAGCAACAAAAATAGACAAGTAAAGAACACACAAGCAAACAGTAAGATCAACAAATCAACAACAATAATAATACCTAAATAAGTAACATTCAATAAACTAATTAAGCAAGAACTTCAGGGTTTTTTTTTTTTTTGTTTGTTTTTTTTAAAAGCTTACCTGTTCCCAATGCCTCAATGATTCAATGATGAAAGCATTTGTTTTTTCAGAATTCTTGTAGTAATGGAACTAGACTCTTATTGATTTTTCAAGATTATTCCATAATCGAGTACCCTGCACTGAGACACTTTTCTCCTTCATTTTTGGTCTAAATGTGTTTGTTTTGAAAATGTACTGCCCTGTTAGGTTAGAATTGCTCTTTCTGTTTTCAAACTTATTCTGTATGTTATGCAGTAAACCTATACTATGTGCTCTATACATAAGTTTGGGTTTGGAGTGATTTATATCAAACCATTTTTTTATTTTTTCCAACTCCGTTTGAATTACTTCTTTCATTGTTTTTATGTCATCCCCCAGATGGTAGAGCGTAGTATCATCTGCAAATAAAATGCATTTTAAGAATTTGGTTGCACTGGTGATATCATTTATATAGATGGTAAACAGTTTGGAAACCAAGACTGAACCCTGAGGCACCCCACATGTTATTGAACTTAATGTGGATTTTGTGTCATTTATTTGAACAAACTGTTCTCTGTTTGATAGACAGCTGTAATCCACTGCTGGGTGACTCCTCTGATGCCATATTTATTCATTGTTTTCAGTAATAGATTGTGGTTTATGATGACAAATGCTTTTTTAGGGTCAATGAAAATACTGATGAGGTGCTTTTTTTGGTCAAATATCCATTAGTGCCAGTGTTGTGGAGTGATTAGCTCTGAACCTGTACTGACTCCTGTTTAAGGTACCCTCTTTATCAAGGAATTTATCTAGTCTGGCAACAAATAGTTTTTCCAATATTTTGGAGAATTGTGGTAGCAGGGATATTGGTCCATAATGAGATAGTATGTGTTTGTTTCCACTTTTATGAATGGGTATTTGTCATCCATGGTTTACTTTAAATTTGTTTTAATATTTAGTTTTTTTAGTGTACAATTTTTTCATATAAGCCATTAATTATATCACTAAAGGAATTCTAGAAATTATTTACATCATTTACATAAACTTTCTTCCATCTTTGTTGGTGTAAATCTTTTTTCAATGCCTCCATTGCCCTTTGTGATCTGTCTCTGCTTACTGATTCTGTTTTCACACCCCTCCTCTCCCAATGAGAAGATTGTCAACCTGTCTTTGAACACTAATCAAAAAGGATGTATTAGCTTGATGGAGGTTCTGCAGTGGTATTACTGCCAGAATCTGGGTTCTGAAACCTTTTCAAAATGATAAAAAGGTTCGTCAGTCGGCAGTGAGACTACTTACCTATTTACTATACTAGCATAGGAGACTCTTGGCTGTCACGTACCATTCCTTATACTTTACACCTATACTATTCCCACTGCCACTGACTTACCTCACAGAATGATTTTCACTGGGCGTCTTATATATGCAACCAATATAGACTTATTCCAAACTTTTGGTTTTGACTCCACTAGGATTTTAGCAAATTTGAATAGCCTACAATTTCTTAATTATAAATAAAATATGAAGACATGTAAATATGACTTTGAAAGGTTTTTATTTTAAATAAAAATACACTTTAAGCCACAGTGGGAAATGTGTGATGGAATCCCTGCCGGTTACCAACGGCGTGATTTCGAATATCAACACGGAAGCCCGGTGTATGCAAGCGATAACTTACGTATGTACAGGGTGTGATGCCAGCCAGAGAGTAAGAAAACATTGCAGTACCGGCACTGACCGGAGAGGCTGGTGCTTAGAGTGAACTCATTTTCACAAGGTCCCGTATTAAAATCCACTTTTTCAGCCTCAAATAAGTGGGGTGTAGGTGACCCCGGTCAAAAGAGCGACATGCTATATTGAAGACTACAAATGGAAAAGGTCTAAAAAAAACATAGGTGCACAAAAGAAATGAAATGGATAAGTGTATTAAAACAAATGGAGGATTTGGCCCCATCTCGTGGCAGGAATAAGGTATTGCACCAATAGGTATTTTTAGTCCATCTCTACAACAATTTGCTGAAGTGACGAGAAAAGTGCTTCAAATGAAATTGATAATTATTATTATTGTCATCATCTGATGGTGGGGGGAGGGGGTGTTGTTGTTGATGATGGAGGAAAACATAATTAGCACCCTAGGGAATTTGTCTTTTAACGTGAAGCTTTGGCGCAATTTCAATAAGGAAGATCTACTCTCCCAGGTGTGCAGGGCGTTCATCGCTACTCTCACGTCATCAATTGGTAAACACGGGAGCCAATAGCGAAGTACTCACTCACTTCATGGCCAATCACAATCGAATGTCTACCTTTAAATTCAGTGACGTTTTGTTTTTCCGCATTGCAGACTTTGCGCCGGCCCACCTCCTCCCCTTCTCCCCCCGGCTTGACTGGCGCTGTCCTGTGTACCACCATCAGCGTCTGGGCTCTGTTCCAAGTGTCCTGTGTGTCTGGTCTCTGTGGTTCTTCCGATCCTGTGGGGGATCTCTTCACTTGGTCAAAGATCATCATATCAAGCAGATTTCTACAGACCTGAGCCCAATCGCCAAAGAAAAGACTTATTCATGCAGCTTGTTAAATCATCACAATTAAAATTTTCTACGCAGTTCTGAGTTCTCTCCTTATTGAAATGGAAAGTACCCAAAAGTCATTGACAGAAGGGAAGGAGTGAAATGTGGCCCCCCTCCCCTCTCTTGTCGAGGGAAGATCTGAACCTAGGAGTGACCCCAGTGGCCAAGGGAGGAAGTAAAACCCCAAAACCCCTCAGAAGTCAAGCGAGGAAGTGAAGGTGTAATACGAAGTCCCCCCTACCCCTGGTGGTCTGGAGAAGAACTGTGCTTGCAATGAAATTTCTGGGGTCCCAAAAATAAGAAAAATATGGGGTCAACATGACATAGGAAAGCATTGAAAGAAGTGAACGTGTAAACCGCCGCTCCCTCGGGGTTGAGGAAAGAACTGAACCTGGAACGGGTACCCCAGTGGCCAATGGAGGAAGTAAATGGGATAAATGCTGAAACCTGGTAGAAAGCGCAAAGACAAGAGAATAAACAATTAGTTTTTTTTTTGTAAAATCCCACCAAAACCCCTCAGAAGTCAAGTGAGAAAGTGAAGGTGTAATACGAAGTCCCCCCTGGTGGTCTGGAGAAGAACTGCGCTTGCAATGAATCTTCTGGGGTCCCAAAAAATAAATAAATAAATATGGGGTCAACATGGCATAGGAAAGCATTGGAGCAAGTGAACGTGTAAACCACCGCTCCCTAGGGGTTGAGGAAAGAACTGAACCTGGAACGGGTACCCCAGTGGCCAAGGGAGGAAATGAGACTGGAATTTATCTTAAAAAAAAAATAGGGTCATAGTAACCATAGAGGCAAAGGTGGAAGTGAACGTGCTGGAGGACGCCCCCCCTAGTGACCGTTTGAAGAATTCAGCCTGGTAATTGTCTACTGTCAATAAGAAAGAAAAAAACAAAAGGAAAAAAAAGTGGGGTCAAAAGTACCCCAAACTCTTCGGAGGACATAGACAGGGAGACCACTCCCCCTCTACCCCAGTGGCCAGGGAAAGAACTGAACACGGACAGGACCCCTAGTGGACAAGGGAGGTACCAACAAGGAGAAATAGCAACCCCTGGTGAAAGCGGAGAGAAAGACAAATTGTTGGGGTGTTTTTGGCACCCCCAAGTGGCCAGGGGTGATAGAGGGTGTCTGAAACATACAAACATTTTTTTGAGAAAAATGATGCCTTTCGCCTGTCAGGGACCTGACCTGGTTAGGGAAACGGTTTTTAAAATGACCCCCCCCTTAACATACTAACACAGACACTTTTGTTTTATGTCCTTTGATAGCACAAGGGTTAAAGCCTGGTGCTCAGAGTCCAATGGTCCAATGGCTGCTGATGCTGCTGCCACTGGAAGACAGTCATCCTATGATCTGGCACAATTGTTTTACATTTTATCTATGGAAATGCATTTATTATATCACGTTACCATTAAAACAGTAGGGATTCTTAAGGTTTACCAACACTGTAAAAATGCTAAAAATGCTACTATATGTTATGTTTGGACATTTTTTAAGGTCATCCTTCAATTTTAGCAGGCACCTGAATTGTTACGTGGCCTCTATAAATACACGACAGCTGGTGTTCCCACATTTCTATGTAGTTATAGATCCAAAACAAGAGGAATTGCACTGTGGGCTCTACAGTTGTAATGTAAATAAATGCCAGTTCTGGCGTCTACAGGAAGTGTCGCCCATAATTCACGCAAAGGCTCATGGGGGCTAGAAATAAGGTAGACTGTCTACGATGAATGCATGACATAAACCACATCAGTCAATGTATTAGTTGCAAGGCAAGATTGAAGTGACTCTGAGAAGTGAAAAATTGCATAAAAAGTATTTGAGAGGGATGAAGCACTCTTGTATTATCCAAGATGCTGAGGACTGATGACAGAACTATTAGTGTTTGGTTGCATTCAGGGCATCTTTGAAGAAGAAATCCTTGACTAATGACTTCTGATTTAAACATCAACAAAAAACGTTTTTGAGTATTTCTTCAAGGTTTTAATGATAATAATAATAATGGTTATGAGTTGAATTAACAAGTGCCATTTCCTAGCGATATTCTTAGACGTAAACACTTGTATTTAGAGTTTGTAATAAGTTGGTGAAGTGAAAATGTAACTTTGAAAATAGGAAATATCAGATTTTGAACCAAACACCTCATGATAAGACAAGCGCTCGACCACTGAGCTATACTGGACCACACATCCAAACGTTCTATTTAATGTCGACACAGGAATATGGATATTTTTCATGTGCATCTCATCTTGCTTTTTCAGCTGCAAACACACGGTCTGCAATGTGTTTCATTTACCACAAGATGGCGAAAATGCACACTCAAATCTCACTTCAACCAATCTGCTGTCTCGCCGTTTTTTAGCGCATTCATTTTTAAATTTTACATGAACAAAACTTACCTGGATTCTTCCCGTCAGACTTTGTTTGCTGCAAACAAACATTTTAATACTTTATCGGGATGTTTTCATTTGAAATATTCCTACCTAATACTTTTGTGCATCAAAAGTCCACACTGTCATTTCCAAGTAAAGTCATGCTGTTTACAGGTGCTTATTTGGAAGTCCAAGTACACTTCCTTCTCAAGTAGGCTGCTGTTGAGAAATCAATATTTATCTGGACGGATTTGTGTCATTTACAGCCTAAGTAAGTTAACATGGTGTTGTGTCCAGACCAAAATGAAAAAGAACGTTCCTCTAGGGAAAAACCACAGACATGACCGGCTCTTTTCTCACCAGTTAAAAGTTGCCTAAATTCCCGTGCTCACATAATCATTGTAGAGCAAAAGTCAGTCAATTCCAGCGTGTTTGACATTAAAGTCAAATGTATTCCTGTTGTAATGTTTTCTATTGCGGTTAGTGAATTGCTGTTAGCTCAGCCGTGGTTCTAACGTCTCTCCTCTTTGATTTTAATCAAAACCGTGTCTGATCTCTAGGAAAATAAAGGTAAAACATGATGAAAATGATTAGAAACTGTTGCCAGAAAAAGGAAATTGACTATTCATCCAATGTTGGAGGATATCAAACAAATTTGGGTTTAGATTTGCGAACGATCCAAGACATGAAATAAGAATACAGTTCTGCAGGACATTCCTAAAAATAATATCTGACATTTTTCTGTTGAAAGTGGTTAGGTTACCTTTATTATTATAGCAAATTGTCTCCAACAGTGTTTAGTTCTTTGGTTTCCCATCTAAATCCATTAAGCTGAAGTTGCGTATCTGGCTCACGGCCTTGTCACTGTTTTGTCTGACGTCACAGTGAGAAGGGTCTATTGGAAGATGATGAGGAAAGAAAAAAGAAAGTTGTACCTGAAAGAGAGAGAAAGAGATGAGGATTAATTGAGACGTCATCACTCGTTGCAAGCCCCTGAGCCGTTCTGACAGGCTGAGCACATATGTTACCTACACCGGCACTGACCGGACAGGCTGGTGCTTAGAGTGAGCTCATTATCATAAGGTCCATAAAAAATCCTCTTTTTTCAAGGCTCAAATAAACCCTTTAAAGCCTGGTGCTTTAAGTCCAATGGTCCAATGGCTGCTGATGCTGCTGCCGCTGGAAGACAGAATGCAGCAGCAGCAGATGCAGACGCAGCAGCTTTATGTTTTCGCTCTGGCCTTGACGAAGCGTACGGCGTTCTCCATCTGTGTACCTGGAGCAGGAACCTTCCTCCGTGAGAAGTTGACAAAACTGATAAATGAAATGGGTAGACATTTCAGTGAGGGGACACAGGTTGATCTGATTATTGCAACATCAGACACACCTGTTCTCCACCTTCTCATAATCTGGTGTTCTCGTTAGTTAAAGCTAAAAAAGGCTCATCACCTCATACTGATGACAAACTGTGTCATGATTCTTAATGATTAAGAAACAGATCTTCTTAGGGTCCTCAGACTGTTACAGGCTCTGCAGGGTCTAGGATTTAAAGTTTCCAAAGCTGTCAGAGGGGCGAGGGTGAAGCCCCGAAACTACATCAATTTTACAGACCTGCTGGGGAGTTTACCAGATGCTTCAAAAGACAGCAGCAGCCTTTACTCATAAAATGTGTTAAATACAATGATCTAAAACAATAACAAAAAACCAGTTGTTTTAAAAAGGTCAAAAAAGGTACAAGACAACAAAAAAAATTCAAACTGGAGGTAAATATTGTCCATGCAATGGTCCGCTTTTCTTCTCGTCCCAGCCTCAGTCTCTTCAGTCGGTATACAGTCCTGCACTCCGTGCTGCCAGTGAGCATGCAATAAAACAAACCAACAAATAGATTTAAAAGAACACACCAGGTCATGCAGTAATAAAAATCTGTTTCTAAAACCCAAATAAAAACACTGGCGATTGAGCTGCAGGCTGTGCAACAAATCCTGGTAACTGTGGGACACTTAACTTTGGGAGGGGTGAAGCCCGTTCACCCCTCTACGTCTCCAAGCGGCGGTGCACAAAAAAAAACACGTCTTCGGATGACCCGCCTCCCTCCTCGGGTCTTCCTCCCGCCGGCGTGCTGCTGGCCACCGCCTCGATCTGGACCCGCAATGACCGTAGGTCGCGCTCTGCGTCTCCCGGACGTCAGGTTGTGGCGCGTCTCCGGCTCTCCCCAGTCCTCTCGTTTCGTGGCTGTGCCCACGTGTCCAGGACCACACGCTGGGCTCCGAGCGTCTTCTCTCTCCTCCACGCTGGTTTTGCCTAAAATAAAGGAAATCCTCCCTGCTCTGTCTGCAGCCACGCCCTCCTACACAGGTGTCCCTCATTTGGCTGAAGAGTCACACCAGCCTACTGACAAAGCCAACAAGAGCCCGTTCCTCCTGTCCAGGCTGAAGTGACATCACCCGTGCCTCCTCAAACGCCTGGTGGAACCTGACCGCCTCCACAAAGTCAGGGTAGGCTAAGGAGTACCTAATGCATGAGGTCGTCCTGCAGGTCCAAAATTCTGTTAAAACCGTCACACTTTAAACTACAAGACCCATTGGACGCCCTCCTGAAAACTGGATGCTCAATCGAAACAAAGCAAAGGAAATTGAAAAACTCCCAAAATGCTGACAGAAAAAAAAAAGTTATGAACATTGTAAAAGACAATTTAACTTACAGCCATTTTTTGAATGCTTGACATATTCTTTTCCGTAGATGAAATAAATTAAAATGTCAATTTTCCCCGGGTTGGTATTGAACCTATATCTTCACATTGACAGCAGTCACATGAGCCGCCGTTCACATTTCTGTGGTCCAATCAGCCGTCACTGGATTTTTGGTTTGAGTTTCATCCTTTAAAGTTTATATTTAGTTTAGTTTTTTTTTTATACATATATATTTCTTTTTATGTACTTATTTTAATGTTCTGTTTGTGTATCCTCTGCGTTGTGTGCTTGTTTTTTTTCTGCAATGCCAGAAAAAAAGACAAAGGAACATCAGCTGATCTGTCACGAGCGTAGTAGTTTTTACTGGAGAAAGAAGTTAATGGTTAAACCGCTGCAACGGCCAATCTAAAGATCAGCAAGTAGCGATTAAATGCCACTAAAATGGCCAAAATATTTAAGATTAAACATAATTCCCGTTTCTCCAGCAGCCAAACCAACATTACAATTAGTTGTAATATTTTAATAAATCGTGCTAATTTCTGCTCATGACGTAGAATTTATGCTGACGTTACCTCGCTGGGAATCTCCGCTTTCATCTGAAGATTTCCCACAATCTTTTGTTTTTATCCCGTAGTGCAGGTACATGGTTCTACCACAAGATGGTGCCAAATACACATTTTACAGAATTTAACAATAATATTTACAAATGTTACATTAAGATATTTATTCTTTTGAGTTTTTTGTTCTTTTAATGATTTATTATGTGTATCTTTTGACACTTTTATGTATTTGGTTATGTAAGTTCAGTTTATAAATTCCAATTTTTTTAAAATATTAAAACAGCCAACACGCTTTCTTAGTAATTTAAATGATCATTTAAATTTGATCATTTAAAAAATGTCTTTTTGTAGTCTTAAATAGACCAAACTAGCATGCTGTTGTGCTCAAACTCTTGACTCCTGTTTAAAGATTGTGAAAACTCCACAGATGAAGAAATCTTTAGTGATTACAGAATTGATTTGAATCAAAAGGAAATGAGTTCAATTCCAGTACGTGAAATCTTTGTGTGTAGTTTTGGTATTTAGTTGAATGTTTTCTTTTTCTTTTTGCTAAATACACAATAAATATGAATAAAAAGACATCAGGATAACTCTTTAAGCATGGTTGTAATGTATTTTCTTGATAGACATGAGTTTATTTTGTAGTAATACTTAGTTGTAAATGACTGACGTAAACATGAAGAAGATTTGAACTGATCTGTTGTAAGCGTAATTGTTGCCTTTAAAAGTAAAGTTTGATTTGAATTGTATTTATTTCTCCGGGAGAGCGTAAATGAATTTGCGGCAGCGGCAATTTTTTGATCTGCTGTCCACAGATGAGGCCTGTAAAGTGAGAAGACAGAAGGAGTGGTTGTTGACGTTTAAAAAAATTTGAAAAAACATAGCAATCAGTCACCAAGCTGCACGTTTGTGATTGAATGTGCTTGTAATAATAATTTCAGGTGCTTGTAATAATAATTTTCCGTGTTGAATACCTGCATTGAAGTGTTTTGGGATGAAATAAATGAAATGTGAATTTTCCCCATATTGGAATTGAACCTCTGACCTTCTGACTGGGAGGTCACTACTTATGCCACTGCGCCACCAAGGGACGGAATGCGGAACAGCAGAATTCGTGCTATTTAATGCTAATGCATTGTCGGATCTAGCCAGCCCCGGTCTGGGGTGCAGACATAATGTCAGGAGGGGGGGCAAGTTTGGGTATACTGAGAGACTGGGGTGGAAGATCCTCCCAAGCCCCTAAAATTTACTCCTCCCATGAAAATCCTCTTTTTACACCTTGTAACATGTCTGTGTGTCATTTTTATTCTAAAAGAGAACAAATAGAAGAAGAAATCCTTTGCTTTTTATTTCTCCTTTTAAATCTCTCTCAACCAAACAGTCTTGGACACACTCTGTTTTTCATCAATCATCTCCTTTCTGCTGCACATGCACTAAACCCTCATCTGGTCCGGCTAGTGTGTCTCGTTCAGCTTCTGGAGAAGAGAAGATGCTACCTTCACATTGACTGCAGTCAAATCAGCCGCCGTTCACATTTCTGTGCTCCAATCAGCCGTCACTGGATTTTTGCTTTGACTTTCATCCAATACTTACGCTAGCAGTCCTGAGAACGCTGGAAAATCTCCAAAAGACTCCACGGAGCTTCTTGATGTGACCACGGAAATGTGAACGGCGGCTCGTTTGACCGCGCTTGGAAAGGCTTGTAAATCAATCAAAGAGCATTTGGATGTTAGCTTTCATTATTTTCTGCTCTGAGAAACCAATGGATTGAATGGATTGATCACAGCAACGTCAAGAAACATCAAAGAGTCTTTGCTGAACTGGAAGGAGAAAGAATCAGGATTTTGGAGGAAGTTGGCTCCATGAAGATCTTCACTTCCTCGTCACAGCTGACATCAGGATCAAAATTCTGTGTGCTTATGTTTTTTTAGACATCTTTTTTATTCATTATGACTTACTTTGAGTCATTTTATGTATTTGCTTTAAAGTTTATATTTGGTTTAGCTTTTCTTTAATATATATTTTTTGCTTTTTATTTATTTATTTTAATGTTTTGTTTATGTATCCTCTGCGTTGTGTGCTTGTTTTTTTCTGCAATGCCAGAAATAAAGACAAAGGAACATCAGCTGATCCGTCACGAGCGTAGTAGTTTTTTACTGGAGAAAGAAGTTAATGGTTAAACCGCTGCAACGGCCAGTCTAAAGATCAGCAAGTAGCGATTAAATGCCACTAAAATGGCCAAAATATTTAAGATTAAACATAATTCCCGTTTCTCCAGCAGCCAAACCAACATTACAATTAGTAATAATATTTTAACAAATCGTGCTAATTTTCTGCTCATGACGTAGAATTTATGCTGACGTTACCTCGCTGGAATCTCCGCTTTCATCTGAAGATTTCCCACAATCTTTTGTTTTTAATCCCGCAGTGCAGGTACATGGTTCTACCACAAGATGGTGCCAAATACACATTTTACAGAATTTAACAATAATATTTACACATGTTACATTAAGATATTTATTCTTTTGAGTTTTTTGTTCTTTTAATGATTTATTATGTATATCTTTTGACACTTTTATGTATTTGGTTATGTAAGTTCAGTTATAAATTCCAATTTTTTAAAAATATTAAAACAGCCAACACGCTTTCTTATAATTTAAATGATCATTTATTTGATCATTTAAAAAATGTCTTTTTGTAGTCTAAATAGACCAAACTAGCATGCTGTTGTGCTCAAACTCTTGATTCCTGTTTAAAGATTGTGAAAACTCCACAGATGAAGAAATCTTTAGTGATTACAGAATTGATTTGAATACAAAAGGAAATGAGTTCAATTCCAGTACGTGAAATCTTTTGTGTAGTTTTGGTATTTAGTTGAAATGTTTTCTTTTTCTTTTTGCTAAATACACAATAAATATGAATAAAAAGACATCAGGATAACTCTTTAAGCATGGTTGTAATGTATTTTCTTGATAGACATGAGTTTATTTGTAGTAATACTTAGTTGTAAATGACTGACGTAAACATGAAGAAGATTGAACTGATCTGTGTAAGCGTAATTGTTGCCTTAAAAGTAAAGTTTGATTTGAATTGTATTATTTCTCCGGGAGAGCGTAAATGAATTTGCGGCAGCGGCAATTTTTTGATCTGCTGTCCACAGATGAGGGCCTGTAAAGTGAGAAGACAGAAAGGAGGTTGTTGACGTTTAAAAAAAATTTGAAAAAACATAGCAATCAGTCACCAAGCTGCTCGTGTGTGATTGAATGTGCTTGTAATAATAATTTCAGGTGCTTGTAATAATAATTTTCCGTGTTGAATACGTGCATTGAAGTTGTTTTGGGATGAAATAAATGAAATGTGAATTTTCCCCACATTGGAATTGAACTCTGACCTTCTGACTGGGAGTCACTACTTATGCCACTGCGCCACCGAGGGACGGAATGCAGAAGAGCAGAATCGTGCTATGTAATGCTGATGCATTGTCAGATCTAGCCAGCCCCGGTCTGGGTGCAGACATAATGTCAGGAGGGGGGCAAGTTTGGGTATACTGAGAGACTGGGGTGGAAGATCCTCCCAAGCCCTAAATTTACTCCTCCCATGAAAATCCTCTTTTACACCTTGTAACATGTCTGGTGTCATTTTATTTCTAAAAGAGAACAAAGCAAGAAGAAATCCCTTTGCTTTTTATTCTCCTTTAAATCTCTCTCAACCAAACAGTCCTGGACACACTCTGTTTTTCAAATCAATCATCGCCTTTCTGCTGCACATGCACTAAACCCTCATCTGGTCCGGTGTAGGTACCACATCTACTCGGGGTGTCAGAACGGCTCGGGGGCCTGCGACGATTGATGACGTCTCTCGATGTTTGATTGGTTCTGCTGACGTCTCAATGTTTGATTGGCTCTACACCGATTTCAATTTAAATAAACTCCCGTTTGTTCACTTTGAACGTTTGTTCACACACGCTAGCAAGCTATTACACTTCTACGGACAAACATGGATGACTTTTACGAGAAAATTCAGCACTACTTAGCAGAAGGGACTTATCATAGCCTCACCATCAGCTCTAAAAATCCAGAGAGCAGGAAGGCCACCATTCGAAAGGCGTTCAAGATTACACAATTATAAGTAAGTGATGAAGAGTAAAGTTGACTTCACGTTTAATGGTATGGCTTTTTTTTTTTTAAATTCACGTTTGTAATAAATATATGCCACTTTTTTGTTCAAAACGTTGTTTCTAATATAATTCGCCATCATCCTTGTACTAAATCATGTTCTATTTCTATTTGTATTGAGAGGCTATTTATTAAAGTTTAGCGTCGTTTAAAGGCTATTTATTAAGTTTAGCCTTGTTCAGAGGCTATTTATTAAAGTTTAGCCTCGTTTTAAAGGCTATTTATTAAAGTTTTAGCCTCGTTAAAGGCTATTTATTAAAGTTTAGCTCTGTTCAAAGGCTATTTATTAAAGTTAGCCTCGTTTAAAGGTATTTATTAAAGTTTAGCCTTGTTCAGAGGCTATTTATTAAAGTTTAGCTCGTTTAAAAGGCTATTTATTAAAGTGTAGCCTCGTTTTAAAGGCTATTTATTAAGTTTAGCCTCGTTCAGGGCTATTTATTAAAGTTTAGCCTCGTTCAAAGTTTAAAGGCTATTATTAAAGTTTAGCCTCGTTTTTAAAGCTTAATTTTATTAAAGTGTAGCCTCGTTTAAAAGCTATTTATTAAAGTTTAGCCTTGTTCAAAGGCTATTTATTAAAGTTTAGCCTCGTTTCAAAGGCTATTTATTAAAGTTTACTTGTATGACAGTATTTTCCTTTAATTGGTGGTTTGTTTTGTTGTTCACACCATTAACCAGTTTGAGGTGATAATTTGTATTTCTAATGATTTTGACAGTGACCTCGCTCAACACCATTGTTCCAGGCCAATGGACAACAAAAGTTTGGAAGTGACATAAAGGTAGATGCACCAGTGCATTAGCAATGTATTTCTGTGTCACGTATTTGTGTTTTTAACATTATATATATATTTTTTTCTGTAATGTTTGATCAATTTCATAGGGTTTTCCTGACCAAACCAGTGGAAACAGCTGTGGCATCTTCATCTTGATGGTAAACTGTCATCTAGTCACTATTAAAGTGAGGTGTCGGGGTGTATTGTTTTATGCCATCGTAACTGGACTGATCTTTGCTTTTCACAGTATGCTCTCTGCATGAGCACAGACCTTCCATTTCTGTTCACTGAGGTCAGTATTTTTTTTTTTTTTTCTTCAGACATGGAGTGAGTATTAGAAAGGAACTTAAATTACATCTATATAAAAATTGTTGTCAATTTCAAAAGGCTAAGTATAACCTAGAATGTGTTTTACATTTTGTGAGTATTACATGTGCTTACATTTTTTATGCAGAAGGAGATGGCACAGATTCGCAAATGGTGGTGTGTCAGCCTGATGGAACGGTAGGGGTAAGACAGCTATAAATGTAACTTCCAAAACAACACAATTTCTTATTATATATTATTTTTCTCTTTTCTGTGACAACAGCCATGGCCAGAGGTTTGCATACTGGACCAATGAGGCTAAAGTCTTGCTCCAAGGGTCACTGCAGCCAATATACAGGTTACCAAAGAGCAGGTGTCATATATTGCAGGTAATCTCAATGATGTAGAACGTGCCTCTCCTCCTCAGCATGAACTTTACTATTATTTTTATATATAATAATTTTCAACATCCGTCTGCAGAAAACAGATGAAAAGTAGCCGATGGGTTAATTTAATGTCCACTGGCCCAAAGAAATAAATAAAATTGAAATCAAAGTTAACTTTTAGACACAGCAATAACACATAAAACCACAGATTTATTGAAATCTTGTTCATTTTCTCATCAGTAATTTACTACTTCCCAGAAGTAGTTACAAAATATGTAGATGTCCTTCATTTAGTCCCAGTCATTTTTCAACAGAATTGCATCAAAGTACAAAAACTGACTAGATACAGTTTCCCACAATGCATTGTTTTGTAGTCTAAAGGCAGCTTGCTGACAGCACAGTGCTAGATTTCCAGCTGCACCTGCCTCTTTCCTGCAATGTTTTCATGATGATTGACAAGTGACATCTGAGTCAAAACTACCCAACATGCACCACAATCCAGGCAATAATGTGCGCAGCGCATAATCTCAAACACACCTAAAGTTTTGGTGAGGCTGGGCAGCATCAGGATTTCCACAAGAAAAGCAATGATAAAACCTGTTCTGGAAAGCTCGCAGACAAAGCTGGTGTGTGCACCTTAAGATTTACAGACACCCACATGCAACCGCCTCATGCTCTGATGTCCAATCTTAAACTCAACCAGTGAAGACTACTGAGCCTACAACACATACACCAGATAATCTAACACATTAGGTTTCAAACTGTCAATTAGGTTATCAAATATCCAAGAGAATTAGAAGTTTATGAGTCATGTTTATTGATTAAGTGAGCCTTGAGTTAAAAACACACTGTATCATTTGTTTTTATATTTTATTATTGTTTGTTAAGAAATTAATTATTTTTTTACACACTTTGTTTATTTTAGCTACCCTTCCAGCGTATCATATTTGGCCTGCCTGTGGAGACAAGAGAAACTTGGATTAAACAACTGGTTCCGGTCACGGCGAGCGAACGTGTGTCTCAGCTCTCCTCAACTCTTCGGCTTTTCAAGTCTTTTAAAGTTGCCCACAAGCGACTTTAATCCAGATCTGCTGCAAAACAGCTACCACAACGAGGAAAGTCAAAGATGGCTCTGATGAAAAAGGCACGTCAATCTTCCTTAACGAGCATGTTTCAAAATACCATCCGATCTGGCAAAGCACGCAAGATATTTCGCCAAAAAAAAAGAGATCCAATCAACTTTGATTCTGAACTCCATTCTTCTAGTAAAACCACTCAGACCACCGGACCTGACAAGCCCTGGAAATAAAATCATGAAAGACTTGAGAACTGTGGGATTACGCATGTTTGAATCTTTTAATTCAAGAAATGTGAAATATGAACTCAAAAAAAAAAAAAACCATGGATGTGACTCTGACCCGATTCTGACCTGAAGAACTCGAGAACAATTCCCTTGAAATGAGACCACACAGTCTCTCAGTCATAACAACGAAGGTGGTTTACAAGATTGTTTACATTAAACTTGTTCTAAGCTGTGATGAAAGACTGATTCTGCTAAAATTCTATAATAATCGTTCTTTGATTAATGCAATCTGCTCAAATTGTCTTTTTTAACGAGAGTATTGTGATATTTTTTCCTGCAGTAACAATGAAGTCGATTACTACTTGATACTTTTTGAATCTTTTCTTAATGAGAATATTTAGATTATTGTTGATGATTAATATAAATAACTTGTCTATGGATGTTTTTGAAATTCTATTACATCACTGATATTAATGGTCTTTTATAACCTGAAACTATATTAATATTTGATATTAAGTCCTGAACCGGATATTGATAATTCATGTAGAGAAAATGGTATGGTCGAGCCGGAGTGGGATTTTATAAATTTGCTTCCTTCCACTCCCTTTCAAGCGATCTACTTGTGATTGATTATATGATGTTATTTCGTGTATTGTTCCTGGCTGCTTGAAATAAACCATTTCATTCATTCATTCAAGAACTGATCTGATGTTAATTCTTCAGGGTTTTGTTTGTTTTAATAAGACTTGAATAATTAAACAATGAACAAACAAAGAAGTGTTCTCTTTTTTTGCAAATCGATTTTATTATTTTCAACATGTTTAGAAAGGAAATATAACTGTGCAATCATACCTTTTAAATCAGTTACAAGGTTCTGTAAGTCAGAGTGAAGTTTAAATTAATGTTTAAGGCTGGAGGTTGCTGCCTTTGATTAGAGTTATCAAAATTTTTTTAGATAAAAATAGCTGAAACAGACATTCAGTCCAATTATTTAAACCAGACTCCTCACAATATTTTTTTCTATGCAGTCATTTGTTTGTTTTTTTCACATTGGAGAAATAAATTTGTCTTTCTAGGTCTCCCTGTTATAAATATCTTCTTGCTTATTGAATGATATTAAAATTTGGTATAAAAATAACTTCAGACATACCTTCAAATCGAAATACCATAATTATTACAAAATTAATTACAAAATGAAACGTAAAATGAAAACAAATGAATAGAACCCGAGGAGAAAGGACTCGTATAGTGCGGACATGTAGCAATGTCATTTTGGCTGGACATATTCCGTGTGGCCAAATGCATTTCCATCACCTTTTCATCAGCAAAATGAATACAATTTGTTGAACCCGAGCAACCCGTGAAAACGCGAACCCGAGCATGAAGCGCCGAGCATCTGAACAGCTGAGTAGTTTGTCTAAGTGGGGATTCCGTAGTGTGCCAGTGAAAACGCGAACCCGAGCATGAAGCGCCCGAGCACATCTGAACAGCTGAGTAGTTTGTCTAAGTGGGGATTCCGTAGTGTGCCAGTGAAAACGCGAACCCGAGCATGAAGCGCCCGAGCACATCTGAACAGCTAAGTAGTTTGTCTAAGTGGGGTTTCCGTAGTGTGACGTCATCGGTCGTCGCAGGCCCCCGAGCCGTTCTGACACCCCGAGTAGATGTGGTACCTACACCGGCTAGCGTGTCTCGTTCAGCTTCTGGAGAAGAGAAGATGCTACCTTCACATTGACTGCAGTCAAATCAGCCGCCGTTCACATTTCTGTGCTCCAATCAGCCGTCACTGGATTTTTGCTTTGACTTTCATCCAATACTTACGCTAGCAGTCCTGAGAACGCTGGAAAATCTCCAAAAGACTCCACGGAGCTTCTTGATGTGACCACGGAAATGTGAACGGCGGCTCGTTTGACCGCGCTTGGAAAGGCTTGTAAATCAATCAAAGAGCATTTGGATGTTAGCTTTCATTATTTTCTGCTCTGAGAAACCAATGGATTGAATGGATTGATCACAGCAACGTCAAGAAACATCAAAGAGTCTTTGGTGAACTGGAAGGAGAAAGAATCAGGATTTTGGAGGAAGTTGGCTCCATGAAGATCGTCACTTCCTCGTCACAGCTGACATCAGGATCAAAATTCTGTGTGCTTATGTTCTTTTACACATCTTTTTTATTCATTATGACTTACTTTGAGTCATTTTATGTATTTGCTTTAAAGTTTATATTTGGTTTAGCTTTTCTTTTAATATATATTTTTTGCTTTTTATTTATTTATTTTAATGTTTTGTTTATGTAACCTCTGCGTTGTGTGCTTGTTTTTTTCTGCAATGCCAGAAAAAAAGACAAAGGAACATCAGCTGATCCGTCACGAGCGTAGTAGTTTTTACTGGAGAAAGAAGTTAATGGTTAAACAGCTGCAACGGCCAATCTAAAGATCAGCAAGTAGCGATTAAATGCCACTAAAATGGCCAAAATATTTAAGATTAAACATAATTCCCGTTTCTCCAGCAGCCAAACAACATACAATTAGTAATAATATTTTAATAAATCGTGCTAATTTCTGCTCATGACGTAGAATTTATGCTGACGTTACCTCGCTGGGAATCTCCGCTTTCATCTGAAGATTTCCCACAATCTTTTGTTTTTAATCCCGCAGTGCAGGTACATGGTTCTACCACAAGATGGTGCCAAATACACATTTTACAGAATTTAACAATAATATTTACACATGTTACATTAAGATATTTATTCTTTTGAGTTTTTTGTTCTTTTAATGATTTATTATGTGTATCTTTTGACACTTTTATGTATTTGGTTATGTAAGTTCAGTTTATAAATTCCAATTTTTTAAAAATATTAAAACAGCCAACACGCTTTCTTAGTAATTTAAATGATCATTTAAATTTGATCATTTAAAAAATGTCTTTTTGTAGTCTTAAATATACCAAACTAGCATGCTGTTGTGCTCAAACTCTTGATTCCTGTTTAAAGATTGTGAAAACTCCACAGATGAAGAAATCTTTAGTGATTACAGAATTGATTTGAATCAAAAGGAAATGAGTTCAATTCCAGTACCTGAAATCTTTGTGTGTAGTTTTGGTATTTAGTTGAATGTTTTCTTTTTCTTTTTGCTAAATACACAATAAATATGAATAAAAAGACATCAGGATAACTCTTTAAGCATGGTTGTAATGTATTTTCTTGATAGACATGAGTTTATTTTGTAGTAATACTTAGTTGTAAATGACTGACGTAAACATGAAGAAGATTTGAACTGATCTGTTGTAAGCGTAATTGTTGCCTTTAAAAGTAAAGTTTGATTTGAATTGTATTTATTTCTCCGGGAGAGCGTAAATGAATTTGCGGCAGCGGCAATTTTTTGATCTGCTGTCCACAGATGAGGGCCTGTAAAGTGAGAAGACAGAAGGAGTGGTTGTTGACGTTTAAAAAAATTTGAAAAACATAGCAATCAGTCACCAAGCTGCTCGTGTGTGATTGAATGTGCTTGTAATAATAATTTCAGGTGCTTGTAATAATAATTTCCGTGTTGAATACGTGCATTGAAGTGTTTTGGGATGAAATAAATGAAATGTGAATTTTCCCCACATTGGAATTGAACCTCTGACCTTCTGACTGGGAGGTCACTACTTATGCCACTGCGCCACCGAGGGACGGAATGCGGAAGAGCAGAATTCGTGCTATGTAATGCTGATGCATTGTCGGATCTAGCCAGACCCGGTCTGGGGTGCAGACATAATGTCAGGAGGGGGGGCAAGTTTGGGTATACTGAGAGACTGGGGTGGAAGATCCTCCCAAGCCCCTAAAATTTACTCCTCCCATGAAAATCCTCTTTTTACACCTTGTAACATGTCTGTGTGTCATTTTTATTCTAAAAGAGAACAAATAGAAGAAGAAATCCTTTGCTTTTTATTTCTCCTTTTAAATCTCTCTCAACCAAACAGTCCTGGACACACTCTGTTTTTCATCAATCATCTCCTTTCTGCTGCACATGCACTAAACCCTCATCTGGTCCGGCTAGCGTGTCTAGTTCAGCTTCTGGAGAAGAGAAGATGCTACCTTCACATTGACTGCAGTCAAATCAGCCGCCGTTCACATTTCTGTGCTCCAATCAGCCGTCACTGGATTTTGCTTTGACTTTCATCCAATACTTACGCTAGCAGTCCTGAGAACGCTGGAAAATCTCCAAAAGACTCCACGGAGCTTCTTGATGTGACCACGGAAATGTGAACGGCGGCTCGTTTGACCGCGCTTGGAAAGGCTTGTAAATCAATCAAAGAGCATTTGGATGTTAGCTTTCATTATTTTCTGCTCTGAGAAACCAATGGATTGAATGGATTGATCACAGCAACGTCAAGAAACATCAAAGAGTCTTTGCTGAACTGGAAGGAGAAAGAATCAGGATTTTGGAGGAAGTTGGCTCCATGAAGATCTTCACTTCCTCGTCACAGCTGACATCAGGATCAAAATTCTGTGTGCTTATGTTTTTTTACACATCTTTTTTATTCATTATGACTTACTTTGAGTCATTTTATGTATTTGCTTTAAAGTTTATATTTGGTTTAGCTTTTCTTTTAATATATATTTTTTGCTTTTTTTTATTTATTTTAATGTTTTGTTTATGTAACCTCTGCGTTGTGTGCTTGTTTTTTTCTGCAATGCCAGAAAAAAAGACAAAGGAACATCAGCTGATCCGTCACGAGCGTAGTAGATTTTACTGGAGAAAGAAGTTAATGGTTAAACCGCTGCAACGGCCAATCTAAAGATCAGCAAGTAGCGATTAAATGCCACTAAAATGACCAAAATATTTAAGATTAAACATAATTCCCGTTTCTCCAGCAGCCAAACCAACATTACAATTAGTAATAATATTTTAATAAATCGTGCTTATTTCTGCTCATGACGTAGAATTTATGCTGACGTTACCTCGCTGGGAATCTCCGCTTTCATCTGAAGATTTCCCACAATCTTTTGTTTTTAATCCCGCAGTGCAGGTACATGGTTCTACCACAAGATGGTGCCAAATACACATTTTACAGAATTTAACAATAATATTTACACATGTTACATTAAGATATTTATTCTTTTGAGTTTTTTGTTCTTTTAATGATTTATTATGTGTATCTTTTGACACTTTTATGTATTTGGTTATGTAAGTTCAGTTTATAAATTCCAATTTTTTTAAAATATTAAAACAGCCAACACGCTTTCTTAGTAATTTAAATGATCATTTAAATTTGATCATTTAAAAAATGTCTTTTTGTAGTCTTAACCCTTCCACACGCCAAGGTTAGCAATATTTATTATCCACTGCGCTGCTAAGCAGGGTATTGGTGACCCTGGTCAAAAGAGCGACATGCTATATTGAAGACTACAAATGGAAAAGGTCTAAGAAATCATAGATGCACAAAAGAAATGAAATGGATGAGTGTATTAAAACAAATGGAGGTTTTGGCCCCATCTCGTGGCAGGAATAAGGTATTGCACCGATAGGTATTTTTAGTCCATCTCTACAACAATTTGCTGAAGTGACGAGAAAAGTGCTTCAAATGAAATTGATCATTATTATTATTGTCATCACCTGGTGGTGGGGGGAGGGGGTGTTGTTGTTGATGATGGAGGAAAACATAATTAGCACCCTAGGGAATTTGTCTTTTAACATGGAAAGTACCCAAAAGTCATTGACAGAAGGGAAGGAGTGAAACGTGGCCCCCCTCCCCTCTCTAGTTGTCGAGGGAAGATCTGAACCATAGACACAATCTATAATTAGACGAATTATCTCTGACGTCACCCATTGACTTCCACAGCCCCCAAAGTGAAGCCTGAATAACCTGAAAAATTGCCCACAAAACTTTCAAACTTTCATAAGCAAGCCCTGTTAGCCTGGAAACTCATTTATAAACACAATTTGTCTCCAACATCTTATTTTATTTGGAATAACAGTAATGTACAATACAAAAATAAATCTCTTTTTTTTCCTAGATTGTATGAAAATGATATTGTTATGGTAAGACAACTTTTCAATTCTCATGGACATCTTTTGATATATGAAGAATTTCTTTTCAAATTTGGTATTCCCGTTCCACCCAAAGAATATGCAATAGTGTTAGATGCCATTCCGATCAGTCTACTACAACTGTTTAAAGGGATTTGTAACACCAATCAATCAAGAACTCAGACAATTTTTTTGGCCGATGTGGATATTTGTGTTAATTCTGTTTCCAATAAGCAAATAAGAAATCTTTTCCATACAACAACCTTACCTGCTGGGAGATTTTTTTGGGACTCAAAGTTTGCTGACATAAATTGGTCTTATGTGTGGACTATTGGTAACAAATACTGTTTAAATAACAAAGTAAAAGAGGTGTCTTATAAAATACTGCATTGTATATACCCTGTTAAAAAAACTTTGAGTAGATTTGTTGTCGACATGGACCAAACCTGTTCATTCTGTGGGACTCAAGAGGAAACTATTTATCATCTGTTTGTGGACTGCAGACATACACATGTGTTCTGGACGGAAGTTGGAAATCATATTGGAAACATAACTAAGGAAAATGTAACATTTTTAGATAAAGAAATTATTCTGGGTTACCTTAATAACATACATACATACATATACCAAGGCTGTGTCCCACCAAGTGGGGTAGCCTAGACAGGGCACGCATTCTTTTTCTTCCCTCCTTTCCCTCCCCAAACCCTTCCTCCTTTCGTGTCTGTGGGCCTGATCTAAGCCACACCCCACTGTACCCGGGTCAGCTGCACAGTCCAGTGTTGGCACCTCCACAGCAGGGCCTCAGCCGTAAACTGGTTTACCCCTGCCACTTCATACCAAGACCAGGCCTCTACCACACCATCCATTCATTCATACACAAACTCTCTCCATCCAACCCTGTCCTGAGCAGCCTCTCTCCCTTGCACCACAGTCATCCCTCTTGCATTCAACGCCCTTCTGACACCCTCCGTCCATCCCATTCGCGGCCTTCCTCTCATTCTCACTCCACTCACATCTGATTCATACACCTTCCTCGCCAATCTCACCCTTTCCATTCTCTCAATATGTCCAAACCATCCCAGTGCCTTCTTCTCCGCTCTCTCAGCCAACTCCCTCAACACACCAGTTCTCTCTCGGATTTCTTCATTCCTCACACGATCCATACGCGTCACACCACACATACTCCTCAGACATCTCATCTCAGCTACATTCAGCCTCCTCTTCTCCGCCACTTTCAGACTCCAGGTTTCAGCCCCATACAACGCTGTAGGCACCACCACACCCTCATACAGTCTCCTTTTCGCCTCCCTTCCCAGTGACCTACATTCAAACACTCTCTTCATCCCCCCCATACCTTTCGTACTTCATTCACTCTAAACTCTACCTCTCCCCTATTCCACCATCCACATCAACATGTGACCCCAAATACTGAAAACACTCTACCTCTTCCAGCAACTTCCCATTTAATATCACATTCAACCTACGTTCACCCTTTGACCTCGTACACCTCATCACCTTACTCTTACTCTCATTCACTCTCAACTTCCTTCTGTCACACACCCTTCCAAACTCATCAACCAAACGTGCCAAGCTCTCCTCTGAATCAGCCACTAATGCAGTATCATCTGCAAACAACAACTGATTCATACTCCATTCGCTGCCATCAGCATTCACCATGCTCACACCCATACCTGCCACTCTTACATTCACCTCTTTTACCACACCATCCATGTACAGATTAAACAACCACGGAGACATCACACATCCCTGACGCAGACCAGCCCGCACAGGGAACCACTCACTCATGTTACTTCCCACTCTCACACACGCTCTACTATTCCTATACATACTCTTCACACCTTCCAACAATCTCCCCTCAATACCATACAGACTCAACACACCCACAACGCCTTTCTATCAATCCTATCATAAGCCTTCTCTAGATCCATAAATGCCCAAAACACCTCTCTCCCCTTAGCCAGATACTTTTCACACACCTGTCTCACAACAAACACCTGGTCCACACACCCTCTACCTCTCCTGAAACCACACTGCTCTTCACCAATCATACACTCTGTCCCCTCTACTATCCTATTAATCAGCACTCTCCCATACACTTTGCCTACAACACTCAACAGACTAATACCCCTAAAACTATCACAGTCATACTTATCGCCCTTGCCCTTGTACAGGGGAACCACACACGCGCTCACCCAGTCAAGTGGCACCTGCCCACTTATAAAGCACACATTCAACAGTCTCACTAACCACTCAATCACAATCACTCCACCACTCTTCAGACATTCCACCGTACACCCATCCACACCTGCAGCCTTTCCTGCTTTCAACTCTCCCACAGCTTGCTCAACTTCCTCTCTCGTAATCAGTGCTTCATTCAACTCTCCAATACATTCAAACTACTTTCCCTTCCATCCGTCACAATCACAGCATCCCGCTCTTCCTCCACATTCAACAGCCTCTCAAAATACTCCGCCCACCTCTTTCTTACTGCATTCCCCTCATTCAGCATCCTTCCGTCCTCTGTTTTCACTTTCTCCTCCCTCCCAGACACTCCCTTTCGTGCTCTTTTCACCTCCTTCCAAAACATTTTCTTGTTCTCCCGAAAGTTGTCAGTCAACTGTCTGCCCACCTTTCGTCCGCAGCCACTCTTGCCTCACGCACAGCCCTCTTAACATTACTTCTCTTCTCCTTGTAGCACTCATATGACTCCCTGTCCTTTCTCTGCAGCCACACTTCATACGCACGTCTCTTCTCATTTACGGCCAGCCTTACCTCCTCCCACCACCATTCACTTCCCTTTCTTACACCACCCCCAACACGTCTCACACCACACACTTCCTCTGCACATCCAACCACTGCACTCTTAAACTGTTTCCATTCTTCCTCCACACCTACAACCACTTGCTCCTTCACCACATTCCATCTGCCACCTATTTTCCCCTGATACTCACACGCTTTCTCTCCGTCCTTCAAAACACTAACTCTCAAAACTTCTCTTGCATCCCCACTCTTTCTCGATCTCACCCATGGCATACCCACACGCAACCTTCCTTCCACCAAGTAATGATCAGACATACCTCCACTCTCTCCCCTCCTCACACTTACATCCATAATCTACTGCATGCAACCTTTGAGACCACCACGTAATCCATCAGTGCTTTATCAATCACCCTTCCACCACTCTGCCTCGCCATGTATACTTATGAATCTCTTTCTTTCTGAACCATGTATTCCCTATCACCATCTCTCTTTCAGTGCACATTCCTATCAGTCTCTCACCACTATCATTCTTTCCAGGAGCACCATACGCACCAACAACACCCTCAATTTTCTTCTCACCCACTCTAGCATTCAAATCTCCCATCAGCACTACATTCACATTTGCTCCAAAACCTTGCAAGCACTCATCCAGATCATTCCAGAAAGTCACTCTCTCCTCTTCGTTCCTCTCACTGCCAGGACCATATGCACTCACAAACACCCACAACTCATTCCGAAATTTCACTTTCACCCACATCAATCTTGGTGAAATCCCCTTCCATTCAACCACTCATCGCCTCACCTCACAACTCACCAGCAAAGCCACCTTCTCTTGCTCTCCTCACTCTCTCCACTCTCTACCTTCTACACTACTCACACTTCCAAACACACACTCCCCCCTCCCTTTCATCTTTGTCTCACTCAATGCTAACACACTCATTCTCCTTCTTTCAAACATTCTTCCAATTTGATCTCTCTTGCTCTCGTTCATACTACACCCCCTCACATTCAAGGACCCAATCATAAGGGTTTGGGGAGGCAACCTCCCCTTCCCAACTCTGCCCCGTCTATTTTTAGGAAAAATAGATACAGGGGAGAGGATTCCCAGTCCCCTCGCCCCGTCCCTTTTAGTCGCCTTTTACGACATGCAGGGAATACGTTGGTAGTATTCTTCCACCCCTAACCACCCCTAATAACAAAGTAGACAAAGATTTTATTTTTGTAACACAGTTGTTTTTATTATTAGCCAAATTCCATATTCATAAGGCCAAGTGGTCAAACTCCAAACCCAGATTCCAACATTTCCTGAATGAAATTAATCAGTATAGTCATGCCATTAAACAACTTCAAAACAAAAAGGCAATAAGAACTAATTTGATTTTTGAAAAATTTAATGTATAATGAACCCCAAGTTTTTTTGGATTTATCTTTCTTTTTCTCATACAGTATATGTTTATGATTTTTTGTTTGCTTGCTTTTCTATAATATGTACTCATTTTAATTTCCCCTGAGACATTCACTTTGTTGTTGTACTATGTTGTTTGTTAATAAAGTTATAAAAAAAAAATAGTATTTTACTCACTGTATGACGGGTTCTGTTTGTTTTCACCCTTATCATTCTATGTTGTTTAATTTTTATGCTGTTTGTATAGATTTACTATGTAAATTATTGACTGTTTTGTACAGTGTTTTGTACTGAAACTGATGTTTACAATAAAGTAAAAAAAAAAAAAAAAAAAAAGTGAAGCCTGAATATTCAGCTCATGGCCACAGCCATATTGGCTGGAGTTAACTCCGCCTCACACGGATGCTCCACATATGGAGTAAAGGGGCGGGCCCGAACGGACTCCCATTTCCCCAGACATGTTTTAGTTCACGCCCACAGCTCTTGCCGCTGGTCCGACTTCGGTGCCTTTATGCTAACGGCTAACAGCTTCAATTCTCCAGCAAAGCAGCATCGCGGTGGATTATTTACATCATGAATCTTTACAGGTAAGTAATTGTTGTTTTACACATAATGTGCAGAGCGGTGGAAGTGACTTTTAGACAACAAGGTAAACGTATTTTCCTGCACTACCCGTTTAGAACGTACGGAGCCCCTAAAGGGACATCGAACAAAAAAAAAATAATAATAAAGTAAAAAAAAAAATTAAAGTAAAAAAAAAAATTCTAACTCGTGGCCACGACATACTGGAGCCCTAAAGGGACATCGAAAAAAAAAAAAAAAAAAACAATTTCTAACTCGTGGCCACGACTTACTATCTCGTGGCCACGACTTACTATCTTGTGGCCACGACTTACTATCTCGTGGCCACGACTTACGGATATGATACGCAGTTGCAGCCCATTAACAGGAGCGGCTCTTTATGTGTTTATCTTTCTTCATTTTGTCTGAAAGCATCCCTCGTTATTGTCACTTAAAATAACCGACATTTGTGTTTGTTTATGAGGCAGAAATTAAAGAAACATTATTGATGCTTGATACTCTTCGTTTCGGGATCACGTTTGACCGTCTCCTGGACCGGAAGTGGTCAGACTGAACACATTCTAGCTTTACGGAAGTCATTCGGGGCCCGATTTAAAAAGGTTCCGGGCGGTTTCTCCGAACCTACCCTAACCTTGACCCGGTACCGATGCGGGTCGGGTCCCAAATCCTGCTGATCGCCCAGTTCCGTGATTGTTCCGTGCACCCCAGACGTTGCTGTTTTACGATTTTTGAGCCCGAAAAGTCAAGCAAAACAGACAAACTACGAACTGTATGTCCAAAATAAATGCATGTCGTGATAGTAACGGGTACAATTGTCGCTAGAAATATTACCAAAATAAAGATTAGTCCACAAAATATATTTTCAGAGGGATTTTACACCAAAAAGTAGTGGATCTACCGCCATATTGTTAGCCGGCTGTCAGACAGAAATCGGCAGAAATCTAAGTCACGTGATCAGTCACGTGATCCGGAGAAACCTAAACATCCGACCACGTGATCAAAACGAAACCTAAAAGCCGTTCCTGTTGTTTTGAATGGGCTGCAACTGCGTATCATATCCGTAAGTCGTGGCCACGAGATAGTAAGTCGTGGCCACGAGTTAGTAAGTCGTGGCCACGAGTTAGAAATTGTTTTTTTTTTTTTTTTCGATGTCCTTTAGGGGCTCCAGTATGTCGTGGCCACGAGGTAGAATTTTTTTTTTTTTTTTTACTTTAATTTTTTTTTAACTTTATTATTTTTTTTTTTTTGTTCGATGTCCCTTTAGGGGCTCCGTAAGAACGAACTGAACAGCCGCTCATCACAAGTTTGAACATCTTATTTCTGTGGTCTCAAGCTATTTTATTGTAGGTCTTATATACATATTAAAAAAAATACACCACAACATATAGATGAATGTGTAAAATTTAATTTGTATCTAATGTTAAATAAAATGGTTGATATATTATTACACAATGCTGTGATTACAATAAAAGGAGTCTTTCTTTTAACTTTTTAATTAAGTTATTCATGTCAACTTCTTAAAGCTGGAGCTAATATTTCAGTTAACCCTCTAAACACAGTCACAGTGAAGCAGAATGAACTACTGTAGTAATATCAGTCAAAATGTGATGTTCAGGTGTGAAGAGGTTAAACATGACTGATGGTTCATCCTCTTCTGCTGACAATCCAAACTAAATACTCTGATGTTTCCTTCAAAGTAAGTAATTTTCTTGAAAATTGTTTAAAGATATTACATGCATTTTGAGCATAAACAAGATGTTTATGTCTTATTTTGTGCATTTAACATACCTTTGCAAAACAGCACACGTATAAATATTTTTCAATTAAAATCTATTGTCTTTTCTTTACAATTACAGTTTGGATTCATGGTGACGTCATTTCTATTCATCACCAGAAAGGACAGTTCAACAAAACCACAAAGCAACGTGACCTTGACAGAGATCATCATCTCCTGGTCAGCTGAGGGTAGACGGTGGTGGAGCTTCTTTATTTTTAAGCCACAAGGAAGAGCAGCTCCTGGTTCTGTCATCACTGTGGAGGACGTGAACAGGCGACGTCTGGATTCTGGAGCTGGTCATTGTGATCTGAGAGAATGTCCAGCAGCTGCACAGTGTTACACCCAGCAGCATTAAACTTTTTTTCTCCTTTATTTCTTACCAAAATGTTTTTCAGTAGATATAAATGTACTCTTTAGGATCGTTTATTAGGTTCTTTAAATATAAAAAACAGACAGTGATATCATAGATGATGCTTTCTAACCATCATCTGTGTTTAATGAGCTCCCTACTTGAAATAAACAGAAACAAATTCAGAATTGTCAATGATTAATGCTTGTGATGTTTGGAATAATTTAATCTGTTTCAAAAATAAATTTTGTACATTGACTTTGACCCACTTTTCCTTTTCTTACTTGTATGTTAAACAGTGAATAAACAGAAGAGACTGGTCACTCAAATATGTTAAACATGATTTTATTGAATCACACACATCAGCAAAAGTCATCTCTACATGTTAGAATTAGAATTTTACAGCCTGAAAGTGTAAATGCTGGATTGTTCTGGATTATAAACCCACTCACCACCACCAGAAGAAGACCTGGAGAGGAACATACAAGAGAAACATTATTTTAAATTAAATTAAAATTAGAATCACAAGACAAAGATAAAAATAAATAATAAAACATGTACAATTTTTTTTTAAATTCAATATTAAAATTATATGTTCCTATTGACTGAAAGTTTTCTGTATGTCTTCACATTCTAACTTAAAAAATATGAATCACCTGTGTGATGTCAGTCACTTTACATGAAGAGATTCTGGTGTTACTGTAGCAGATCTGAATCATGTGCTTATATTATGGCTTTGATAAATGGAAAAAAAAAACTACCAAAAAATACTGAGAAAACGTCATATTTTTTAAACCTTAAACATCATATAATATAACTGTTAAAAAACATTGATGTAAAGACATTTTGAAGAATAAAAAAAAATTGAATTACTGGAACTAAAAATGAACGTTTCATTTCCGCCAATATAAAGTTCTTCTTTTAGTACTTACCAGAGAAAAGACACCAGAAGACTCCCAAAAGGCGTGTGAGAACAGTTTACAGCACATCAGCAGGACAAAAAACCGAACTAATAGCGCTCATGCTAACGCTAAATCTGTAGCAGATGGCAAAACACCGAGTTCTGCTCCCAGAATCCACGCGATCGTCATCTGTCAATCAAAGGCCACGCCCCCTCATTAAGCGAAAATAAATGCTGTTTTAAAAAAAATCTACAAACTTAGAAAAAATTCACTCCCCTCAGAGTTGTCATGGATCAAATATGCAGCTATTGATGAAATAAAAACTTTAAGCACCAGGCATTAAAGGGGTTTTGAGAGGGCTGAAAATGAGGTTTTTAACATGGGAGTCAATGGGAATTTGCTCACTCTAAGCACCAGCCTCTCTGGTCAGTGCCGGTACTGCAACGTTTATTTCCGGGTAGGCTTCACTTTCGGTCTGGCAGTGTGGGGGGGTTGATCTGAACCTAGGAGTGACCCCAGTGGCCAAGGGAGGAAGTAAAACCCCAAAACCCCTCAGAAGTCAAGCGAGGAAGTGAAGGTGTAATACGAAGTCCCCGCCCCACCCCTGGTGGTCTGGAGAAGAACTGCGCTTGAAATGAATCTTCTGGGGTCCCAAAAATAAATAAATATGGGGTCAACATGACATCGGAAAGCATTGAAAGAAGTGAACGTGTAAACCGCCGCTCCCTAGGGGTTGAGGAAAGAACTGAACCTGGAACGGGTACCCCAGTGGCCAAGGGAAGAAATGAGACTGGAATTTATCTTAAAAAAAATAGGGTCATAGTAACCATAGAGGCAAAGGTGGAAGTGAACGTGCTGGAGGACGCCCCTCCTAGTGACCGTTTGAAGAATTCAGCCTGGTAATTGTCTACTGTCAATAAGAAAGAAAAAAAAAAAAGGAAAAAAAAGTGGGGTCAAAAGTACCCCAAACTCTTCGGAGGACATAGACAGGGAGACCACTCCCCCTCTACCCCAGTGGCCAGGGAAAGAACTGAACACGGACAGGACCCCTAGTGGACAAGGGAGGTACCAACGAGGAGAAATAGCGACCCCTGGTGAAAGTGGAGAGAAAGACAAATTGTGGGGGTGTTTTTGGCACCCCCAAGTGGCCAGGGGTGATAGAGGGTGTCTGAAACATACAAACATTTTTTTGAGAAAAATGATGCCTTTCGCCTGTCAGGGACCTGACCTGGTTAGGGAAACGTTTTTTAAAATGACCCCCCCCTTAACATACTAACACAGACACTTTTGTTTTACGTCCTTTGATAGCACAAGGGTTAAAGCCTGGTGCTCAGAGTCCAATGGTCCAATGGCTGCTGATGCTGCTGCCGCTGGAAGACAGAATGCAGCAGCAGCAGATGCAGACGCAGCAGCTTTCTGTTTTCTCTCTGGCCTTGACGAAGCGTACGGCGTTCTCCATCTGTGTACCTGGAGCAGGAACCTTCCTCCGTGAGAAGTTGACAAAACTGATAAATGAAATGGGTAGACATTTCAGTGAGGGGACACAGGTTGATCTGATTATTGCAACATCAGACACACCTGTTCTCCATCTTCTCATAATCTGGTGTTCTCGTTAGTTAAAGCTAAAAAAGGCTCATCACCTCATACTGATGACAAACTGTGTCATGATTCTTAATGATTAAGAAACAGATCTTCTTAGGGTCTCAGACTATTACAGGCTCTGCAGGGTCTCGATTTAAGTTTCGCAAAGCTGTCAGAGGGGCGAGGGTGAAGCCCCGAAACTACATCAATTTTACAGACCCGCTGGGGAGTTTACCAGTTGCTTCAAAAGACAGCAGCAGCCTTTACTCATAAAATGTGTTTAATACAATGATCTAAAACAATAACATAAAACCAGTTGTTTTAAAAAGGTCAAAAAAGGTACAAGACAACAAAACAAAAATTCAAACTGGAGGTGACTATTGTCCATGCAATGGTCCGCTTTTCTTCTCGTCCCAGCCTCAGTCTCTTCAGTCGGTATACAGTCCTGCACTCCGTGCTGCCAGAGAGCATGCAATAACACAAACCAAACAAAAAACTTCAGATTGTGTCAATTGACAGAAAAATCTGTAAGATATTCACAAAGGTGTCTGAATTGGTTTCAGTGAAAAAAAAAAGTCTTTCAAACCCTGTATCAACAGTTTTTGTAGTGCTTGTTTTTCAGATTCAATCCACAACCTGAAGCCAATTGAACCTTTCTGTTCTCTCATGGAGTCCAGATGAGCCCAGGAATATGTCAACAAAATGTTTCATTTTCCACAAAACATAATAAAACACCTTTAATAGTCTTTATTGTTTCTGGGGTTTTGTTGCCATGTCCTCTCTCCATTCCTGCACACTTTTCCCCATCGCGTCAACTTACAGAAAAATCCTTAATATATTAACAAATGCATCTGAAATGGTTTCCGTGAAAAAATAGATTTGTAAAGTATTTCAAAGGTACAAAAAATAGTAATAAATCGAATACAAAGTGTTTTAAATGTGAATCACATTTTTCACTTTAAAAGCCATCACAAACTGTTTGCACAGGGTACACAAGACTTTTTTTTTCCCACTAAAACCATTTCAGACACATGTGTAAATATCTCAGGGATATTTCTGTAAATTGACAGCTAATTTTTTTTGTTTTGATAGTTGGAATCGGGCGGTGAACTGGCAAGCTTCTGAACGGCATCACACCCCTCCTCTCCCAATGAGAAGATTGTCAACCTGCCTTTGAACACTAATCAAAAGGGATCTATTAGCTTGATGGAGGCTCTGCAGTGGTATTACTGCCAGAATCTGGGTTCTGAAACCTTTTCAAAATGACAAAAAGGTTTGTCAGTCGGCAGTGAGACTACTTACCTATTTACTATACTAGCATAGGAGACTCTTGGCTGTCACGTACCATTCCTTATACCTTACACCTATACTATTCCCACTGCCACTGACTTACCTCACAGAACGATTTTCACTGGGCGTCTATATAATGCAACCAATATAGACTTATTCCAAACTTTTGGTTTTGACTCCACTAGGATTTTAGCACATTTGAATTCCCTACAATTTCTTAACTATAAATAACATATGAAGACATGTAAATATGACTTTGAAAGGTTTTTATTTTAAATAAAAATAACACTTTAAGCCACAGTGGAAATGTGTGATGGAATCCCTGCCGGTTACCAACGGCGTGATTTCGAAAATCAACGGGGAAGAAGCGCAAGCGTAATGCATTGTGCGGTATGTGCAGGGTGTGATGCCATCTAGAAAGTAAGAAAACATTTGCAGTACCGGCACTGACCGGAGAGGCTGGTGCTTAGAGTGAGCTCATTCTCATAAGGTCCGTAATAAAATCCTCTTTTTCAGCCTCAAATAAAGCCCTTTAAATCCTGGTGCTTAAAGTCCAATGGCTTCATGTTTGATCAATGAAAATTCTGAGGGAATGATTTCATTTTTATCTAATTTTGTTTCTTATTATTTTATATTTTTCTAAACATAATTTCTTTTCTCTACTGAGGGGGTGGGCTTTTTTATGATGGACAGATGAGGATCGCGCTGGATTTTGGGAGTTAAACTCTGGTGTTCTTCTGCTTCGTTTAGCATGAGTGCTATTTAGGGTTTTTTTGTCCTGCTGCCCTGCTGCTGTAAGGTTGTTCTAAAACACTCTGTGGAGTCATCTGGTGTCTTTTTGACCAGAAAGTAAAAAAAAAAAAATAAGGTATTTATTGTCTGGGGAGGATGTTCATTTTTTTATTTTAGCTCTACTTAGACCAGGCTCAATATTAAGAATCAGATTCCCATCTATGTAAATCGGCCTTATGTTAGAGGATACTGGTCAGATTCATGATTTGAAAAGTGAAACTGGTGATGTACATTGCAGTAAAGTTTCAGTCAATAGCAAGACATAATATTAAAGATTTAATTTTTAACAGAGTTGTACATTTTCACTTTTAACATTGTTGGGAATTATTTGGTGAAAATACGTAATAATTTGTCCAGTAAAAAAATTTGTTTTGATTTTTTTCTTTTTTTTTTACCGAGCCAAGAACTAGATTTTGTTCACTGCGGTTGTGACTTTAACCTTGGAGCATCAAACCACAAACAGCAACATCAATTTGAAGGCTGTTGTTACCAAAAGTGTTCTCCTGAATGATTGTATTATTTCTCTTTCTAGAATTCTAAAGCTAGCAGCAGCTCACAAAACATCTGCTGTTTAAGGCCGTGAAGGGGAAGAGCACTTCCTGTCCAGGGAAGGAGTCTCTCCAACAGGAAGAGCTCTTTCCACAAGTCTTTTACTTGCTTTGCAATCTGCTTTATTTTTGTCCCCGTTTTTTTTCCACATAACTCCAGTGGCCTTGTGGGAGCTTATTTACATCATAATTACAATGTAAAAAAAATTTTAGACCACCATGTTGGTGGTCGACTACAGCCCGGCATTCAATACAGTGATCCCCTCCAAACTGGTCTCCAAAGTCACCAACCTGGGTCTGGAGAAGCCAATTTGCAGCTGGAAACAGGACTTCCTCAGCAACAGACCCCAAGCAGTGAGGATCGGCAGCCATCTCTCCACCACACGTGTCCTCAACACCGGAACACTGCAGGGCTGTGTCCTCAGCCCACTCCTGTACTCGCTGTTCACCCAGGACTGCACTGCCAAGCAGAGCTCCATCATCCTGAAGTTCGCTGACAATACCACCATCCTTGGTCTCATCTCCAACAACAATGAGCGCGCCGACAGGGACGAGGAGACATCACTCACCAGCTGGTGTCAGGAAAACCACCTCTCTCTCAACATCAAAAAAACAAAGGAAATGATTGTGGACTTCAGGAGACATAGAAATCACCACCTAACCATCCTCAGTAACAATGTGGACGTGGAGCAGGTCAGAAGCTTCAAATTCCTCAGGGTACACATCACTGAGGATTGGACATGGACGCTAACACAAACACCGTGGTGAAGAGAGCCCGTCAAAGACTCTACTTCCTGAGAAAACTGAAGAAGTTTGGCATGAACACCAACATCCTCAGGAACTTCTACAGATGCACCATCCAGAGCTTTCTGGCGGGCTGCATCACGGTGTGGTATGGAAACTGCACCTCTGAGAGCCGGAAAGCTCTACAGAAAGTCATCCGAGTAGCAGAGGACATCACCGGCAGCACCCTTCCTTCCATCCAGGACGTTTATCACAGCAGAAGTCTGCATGAAGCACGGAGCATCACTAAGGACAGTACTCACCCAGCAAAAGGACTCTTTTCAACTGCTACCCTCTGGCAGATGATACAGGAGCCTGCCAGCACGTACAAAGAGACTCAGAGACAGCTCCTACCCTCAAGCTGTCAGACTCCTAAACTCAAAATCTAAATAGCACCTCAAATTGAGGCTGGTCATTGTACCAACTTTTGTATAGCAACCTAAGTGCAATATGTTTAAAACCCATCCGGATCACGCCACTAGCTTCACACCCCCACATCCCTTTTATTTTTATGCACCTAGTGTCATGGTCCACCTGCCTTCCTGCTCCACCTCCTGATTGGAACCAGCTGTCGGCACTCATCACCTCTTCTCAGTCTACATAACAGCAGCCTTCCCCAGCATTCTTCGCCAGTTCGTTGCCTTTCCTGGTGCAGTACCCTGGCCTCTTGTATAATAGTTAAAAGTATTTTGAGCTTTGCCACCACTCACCTCATTACTCTCTGTCTCCAGATCTTCTTCCATCCATCCATGTGCCGACTCTGATCTCCTCTCTACGCTCACCACTCCAGCCCGCAGCTTCAAGTCCTGGCTTCTTCTCCACTCCTCCCCGGACAATAAACCTTTCAAACTCCCATCCGTCTACAGTCTTTCTTCCGGGTTCCAGCGTCTGGGTCTGCCGAACTTAGTCATGACACCTAGACTGTCACCTTCTTTATTCTGTTTTAACTTAAAATTGCTACTCCCTTGTATTATTTTTGTAAATACTACTACTTTTAAACTTTATACTTTACTACTTTTACTTTTGACATATATTATCCTCTACCTGCTCTACATACTATTGTATGTACAAAACTGGCGAGTTTCACTGGATTCTCATCCCAAGCATTTCATTGTTGTATTGACCTGCGTTTATGCTGCATATGACAAAAGAAGCTTCATTTCATTTTTTCATTTCATTTCATTTCAGATAACATGGTATGGGATTACATTCCATATAGATGTTGGACATTTCTTGAAATGTCGGATCCAATTCAGTTTGAAAGTGTTGGTAAGTAAAGAAAAGGAGAGACAGTTAAAACCACCCAGTTCATATGTATTCATTAGGGTAACTAAACTTTAATGCATCCTGTTCTCTAAACTCATGACGGTTTGTGTTTAAGCCAATCAGAAACTTTGTCTGTTTTTCTTTTCTTTTTTTTTATTGAACATTTTATCGGACAGAATAATAGATGAATCAATGGAATAAAAAAAAGACAACAGTATAAAACAAAAACAATGATTAAGCCAGGAGGTTGGGGGCTACAATCTATGGTAAAATATCAAACATATCACACATAGACAATGTCTTTACAGCTTTTTGGTTATTTGAATGAACAATACCATTCATATAGAATTTGAATTCACTCATGAAAGCAACAAAACACGGTTCTCTACCTGAATATTTACATTCGTGGATAGGGAGAGACAGGACAACCCTGCTTTATTCCTCTTGTTATATCAAATCGGGGAGAGGTGCCACCTGCCAACTTAATAGAACTGTTACTGTTTTTATAAAGTGTGACAATTGCCGAACAAAAATAAGCACCAAAAATGATTTTTTTTAAGGGAATCTAGAAACAGTCTCAAAAGCTTTATGAAAACCTAAGTATAAAATAAAACTTGTATCATTCACAAGTTCTGGATAGTCAAGAGTATCTCAAATTAGCCTGATATTGTTAATTATATGTCTCAGAGGAATAAAGCCTTGTTTTTTTAGTTGAGAGTAAATTTAAGTTTGGACAAATTGTTGCAAAGATTTTATAACCATTGTTCAATAATGATATTGGTCGCTAATTATCCAAAATTACAATGTCTTTTCCAGATTTTGTAATTAAAGTTGTCAAACCTTGAGTTAAAGTTGTAGGAAGCTATTCTTTATCCATACTTTCCAAAAATACTTCAACTGAAAAATGAGCAAGTTCCTCAGCAAAGGATTTATAAAATTCAGGGATCAACCCGTCTGGCCCTGGTGATTTGTAATCTTTTAGTTGACTAATGGCACACATCACCTCCTCAAAAGTAAATGGGTTCTCACACTGTTACATCTCAGTTTTTGGAGATGGTTCTGACCGTCAGGGAATCCAAAAGGCGTCTGCAGCTTCTTGAAAAAAATGTACATCTATAAAGCTTCTGATAAAAATCCCAACAATATTTTAAAATAGCTCTGTGGTCATTTATAATATTACCATTAATGTTGTAATAGCCATGACTTTTTTGTTAGAGGAAGTCATGTCTCCGGCATGGATAGTGTCTATAAGCACTTCTGTCTGCAGCACAAATAGGAGTGTCCTGCTACTCTTGGGATATGTGAGGTGAAATATGTAGTAACATGCCATGACATACATCACGCGATCAGGTATGTCCTCCTTTGAGAAGATCAACACAGAAATGGTTCCAATGGTAGTTACACAGTTGGTGTCACAGACGATCACCACAAGACTGAAGAAAGGTCTTGATTGAAGAAAGATGTTGGGGCGTTCTGCCGACTAAAAACACAAAAAGAAAAAAAGACGGCAAAAATGAAAAACTATGATCAAGTAAGATGAAAACCTGTCGTGTACGCACAAACATCTTACTGGAGGATGTGAAGCATCACCTCATTTGAATGTCTTAGCTTCTTGGGTGGAGCGACAGGCGATGGGATCATGTCTGGCAAAGGCTTCATCTAGGCAATTGTTTGCTTTACTGTGAAAAACAAAACAGCATCATTTCATTCACTGTAAAAAATACAGTTAATAAAATCATTTACAAAATACAAAAACATTACAAGATTTAAGGATGTTACAGTACATACATTTAGCCACCACTAGTTAACCCATGTGCTCTCTTATGGGGTCCGGATGATCTCACGCTAACACTGACGTGTGATCCCTCCCATGATAGAGGTGGACAAAGGTAGACAGGATTTTATGTCTGCCACGAAAACCAGTGAAGATAAAAAAAATCCTTGGAAAAGAAAGTTCCGTCTTGTGGGGTCCAGATGACCCCACTTTTAATTTAAACATGCCTAGGAGAGCACGAGGGTTAATAAATGCAGCAACACTGGCTTTACTACACATCTTATACAATTATTTAACGTCTATATGACAAAATGACAGACACACCTGAACAAAAGCACATAACTGACACTGCCAATGAGCAGGACTGCACTTAAGTTGCAATTACCTTCATCTCTCTTTGGAAGATGCATCCTTTAAAAAAAAAAAAAAAACTCCACAAAAGTGGTCCCTCTCAAAAAAGATCCTCCAGCGTTTCTTCAGTTCAGGAATGAAGTGGGGGTTTGCTTAATTGAGGATCCAATCCCGTTCATCCATAATCTGACACATAAACACAAAGATATAAATACAGACATGTTATTTCAATAAAACTCTTGCTGTTCATCAGCTTCATAGCATTTAAATGCCAAAGTCCTATGACTTTTATAAGCAAAAGTCCAACATTTTACAATGAGTATGATTTACTATTTACTCGCAGAATCTTATTAAACATAAACCATCTGAAAATGATTTGCTTACATGATTTAGATCTCTAAGGCAGGGATATGGCTGAAAATGTTGGTGGGTCTGATCCTGTTCCTTCATAACATCAGATGGCTCCAAATGGCCATGTTTCTCAAAAGGTCTTCTGGCCCTGGAAAAATAATCACGCATGTTCTTTTTAGAAAGACTGAGAAGCATGTGTCTGTGGTAATATCAACAGCTGGAACACACATACAACCATTGTGTTACTATATGATACAATGTCTAAACACCTCAACAAATAGCTCAAGTTTGCATGCCATTTACACTAAACTTATAGATGATTTGAAATCAGCTGTTGGAAGACAAAGAAAGGTAATATTTGATGATGATAACAACAAAAAGATTACTAGTCTGAGCCCATCTTAACCAGTTTGAATGCTCCAAATTCTTCACCTACGCCTACATTTTGCCCTCCAAACAGAGAGATGCGGAAAAATAGCATCTTTAAATTTGGACAGCACTCACCCTCAATTATGTCATCACTATTTGCCAATTATCGGTTTTATTGATGTTTAACTTCTTTTGTTTCGATCCACTATAATCAAGTCAATCCAATTTTGAATTTGCACCGTTTACTCATTTAGACATGTGTGAAGAAATAAATGAATAATCTACATGTTTTGGAAATATTCATATTCATTTGATGCAGTTCACATACTGTAAAATGTACTCATAAAATAATAAAGCATGAGATTTTTAACACCATACTGTGTTACATGTTTTCTCAAACAGAGAAGCTCCAACAAAAATGTGCAGATCATTAACATGGAGGGCGCTTCAGTTTGGCCACTAGGGGGCGATTGCGCTATAACATTACATTTTAATCCAGAAGAAGACGAAATTATGAGGGGAAAAAAACTGTATTTTAGACCACAAATGGTAACTTTCAAATGTATTTATTTAAATAACTTGAAAAATACATGCTTACTGAGTATATAAAGCTACCCATGTAGTCAGGAATGTATGTTTAGGTCGACCAAACGTTAGCATTAGCCGCCCTATGAGAAAACCCATTTTAAGTTAGCATCAAGCTAGCTGACTTTGTTTCCCATAGCTAAGAGCTAAAGTTAAACTTAGATAACTGTCTTTCTGTTTTCTACACTAAATGTGGTTGTTAATCTATATTTATTAACAATCGATAGCCCAAATTGACGATGTAAGCAAGTAAAATTTCCACTTAGCTAGCATGCTATACCTTAGCTAATTTCTCAATTCACGAAAACTGCAAAAATACACATTACCTCTTGGTCCTTCTGTAGTTGTTGGATCCATACTTTTAAAAAGCCAAGTCGTCTTCATCCATGGCGCAGGGAATGTGGTGGACTTGTAAAGGAACAAACTTCCAAGATGCAACTGGTTAGCTAGTAGTAGCTTGTCAAACTACAACTAAAATGGCGGATTGACCAGAAGCGGAAGTTGTCATAACGTCAAACCGGAAGTTGTCATCGTCTTTTTTTTTTATTTGCACGTGGCTTAACTGTTAAAAAAGAAGAAAAAAAACAAGAAAGAAAAATCAAACAGTGTTTACAGCCATCAAATCAGGTGTCAACTTAAATAACATTGTTCTTATACTTTCACACACACATTATATATATATATATATATATATATATATATATATATATATATATATATATATATATGCAGTACATTTTTATTTTAAACCATTTGATAAGATTATTAATGTATCATATATTTTCTTTTGAGAGTCAATGTACCAGTTAGATGTTTTTCTTGAAATGTATGTTATTTTCAGTTTTAGGTATACTTTTATTTAAAAATATATTTATATTTTTTAATTAGGGCATTGCTTGACAAGCTCAGTGTTCTGTTTATATTTTCATTGCCGCTGATGTCATTTTTAGTTTACAAAAATCAAATTTTTCCCCTAAGGCATTGCTATTTAAGCTAAGTGTCATGAATAAGCAATGTAATGCTACATTAATTGTAAATCAGCATCATAGACAGACGTCTGAAGAGGGCAGGGATTGTACCATTATTTATATCAAAGGGAGATCTTGTACGTTCAGTACAAGATATTCAAATGTTGCCATTTAAACTCGATCTAATGGATTACTTTTTGTTTAGTTTGTTGCTCTGTATACCCTGAATATTTGTATTCATAAAAGCAAAAACATTCAAACTATAGCCTAAAATCCTGAGCTGGCTGTTGATTTATCTCAATATTAATTAAACATAGAAAAAAAAGCTGTTGACTGTAATTAAGTTTTGTTCTTTTGAAAGAATATATCATTAGGAGTCCAGCTGCAAATGAAACTGTAATAAACACACGTACATGTGTTGTTCATTTAATGTAGCACTTGAAGATAATGGGACGGTTTTTCACATCCTGGACAGAACTTGGCGAGACTCGATCATGGTCGTCCTTGGATGTGTTGGGAAAAAAGTTTCAGGAGGTTCTTCCAGCGCTGTGCCATCTCCCTCTGGAACATCTTGTTAAGTGCTCATACATATTAGATTCATTAAATCAAATTAAAGAAGTGTCCTGCTACAGAAGCAACTTACCTTTATAGATCAAGTTTTCCTCATGACTCCATCATACAACATGAAGAACTTGAGACGAGCACAAGTTTTAAATAAACTTTATTTGTATGTAAAGTCTAAATTAATGTAAACTGAATCAAACAAGGTAATTGAACAACTCAACAGTTTTAACAAACAAGTAAAACCAAACACTCAGCTCTTAAAAACAGAACAACAACAGAGTTAATGAATTCCAAAATGCTGCCCCGAGCCAGCAGAGTCTCTACCTGCAGTCTCGTCTCTCCCTGGTTTGTCAGGATGCTGATTAGGATCTGAAAAACAAGGAAAAGATCCAATTATACCTGGTGAGAAAACAAAGAATGCACTGCTTTGGTTTCTACACTCAAGGTGAAATGTTGACCAAAATCCCCTAAAAGTAGACTTATATTTGGCAAACAAAATAGAGAATCTTACTTCTGGGAGCATGACGTCAAAAACGTGATCCAGGATCTGGATCTCCTCTTTCTGGATGAAGGACCTGACTCCTGTGGCATCTTCAATGGCCCTCAGCAGCTGAAAGATCTGACGAGATCTGGAAATATTAGAACAAATAATGTATGAACACAAACACGACTGATGAGATTTGAATATACCCGGTGGTCACTTAAGTTTAGCGTCCTCGGCTTCAAGTGCTGTTTCAGTGGTAATGAGGACATTGGGTTCTGCAGGTACATCCTGTTGGAACGCACTTTCCCTGTGGTCAGGTTCTCATGGAGTGCCTGAAAGTGCAAAGTGTGAATATGTAATAAACTACAGGATTTACTTTCTATCACGTCATCCTCTATTACCTTTATCATATCGTCAGGAAAGAGCGACAGAATCTCTTCCTCTTCTACAGGTTTACCAAACCTGCAGATGAAAAATCAGAGTGACCAGACCTTTTATTTCTTTTGCATTCATGTTCTTACAAGATAGTTGTAATTTTACCAAGTGCTGTCAGGCAAGTCTGTGCATCCACAGTAGAAGGATCTATTTCCCACCAGCACAGTCTTGGTGAAGTCATCTGCAACCACTGCAGACATTTAACATCTGGTTAGAGGAGTCTAAGCTCATAAAGAAATGTTTCTTTATTCATTTATGTATCTTCTTTGAAAAGATGGGGGGAGAATGCTGAAAGATTTTTGCGTGTTACTTTAAACTCATAACCTACCTTTGTCTGTGTTTGTTGACGTCTGAAAAACACAGAACTTGAATGGTTCAGCCATGCACACGCGGCCATCATCAGGAGCCTTTTCTGCAATGTTTGCCTAAAAAAGTCAAATTTGAAAATCAGATTCATGCCCTTTAAGCAAACATATCATGAAAAATCCTAAGACAGAAAAAAATGTTTCATTGTGGGACTTAGAGAGACAGTTTCAATTAATTCTTAATTAAATGTTTCATTCATTAAATGGTTCATTGATTTTCTAATCCTCCAGATTGATCTGTCTAAAGAAGAAGCAAATCAACATATCTTATTGACATGAAATGATTCAATCTTATAATTGCTCTTTGAAAATATCATTTCATATAGACTGTAAGGTAAAAACGACCAATGCTCAATCCCAGCAAACAACACAAATGTGATGCTAATGAGCAACCATCATTCCAGTCCAATGTGTGCCCATACAGTCTTCTAATAAAGTTCCTTTGTGATACATTCTTGTGAAAAACAACAGTGGGTTAAACTTTGCAAAACTAAAATATCAATTCATTTAATATGAATTCTTTTTGACTTGTTTGTTTGTACACATTCAAATTAAAAACAAGGAATCTGGAACCTTCATCATCAGCACCAGGTATTTCTATCTAAGTCACACTGGTGGAAATTTAGTCTAAATACATCATTGGTGGGATTTTAGGTCATTTGGATTATTCCAACTGATCCAGTACTGAAGCTGAATCCAATAGGCAACCCCTAATATAGATTCTAATCCAATTGTTGTCGTAATGAATTGTTACAACTCTAATGAACCAAGATCCATTTTGATAGTCTTCATAACTGACCTCAGTGTTTTGAACACGCTTGCGCTTTAGCCTGAAAACTGGGGAATGCTTCCCATCAAGGAGGTCCTGGAATTCCTTTGTCCAGTGGGAAAAGATGTTTCCATAATTAAAATCAGATTGAATAATAAATAGAAACAGTCATCCTATGATGTGGCACAATTGTTTTACATTTTATCTATGGAAATGCATTTATTATATCACGTTACCATTAAAACAATAGGGATTCTTAAGGTTTACCAACACTGTAAAAATGCTAAAAATGCTACTATATGTTATGTTTGGACATTTTTTAAGGTCATCCTTCAATTTTAGCAGGCACCTGAATTGTTACATGGCCTCTATAAATACACGACAGCTGGTGTTCCCACATTTCTATGTAGTTATAGATCCAAAACAAGAGGAATTGCACTGTGGGCTCTACAGTTGTAATGTAAATAAATGCTAGTTCTGGCGTCTACAGGAAGTGTCGCCCATAATTCACGCAAAGGCTCATGGGGGCTAGAAATAAGGTAGACTGTCTACGATGAATGCATGACATAAACCACATCAGTCAATGTATTAGTTGCAAGGCAAGATTGAAGTGACTCTGAGAAGTGAAAAATTGCATAAAAAGTATTTGAGAGGGATGAAGCACTCTTGTATTATCCAAGATGCTGAGGACTGATGACAGAACTATTAGTGTTTGGTTGCATTCAGGGCATCTTTGAAGAAGAAATCCTTGACTAATGACTTCTGATTTAAAAATCAACAAAATACGTTTTTGTTTGAGTATTTCTTCAAGGTTTTAATGATAATAATAATAATGGTTATGAGTTGAATTAACAAGTGCCATTTCCTACCGATATTCTTAGACGTAAACACTTGTATTTAGAGTTTGTAATAAGTTGGTGAAGTGAAAATGTAATTTTGAAAATAGGAAATATCTGGTTTTGAACCAAACACCTCATGATAATAAGACAAGCGCTCGACCACTGAGCTATACTTCCCACTGGACCACACATCCAAACGTTCTATTTAATGTCGACACAGGAATATGGATATTTTTCATGTGCATCTCATCTTGCTTTTTCAGCTGCAAACACACAGTCTGCAATGCGTTTCATTTACCACAAGATGGCGACAATCGCACACCAAATCTCACATCAACAATCTGCTGTCTCGCCGTTTATTTTAGCCATTCATTTTTTACATTAACAGCTTACCTGGATTCTTCCCGTCAGACTTGTGTTGCTGCAAACAAACATTTTAATACTTTATCGGGATATTTTCATTTGAAATATTCCTACCTAATACTTTTGTGCATCAAAAGTCTACATTCTGTCATTTCCAAGTAAAGTTGTGCTGCTTACAGGTGCTTATTTGGAAGTCCAAGTACACTTCCTTCTCAAGTAGGCTGCTGTTGAGAAATCAATATTTATCTGGATGGATTTGTGTCATTTAGAGCCTAAGTAAGTTAACATGGTGTTGTGTCCAGACCAAAATGAAAAAGAACGTTCCTCTAGGGAAAAACCACAGACATGACCAGCTCTTTTCTCACCAGTTAAAAGTTGCCTAGATTCCCATGCTCACATAATCATTGTAGAGCAAAAGTCAGTCAATTCCAGCGTGTTTGACATTAAAGTCAAATGTATTCCTGTTGTAATGTTTTCTATTGCGGTCAGTGAATTGCTGTTAGCTCAGCCGTGGTTCTAACGTCTCTCCTCTTTGATTTTAATCAAAACCGTGTCTGATCTCTGGGAAAATAAAGGTAAAAAATGATCAAAATGATTAGAAACTGTTGCCAGAAAAAGGAAATTGACTATTCATCCAATGTTGGAGGATATCAAACAAATTTGGGTTTAGATTTGCGAACGATCCAAGACATGAAATAACAATACAGTTCTGCAGGACATTCCTAAAATAAATATCTGACATTTTTCTGTTGAAAGTGGTTAGGTTACCTTTTATTATTTATAGCAAATTGTCTCCAACAGTGTTTAGTTCTTTGGTTTCCCGTCTAAATCCATTAAGCTGAAGTTGCGTATCTGGCTCACGGCCTTGTCACTGTTTTGTCTGACGTCACAGTGAGAAGGGTCTATTGGAAGATGATGAGGAAAGAAAAAAGAAAGTTGTACCTGAAAGAGAGAGAAAGAGATGAGAGATGATTAGCAGATGGTGACATGATAATAGTGGGGGGTAGAGGAAAAATCAAATAAAATTATTTTCCCTCATAATAATTCCATTTCCAATTTAAAGGCATACCTGGTGTTTTGTTATACCAAATTTGAATATAATTCAATAAGTAAGAAGATATTGATAACGGGGAAACGTATTAGCAATACAAATTTATTCGATTTACAGCCGATCAAACATTGAGATGTCATCACTCGTTGCAAGCCCCTGAGCCGTTCTGACAGGCTGAGCACATATGTTACCTACACCGGCACTGACCGGAGAGGCTGGTGCTTAGAGTGAGCTCATTCTCATAAGGTCCCATAATAAAATCCTCTTTTTCAGCCTCAAATAAACCCCTTTAAAGCCTGGTGCTTAAAGTCCAATGGTACAAAGGTACAAGAAAAAAACAAAATTCAAACTAGAAGTGAATATTGTCCATGCAATGGTTCGCTATTCTTCTCGTTCCAGCCTCAGTCTCTTCAGCCGGTATACAGTCCTGCACTCCGTGCTGCCAGTGAGCATGCAGTAAAACAAACCAACAAATAGATTTAAAAGAACACACCATGCCGCCTCCCTCCTCGGGTCTTTCTCCCGCCGGCGTGCTGCTGGCCACCGCCTCGATTTGGACCCGCAATGATCGTAGGTCGCGATCTGCGTCTCCCGGACGTCAGGTTGTGGCGCGTCTCCGGCTCTCCCCAGTCCTCTCGTTCCGCGGCTGTGCCCACGCGTCCAGGACCACACGATGCTCAATCTAAACAAAGCAAAGGCAATTGAAAAAACTCCCAAAATACTGATAGAAATAAACAAGTTATGAACATTGTAAAAGACAATTTCACTTACAGCCATTTTTTGAATGTTTCACATATTCTTTTCTGTGGGAAAACAGAAGAAAATGTCATTACAGCTTCAGCATTTTGACTTAGAATACAACTTTAAGAAAGATCTTTATGCATAACTGAGTCATGGATGACTCTGTAACAAAGCTAATTTTCTTATCATCTTATATTCAGTAAGAATAAGCAGCTGTTAAGATAACTAATCCAGAAAGTTAACAAACATATTTTGAATCTAGCATAAAAAGACCAAACATTAGTATGAAAAAACAAAGCAAAAATTGATTGTTTAACAATCTAATAACACACTCTCTACTAAAAACCTACCATATAAAAGTGAAATAACTCTTCCCCAGTGAGCATAAGCAGATAACTTATCCAGAAAGTGATAAAAACACATTTAAAGCTAGCATAAAAAGAAGAGAAACTAGCATGAAAAAACCAAAGCCAGAAAATGATTGTTTTACATTCTAATAACAAGTCTTTTGAACCCTGTATCAACAGTTTGTGTAGTGCTTGTTTTTCAGGCAGGTGGGCGTTCTGTTCTGTGGGAGGAGGAGTAGAGGTTTTCCCTGGGTAGGGGAGGGGAGGGGAGCCCCCTGCTGCCGTTCAGAAGATGGTGAGTTCGATCCCCGCCTCGGACGACCAAAACAAAAAATATCAGATTGTGTCAATTGACAGAAAAATCTGTAAGATATTCACAAAGGTGTCTGAATTGGTTTCAGTGAAAAAAAAGTCTTTCAAACCCTGTATCAACAGTTTGTGTAGTGCTTGTTTTTCAGATTCAATCCACAACCTGAAGCCAATTGAACCTTTCTGTTCTCTCATGGAGTCCAGATGAGCCCAGGAATATGTCAACAAAATGTTTTATTTTCCACAAAACATAATAAAACACCTTTAATAGTCTTTATTGTTTCTGGGGTTTTGTTCCCATGTCCTCTCTCCATTCCTGCACACTTTTCCCCATCGCGTCAACTTACAGAAAAATCCTTAATATATTAACAAATGCATCTGAAATGGTTTCAGTGAAAAAATAGATTTGTAAAGGTACAAAAAATAGTAATAAATCAAATACAAAGTGTATTAAATGTGAATCACATTTTTCACTTTAAAAGCCATCACAAACTGTGCACAGGGTTCACAAGACTTTTTTTTCCCACTAAAACCATTTCAGACACATGTGTAAATATCTCAGGGATATTTCTGTAAATTGACAGCTAATTTTTTTTTTGTTTTGATAGTTGGAACCGGGCGGTGAACTGGCAAGCTTCTGAACGGCATCACACCCCTCCTCTCCCAATGAGAAGATTGTCAACCTGCCTTTGAACACTAATCAAAAGGGATCTATTAGCTTGATGGAGGCTCTGCAGTGGTATTACTGCCAGAATCTGGGTTCTGAAACCTTTTCAAAATGACAAAAAGGTTCGTCAGTCGGCAGTGAGACTACTTACCTATTTACTATACTAGCATAGGAGACTCTTGGCTGTCACGTACCATTCCTTATACCTTACACCTATACTATTCCCACTGCCACTGACTTACCTCACAGAACGATTTTCACTGGGTGCCTTATATATGCTACCAATATAGACTTATTCCAAACCTTTGGTTTTGACTCCACTAGGATTTTAGCACATTTGAATTCCCTACAATTTCTTAATTATAAATAAAATATGAAGACATGTAAATACGACTTTAAAAGGTTTTTATTTTAAATAAAAATACACTTTAAGCCACAGTGGGAAATGTGTGATGGAATCCCTGCCGGTTACCAACGGCGTGATTTCGAATATCAACGCGGAAGCCCGCTGTATGCAAGCCATAACTTACGTATGTACAGGGTGTGATGCCAGCCAGAGAGTAAGAAAACATTGCAGCACCAGCAATGACCGGAGGTGCTGGTGCTTAGAGTGAGCTCATTCTCATAAGGTCCCGTATTAAAATCCACTTTTTCAGCCTCAAATAAACCCCTTTAAAGCCTGGTGCTTAAAGTCCAATGGTCCAATGGCTGCTGATGCTGCTGCCGCTGGAAGACAGAATGCAGCAGCAGCAGATGCAGACGCAGCAGCTTTCTGTTTTCTCTCTGGCCTTGACGAAGCGTATGGCGTTCTCCATCTGTGTACCTGGAGCAGGAACCTTCCTCCAAGAGAAGTTGACAAAACTGATAAATGAAATGGGTAGACATTTCAGTGAGGGGACACAGGTTGATCTGATTATTGCAACATCAGACACACCTGTTCTCCATCTTCTCATAATCTGGTGTTCTCGTTAGTTAAACTAAAAAAGGCTCATTACCTCATACTGATGACAAACTGTGTCACGATTCTTAATGATTAAGAAACAGATCCTCTTAGGGTCCTCAGACTATTACAGGCTCTGCAGGGTCTCGGATTTAAAGTTTCCAAAGCTGTCAGAGGGGCGAGGGTGAAGCCCCGAAACTACATCAATTTTACGGACCCGCTGGGGAGTTTACCAGTTGCTTCAAAAGACAGCAGCAGCCTTTACTCATAAAATATGTTTAATACAATGATCTAAAACAATAACATAAAACCAGTTTTAAAAAGGTCAAAAAAGGTACAAGACAACAAAAAAAAATTCAAACCAGGTCATGCAATAATAAAAATCTGTTTCTAAAACCCAATTAAAAACACTGGCGATTGAGCTGCAGGCTGTGCAACAAATCCTGGTAACTGTGGGACACTTAACTTTGGGAGGGGTGAAGCCCGTTCACCCCTCTACGTCTCCAAGCGGCGGTGCACAAAAAAAACACGTCTTCGGATGAGCCGCCTCCCTCCTCGGGTCTTCCTCCCGCCGGCGTGCTGCTGGCCACCGCCTCGATTTGGACCCGCAATGACCGTAGGTCGCGCTCTGCGTCTCCCGGACGTCAGGTTGTGGCGCGTCTCCGGCTCTCCCCAGTCCTCTCGTTCCGCGGCTGTTCCCACGCGTCCAGGACCACACGATGCTCAATCTAAACAAAGCAAAGGCAATTGAAAAAACTCCCAAAATACTGATAGAAATAAACAAGTTATGAACATTGTAAAAGACAATTTCACTTACAGCCATTTTTTGAATGTTTCACATATTCTTTTCTGTGGGAAAACAGAAGAAAATGTCATTACAGCTTCAGCATTTTGACTTAGAATACAACTTTAAGAAAGATCTTTATGCATAACTGAGTAATGGATGACTCTGTAACAAAGCTAATTTTCTTATCATCTTATATTCAGTAAGAATCAGCAGCTGTTAAGATAACTAATCCAGAAAGTTAACAAAACATATTTACAATCTAGCATTAAAAAGACCAAACATTAGCATGAAAAAACAAAGCAAAAATTTATTGTTTAACAATCTAATAACACACTCTCTATTAAAAACCTATCATATAAAAGTGAAATAACTCTTCCCCAGTGAGCATAAGCAGATAACTTATCCAGAAAGTGATAAAAACACATTTAAAGCTAGCATAAAAAGACGAGAAACTAGCATGACAAAACCAAAGCCAGAAAATGATTGTTTTACAATCTAATAACACGGTTTTTTGGGGTTTTTTTTAACTAAAAACCCACCAGAAAATAGTGAACTAACTCTTTCCCAAGCATATCAATAACATTTCGGAACTTAAAACCAACTATTTCTCGTTCAAATAAAGAAGTTGTTTTAAAAAGGTCAAAAAAGGTACAAGAAAAAAACAAAATTCAAACTAGAGGTGAATATTGTCCATGCAATGGTTCGCTAATCTTCTCGTTCCAGCCTCAGTCTCTTCAGTCGGTATACTGTCCTGCACTCCGTGCTGCCAGTAAGCATGCAATAAAACAAACCAACAAATAGATTTACAAGAACACACCAGGTCATGCAATAATAAAAATCTGTTTCTAAAACCCAATTAAAAACACTGGCGATTGAGCTGCAGGCTGTGCAACAAATCCTGGTAACTGTGGGACACTTAACTTTGGGAGGGGGGAAGCCCGTTCACCCCTCCACGTCTCCAAGCGGCGGTGCACAAAAAAAACACGTCTTCGGATGAGCCGCCTCCCTCCTCGGGTCTTCCTCCCGCCGGCGTGCTGCTGGCCACCGCCTCGATTTGGACCCGCAATGACCGTAGGTCGCGCTCTGCGTCTCCCGGACGTCAGGTTGTGGCACGTCTCCGGCTCTCCCCAGTCCTCTCGTTTCGCAGCTGTGCCCACGCGTCCAGGACCACACGCTGGTCTCAGAGCATCTTCTCTCTCCTCCACGCTGGTTTTGCCTAAAATGAAGGAAATCCTCCTTGCTCTGTCTGTAGCCACGTCCTCCTACACAGGTGTCCCTCATTTGGCTGAAGAGTCACAACAGCCGACCGACAAAGCCAACAAGAGCCCGTTCCTCCTGTCCAGGCTGAAGTGACATCACCCGCGCCTCCTCAAACGCCTGGTGGAACCTGACCGCCTCCACAAAGTCAGGGTAGGCTAAGGAGTACCTGATGCATGAGGTCATCCTGCAGGTCCAAAATTCTGTTAAAACTGTCACACTTTAAACTAAAAGACCCATTGGACGCCTTCCTGAAAACTGGATGCTCAATCAAAACAAAGCAAAGGCAATTGAAAAACTCCCAAAATACTGATAGAAATAAAAAAGTTATGAACATTGTTAAAGACAATTTAACTTACAGCCATTTTTTGAATGCTTGACATATTCTTTTCCGTGGATGGAATATATTAAAATGTCAATTTTCCCCGGGTTGGTATTGAACCTATATCTTCACATTGACTGCAGTCAATTGAGCCGCCGTTCACATTTCTGTGGTCCAATCAGCCGTCACTGGATTTTTAGTTTGAGTTTCATCCTTTAAAGTTTATATTTGGTTTAGTTTTTTTTTTTTATATATACTTTTTGCTTTTTATGTACTTATTTTAATGTTCTGTTTGTGTAGCCTCTGCGTTGTGTGCTTGTTTTTTCTGCAATGCCAGAAATAAAGACAAAGGAACATCAGCTGATCCGTCACGAGCGTAATAGTTTTTACTGGAGAAAGAAGTTAATGGCTAAACCGCTGCAACGGCCAATCTAAAGATCAGCAAGTAGCGATTAAGTGCCACTAAAATGGCCAAAATATTTAAGATTAAAAATATTTCCCGTTTCTCCAGCAGCCAAACAAACATTACAATTAGTAATAATATTTTAATAAATCATGCTAATTTCTGCTCATGTTGTAGAATTTATGCTGACGTTACCTCGCTGGGAATCTCCGCTTTCATCTGAAGATTTCCCACAATTCTTTGTTTTTACACTGCAGTGCAGGTACATGGTTCCACCACAAGGTGGTGCCAAATACACATTTTACAGAATTTAACAATAATATTTACACGTTACATTTAGATATTTATTCTTTCGAGTTTTTCGTTCTTTTAATTATTTATTATGTGTATCTTTTGACACTTTTATGTATTTCATTATGTAAGTTCAGTTTATAAATTCCAAACTTTTTAAAATATTAAAACAGCCAACACGCTTTCTTTGTCATTTAAATGATCATTTAAATCTGATCATTCAAAAAATGTCTTTTTGTAGTCTTCAATGTACCAAACACGCATGCTGTTGTGCTCAAACTCTTGATTCCTGTTTAAAGATTGTGAAAACTCCATAGATGAAGAAATCTTTAGTGATTACAGAATTGATTTGAATCAAAAGGAAATGGGTTCAATTCCAGTATCTGAAATGTTCTTGTGTAGTTTTGGTATTTAGTTGAATCTTTTCTTTTTGCTAAATACACAAAAATTATGAATAAAAAGACATCAGGATAACTCTTTAAGCATGGTTATAATGTATTTTCTTGATAGACATGAGTTTATGTTGTAGTAATACGTAGTTGTAAATGACTGACGTAAACATGAAGAAGATTTGAAATGATCTGTTGTAAGCGTAATTGTTGCCTTTAAAAGTGAACTTTGATTTGAATTGTATTTATTTCTCGGGGAGAGCTTAAATGAATTTGCGCCAGCGGCTAGTTTTTTATCTGCTGTCCACAGATGAGGGCCTGTAAAGTGAGAAGACAGAAGGAGTGGTTGTTGACGTTTAAAAATATTTGAAAGACATAGCAAACAGTCCCCAAGCAGCAAGTGTGTGATTGAACGTGCTTGTAATAATAATTTTTTGTGCTTGTAATAATCATTTGACTTGTTGTATACCTGCATTGAAGTGTTTTATGATGAAATAAATGAAAATGTGAATTTTCCCCAGGTTGGAATTGAACCTCTGACCATCTGACTGGGAGGTACCCTACTTATGCTGCTGCGCCACCGAGAGATGGAATGTTTGGTTGCACAATTAGTGCTATTTAATGCTGATGCATTGTTGGATCTCGCCAGCCCTGGCTTGGGGTGCAAACATAATGTCAGGAGGGGGGGCAAGTTTGGCTATACTGAGAGACTGGGGTGGAAAATACTCCCAAGCCCCTAAGATTTCCTCCTCCCATAAAAATCCTCTTTATATACTTCCTAACATGTCTGTGTGTCATTTTTCTTCTAAAAGAGAACAAATAGAATAAGAAATCATTTGCTTTTTATTTCTCCTTTTAAATCTCTGTCAACCAAACAGTCTTGGACACACTCTGTTTTTCATCAGTCATCTTCTTTGCAAACTAATGTACCAGATTCCAAAGAAGAGAACATGGAGTAACATCTATGATCCAATCAGTCCTGGAGTTACACCTTCTCTCCTGTGTCTGCTCATGTGAAGGGTCAGAGTGCTTCTGTGTTGAAAATGTTCGCTACAGATTTGGCACGAATACGGCTTCTCGCCCGTGTGCGTCCTCATGTGCACGGTCAACACGCTCCTATGGGTGAAGCTTTTGCCGCACGCCTCACAGGAGTACGTCTTCTCGCCGGGGTGTGCGGACGTGGGGCGTCAGGCTGCTGATGTGTAAGAAGCTTTTGCTGCAGGTGCTGCAGGAATACAGCCTGTCCTCCTGTGTGTGTGACCAGTGAAGTCGCTGATCTGAGGTCTGCCTGCAGATTTAGCAGAATACGGTTGATGCTCCATGTGCGTTTTCATTAGAGGTGGAACAAAATATCGGTATGTCGAACTATCGCAATATTTGAACTCACGAACGATTATCGGCCCTCTTTCCCTGAATCGGTTTCCTAAAACAATACCAAAAAAGTTCACCAGCGGCCGCTTCACGTAAGGACAACAATGAAATGCAAGGATGCGGTCGAGACGTCGTCATAGTTTTTACCGGTTTTACCAATAAGTTTTTAGCCCAAATGCCTAAAAACTTAGATGCACGGATAAAGCCTGGACACTTTGCTCCTTTTCCACATGCAGTTGGGAGGGGCGGGGCTCACCACCTGCTCCGGATACAGATGAAAACGCACGTGGGAGGTAGAGCGGCCGCGAGTAAAAAGGTCCGAGATGTGTCTGTATATTTCTAAAGTAGACGCAGACAGCGCTCTGTTTCTAATCAGAATCAGCATTCATGAATAAATAGAAACAGCATTAAGTAAGAAAGGAAAAGGACATTACGAATATATATATATATATATATATATATATACATATATATATATATATATATATACATACATACATGTATATACACATATATATATATACCTATATATTTATATATTATTTATATTATTATTATTGTTATGTAAAATATAATTAATATTATTAATGTTATTTAAATTGATTATATATATATATATATATATATATATATACATACATACACACACACATACACACATTTAATAATAAATAAATACATAAATACATAAAATAAAAATCTGTCCATTATGACAGTCAGGTGGGGTCAGGGAGGAGTGATGGAAGGTCCCAGGACTTATTGATAAGGCTGACAGCAGACGGAAAAAAACTGTGCCTGTGGCGTGAAGTTCTCGTTATGATGGACCTCAGCCTCCTGCCAGAGGGGAGTGGCTCAAAAAGTCCATGTCCAGGGTGAGTGGGGTCTGCCACGATCTTTCCTGCACGCCTCAGGGTCCTCGAGGAGTACAGCTCCTGAAGAGATGGGAGATTACAGCCGATCACCTTCTCTGCTGACTAGATGACCCGCTGCAGCCTGCTCTTGTCCTTAGCAGTGGCAGCAGCATACCAGATGGTGATGGAAGAGGTGAGGATGGACTCAATGATGGCTGTGTAGAACTGAATTATCATTGCCTTTGGCAGACTGAATTTCTGCAGCGCATCAAAAATAATCAATTAAATGACATAAAATCTTTAAGAAATTCAGTATTGTGAATTTTTATTTCCACATTTATTATTTTTTGAAGTGAGAAGGTTATTTGATATACTCTACATTTTGGTTCTTTGCTAAAGCTTTGTTTATTAGTCACCTTGAAATGTGTGTAATTATTGTTAAGTATTTATTTGTAGTATTTATTGACAACTTTATTTTAATGTGGGAAAGGGTGTATAATGAAAATATTGTTTTAAATTGTTCCAAAATAAAGTTTTGAAGAAAAAAAAACATACATTTAAAAATAGGTATATATCATAGATTGTCAAAGTAATATTGATTATTTCAATGTTTTCCATATCGAGATACTATCGGAATCGTGAGCCATGGATCGTGAATCGCATTGTATCATGAGTTACCCTGAGATTCCCAGCCCTAGTTTTCATCTGCGTGTTCAGCTTCCAGAACTGGAAAGAGTTTGCCACACAAACTTCACAGGGGTACGGTTTCTCGCCAGTGTGGATTCTGGGATGAATGTTCAAGGCCGCCGTGTGACTGAAGCGTTTTCCACACGTGCTGCAGGAGTAAGGCTTCTCACCGGTGTGAACTCTTGCCTTTTCATCTTTGATCTGTACTGAAAGGTTTTTCCACAGAAGTCACGCTTGACCTGCTGCTTCCCCTGATCTGCATCACAAAAATGCTTCCTGCTTCCCTCCAGACTCTGCTCCTTGCATAGAGTCTCCTCAAAAGTTGGGGGAACATGACGGCATCCTTCTCCTGCTTCTCAACCAGCAGTTCTACCTGTGCTCAAGCAAAGAGCTCCTCCTTTTCCATTTTAACCTGCACAGGCTAAGGCTGGTGCACACTGGAACGCCTCTCCTGCTTGCAAACATGATGCTCCAGGGGATCTGGAAAAGTGAGAACAAAAAGAAAATGGATGAATTCTCAGGAAATCTAAATGTTCAAATATGTTTCAAGTATGCTCCTTCTTTTGGCCTGGTCGACTCTTTTAAAAGAACATAAGTCACAATGAGAAAAAAAAGAAGCCGTGCAACTAAGTTAAACTCTTTAAAGGCCTGTACAAATTAGATTCAAACAGAGGGGCCTCAGGCAGTGCAGCATTAAGCTCTTAACTTGACAGACGGGAATCTGGCCACAGAACAAAATATGACGCTTGAAAATTAATAACCATAAGTCCCTCGCCCCTCCCGGAACCGGACGCAAAAAAAACATAATTTGAGCCTGACATTATTGGCTGGAAGTCCTTGACTGGAACCCTTTGTTTTAAACTTCTGACATTTTTCCCTTTGACATACCATAACTGCTTACGTGATCAGCTGATTACAGCTAAACACATTTCACCAGCTTTTTCTTCAGAGATAAACAGGTAAAGTTATACAAATTTGAAGACTTGTTAATATTGACTTGAAATAAATAAAACAATTAACATTCTCTGTCCCATTTAAAGCTCATCTTGCACACTAAACTGCTAGACAGTTACAGTTAGTTAACATTTCAAATCATAAAAGCTGATGGTTCTGAAAATGTTTTCAATTATCATTTTTGAAATGGTTTCCTAAAGTTTAGGGAATTTTCACTTACGCAACTGCTAAAGAGAGAGATTATTTCTGGCACCATCGAATATAACTATATAGACACTGATCTCATTAAAGATCACAATCATTCAACCAATCAACTTAATAGTTGATTAGTCATTATTTGATGTCAAATGGAGTCAGAATGTAGTGAAGTTGAACAAAGTCGTGAGCGTTCAGCATAAAAAAATTCACTTTTTATATTTGTGTCAGTGAGACCAAAACTTTATCTTTGTTTCAGATTCCGACCTGATTTTATTTAATCTTCTTTTAACACCAGAAACTAATGAAGGACAGAGGCTGCATGATGCATTAAAGGTTTCATAAACTATAGGGCTGTGGATCATTGCTTAGGTGGCGATCCGATACGATTCACGAATCAAGCTCAACGATTCACGAATCGAACCAAGATTCTAACTTTTTAATATTATGTTTATTGCTATGTGAATATTTACTAGATGGAGGAAAATTGATATTATTTGTATTGAATCACCAACATTTATGCCGTTATTTACAACAGTAGATCAGAATCAACAAAACTGATTTTAAAAAAAACCCAAAAGATTCAGATAGAAATTTTGTTTTCCATTTTAAACTTTTTTTTTGTCAGCTTTCTGGTTAAGTTCAGCAGTAACATGAACAAAAAGGGATAACAATCACTGGTGTTTTGTATCATTTAACAACAAAACTTGAAAATGCTCCCCACAGTTTTTTTAATTCTCAAAGTTCTTCAATATTTTTCGATGTACAGCCCGTGTGAAAAAAGTATTTGTTTCCGCAGCAAAATCAGCTGATTCACGTTGATTTACATCCGCCCTTTAGCAGCGTGAGGCTGCGTTTCTTCAGAATAAGATGGAGTTTCGTTAATTACGTCAACTGTTGAAGAGTGATCATAACCAAAAGAATGTAAACATTGGAGCTAAAGCTCCGATGTTAAAGCTAATTCCTTTTTTCAAAAGTTATGTCAGTGAACAGAACTTCAGTGTCTGTTTTTGAACGGAAAAAAAGTCTTGCTAGTTTTACTTTGAAAACCGGAAGTTTCACCGTCACGAAGATGTTTGTTTACTTCTGGTGGCTTTGTTTTAGTTCGTAAGCTTAAAATCCTACATTAATCTGCATTCCAGAGGGAAAATACATCATTCCCAGATCATATTTTGATCATATTTTACTAAAATTTACCATATTTATAAAGATCGCAAATCAGCGATCTTGGACGTCGCGAATATTCGTACTCGAATTTTTGGGAGCAGATCGCGAATACTCGAGCACCTGGATACTCGTTAAAGCCCTAATAAACTATCATCTTTATTTTTACTAAGTATTTTGTAATTAGTTCTGTTTATTGATATTTCTTGATTAGTCGACTATTAAAATAATAATTTGTGGTTGCCCTAATACAGATGAGAATCGATGCAAGACAAAAGCTCTTATTTATTGAGAGGATTATTAGGGACACTAATAGTAAAGCGCAATTTTTATCATGAATGTTGATAAAGTTTCATAAAAGTTGATCAAGTAGAGCTTGCCTCAGAATAAAACATATCTGTTGAGGTACTTGCAGACCCTTTTATGTCTGCATTGATGACAAGCATCCCAACGGTAAAGCCATGAAGCAGCAAGACTGTGAGGGTGTATTCAGACAGGAGAAGTCTGTCGGTCCAGACCGAGTCTGCTTAATTTGGTCCGGATCGAGTCCTTTCAACTGGACATTTCTGCTCAGAACCAAAGCCTGTACAAAAAACCACATGACTACACATCTCTTCAGTCATTGGCCAGGAATTACGAGGGTGGGGCGAAGCAACAAGACCAAAAAAAAGAAACAAACTATATTTCACTGACCTATTTGAACGTTGGAATCAATGTCAGGTACAACATTTTTTACTCCTGCTTTGGTACAGGAGACACAAGACTGCAAGACTGAACAGTGTAAGAAGCAATGTGAGTCACGTTAAAGTAGTTTTAATAAGCCTGCATTCATCTGACCTCATTTCAGTGAGTTCTGTGTCTCGTTGATGCTCCACTGCTCATTTTATATCCCATAATGCTCAGCTACAGTAAACTTTTGGTCTAGTTGTTCCGCTCCAAGCACAGAGCTTAACCAGTCTGAGATGATTCCAGGTTTATGACATGGAGTCTTATCCTGCTGGAAGAAGCATCAGAAGTTGGTGCACTGTGGTCACCGTGGTGTAACCATGCTCAATTAGTACCAACAGTCCAAAGTGTGCCAAGAAAGTATCCCCCACATCATTACACCACCACCACCAGCTTGAACCATTAATACAAGGAAGGATGGATCCATGCTTTTATGTTGTTGACACCAAACTCTAACCCACTGGTTCTTAACCTGGGTTCGATCGAACCCCAGGGGTTCGATGGGTTGAGCTCAGGGGTTCGGCAGTAGGGTTGGGCACCGAAGTTCGGTTCCAAGTAGGAACCGTTATGATTTTTGCGGTTCTGCCAAAACCGAAAGAAGCTGCTGCAAACGGTGCAGCATGTCGGTGTCAAATTTCATTCGTTTGTGGACATGTCAATCATCGCTACTCACGTCAGTAGTATGAAATCCCAGCCAGTCTTTTTATGTTCCTACAATTGTGGGCAGGCTCATATAAAGTCGCTGACTAGGCAAAAACGCACGCGCGCACCGCGCAGCTCTTCCATGTGTGTCTGCATATCACATTTGCCAATCAGGAACTCATGGGCTCGTAATGTTTTCACGGACCCGATCATCGGACAGAATATTGATCCTATGCGAGTGTTTTTGATTGTTTGTTCTGCGGCGGTGTTGTGTACATGAGTTTGCGCCATCTCCCGTTAAGGAAGGTATTAATGTTCTGGAGACCCGCAGTGAAGGAGTTGTTTTGTCTATTCATGTCAGAAATTAAACCAGAGAAAACCTGAAGACGCCTCATCCTCCTTTATTCAAACACAACGCCAAGAAACGGGCGAGGAGTTCAAGGACCGGAGGAACGTGGGAGACGCCCGTTACACTCGCTCCATACGCTGGGAGACAGACAATTACTGCGCAGGGCGCAAAGCTGGAAGCCCGGAGCGACTCCCCGGCCCAAGCGCGGGGAGCGCAAGCACCCAGCTTGGCTCTCCTGCACTGTGATGTTTTATTAGTTTTTGTCGAAACAATAATAAAAAGTCCCCTATTTTTTTTCCTCTCGAGTAAACGCAGAAAAGCCGTCAAAACTCAGTCTCACAAACAGCAGAGTCACCTGTCATGCAGCCCCCCCCAAAAAAATGTTTGACAGGCAGCAAACAGTGAATTTTCCACGTGTGAAAAAAACAAGCCCAACCCTATTCAGCAGACACACTTGAATTATCGTGTGATTTTATGATGACTCAAACATGCAATTTGTTGTAAGTTTATCCATTTTGTTGGTTTTGAACAAGGTGATGTTCATGCACGGCTCATTTTGTGTACCAGTAAAAAACTTGTTTCTAGATTTAAAAAAAAAAAAATGTCACCAAAGAGGGGTTCGGTGAATGCGCATATGAAACTGGTGGGGTTCGGTACATCCAACAAGGTTAAGAACCACTGCTCTAACCTTAATACCCAACAGAAATAGAGACTCATCAGACCAGACAACGTTTTTCCAATCTTCTATTATCCATTTTCGGTGAGTCTATGTGAATTGTGGCTTCAGTTTCCTGTTCTTAGCTGATACCCGATGGGATCTTCTGCTGCTGAAATCCATCTGCCTCAAGGTTGGATGTTGTACGTTCAGAGATGCTCTTCTGCAGACCTCAGTTGTAACTAGGGCTGGGAATCACTGGGTACCTCACGATACAAAGCGATGTGCAATACATGCCTCACGATATCGATAATATCGGGATACTGCAATAATTGGTAAAAATTATCTATAATAACTAACAGTATATAGAAGAACACATATTTTTGGGGAAAATATATCCCCATTTATTTTTTTAGCTTAAACACAATCATAATAAACAACTTGTCTTATTTTGTGCAACAAATTATAGACACTTTTTTTGAAAAAAACATTGCGTAAATCAGTGATACTATGTCTTTGACAAGCATTGACAAATAAAAACAATAGTAAACATGATCAGCAGTGCCACTTTTAGATGCAGCATTGCTGTAAGCAACAGAACAAAAATTAAATAATTCAAATTGGTGACAGCTATCTACCTCCAAAGAAACATCACACCAAAGGATCAGGAATATAATGTTTTACAGCCTCTGTCAAGTGTTACCTAATTTTTTGTGTACTATTCCCACATTTGAAAAGGGCTGAGCCTCCTAAATAGAAGACTGATTTACTCACACTGACACTTTTTTCCATTTGGTCAGTCAGTAGTCAGTAGGTAAAAACCCTAAAACACACAGAATGATGGCACTAAATATTTACAAATTCAAATTCTATTGCAGATTAGCAATAAACAACTTTAATCAAAAATAATTTATGTAATTTTACGTTATCCCATTAACTAGCAACCACCCTAATTTACAGTGAATTTGTATACTTTATTTTAATTACATGTTTATTTAAGTTCATACATCAAATCCTACACTTTTACTCTTCCAGAAATATCAGCAAAACAACTAGATCAACCAATTCAAGAACAAGAAATATCAGCGGCAATCTCAAGTCTCAAAAGTAACAAAAGCCCTGGCCCTGATGGTTTCATTAATGAATTTTATAAAATATTTAAGAAGGAAGTTACTCCATTAATGTTAAAAGCTTATCTTCACGCACTACAAACTGAATAGGGCTGTGGATCGTTGCTCAGGTGACGATCCGATTCGATTCACGAATCAAGCTCAACGATTCACGAATCGAACCACGATTCTTACTTTTTAAGATAATGTTTATTGCTATTTGAATGTCTATTAACTGGATGGATGAACATTGAAATTATTTGCTTTTAATCATTGTTTATACATTTATTTAGAACAGGAGATCAGAATCAACAAAACTGATTAAAAAAAACACAAAGATTCAGATAGAAAGAAATGCCATTTGTCATTTTAAACTTTTTTTTTCTTTTGTCAATCTTCTGGTGAAGTAGCATAAAAAGTAACATAAAAAGGATAAAAATCGCTGCTGTTTTGGATCATTTAAAAGTAAAACCTGAAGACTCTCCACGGTTTTCTATTATCAAAGTTCTTCAATATTTTACGTTCCAAGCATTACATATTGGTGCAGAGTCCCTATGAATAAAGACGTTATTTCACTTCAGTCTCAGTTTCTGAACGGAAAAAAGTTCTCGCTAGTTTTATTTTGAAAATCGGAAGTTCACCGTCACGAAGTTGTTTACTTTCGGCTGCCGTACCGCTTCCCTTTCGGCTTTGTTTTAGTTCGTAAGCTTAAAGTACAACATTAATCTGCATTTCAGCAACAGATACATTGTCCCTGATCATATTTTGATAATATTTCACTACAATTAACTATATTTATGAAGATCGCGAATCAGCATCTTTGATGTCGCGAATATTCGTACTCGTAATTTCGGGAGCAGATCGAGAATACCCGAGCACCCGGGTACTTGTTACAGCCCTAAAACTGAAACTGTAGCACCTTCCTGGAATTACGCCACAATAGTAGTACTCCACAAAGAGGGCAAAGATCCCACAAATTGCCAATCATACAGACCAATCTCACTGCTCAACACAGATCTGCGCATCCTCACCACAATTCTAGCGAAACGCGTCAATAAAATTATTACAGAAATTGTAAACCCGCATCAAACTGGGTTCATAACTGGAAGGCATTATGGTGACAACGTGCGGAGATTGCTAAACCTGATGTCCTCTTATAAAACTAAACAAGAACAGGCAATGGTCCTGTCTCTGGATGCTCAAAAGGCATTAAATCAGGGGTCTCAAACTCGCGGCCCGCGGGCAATCTGCGGCCCGCGGGATGATAATTTGCGGCCCCCGTCTTCATAATGAAAGATTACTTTAGTGCGGCCCGCAAGGTGAGATGAATGACAGTTGTGTGTCCAGAGCTGAACGAACCAATCACGGTAAGGTAAATGGCTCAGGGGGCGGACATCGGCGGGCTGTCCGAGCCTCCTCACTCTTTAATTCATTCCTCCAATCAGCTGGACGGAGGAGGAGCATAAGCTGCTGGAAGTGCTTTCTCACTGAACGTGATTCGCGGGCCCCGCTTTCTCTTTCGCCACGTGATACACAGCCTGCCGCTTGTCAAAAAGCGTGTTCCTGACGCCACGCGCGATTATTCCGCGCACGCATCAAATATCCCGCGCGACAAATCAGAACCCTCACGAGCGCTTTTTCCTCCTCCACGATCAGAAAAAGTCCTCGCGAGAGAGAAACTGACTACTTCCGCGGCGTGAGTGATGCCTGCGAGCGAGCAGAATCTTTCAAAGGTGCTTCCACACCGCCGCATGTCTGCGCGGGTTTATGAACGCACGCTCAGCAGGTGGTATCCACACCAGAGCAGCGCAGCCAGTCACCACCAGTAGAGAGGAGATTCTTCTTCTATGGTGTTTTCACCGTTCATTACGCTGCTGAGACGTGCGTGGAAATATTTAACCGGGTTGAAGACTCAGCGCTTCTGGCACTGATATTGTGCGCAGAGCTTGAGACAGATTTAAAAACTTGCGTAGCAACGCGCGCTCCCACGCAGAGGCCAGAATTCTGGGTGTGCGGCGTTTGCATTGAGCTTTCAGATGAGCGCGCTGCTCTCAGCTCAGAAACGAAGGAGTTCTGTAAATACAGACGTTTGAAACTGAAAAAAAGATTTCTCTCTTGTCCAGTGTTTCTGAAATTTTCTATTAGACCCCCCCCTCCCTTCAACTGCAACATCATTAGTATCCGTTAATTTGCTCAAGTAAATGTAGCCTATATCTCCTCAAAATATCATACTTTTATTATCATTAAAGAATAATAATAATTAATAATTAAAAAAAACTTCTAAATAATCAGCTTTATTAATTTTCTCTTTCTTTTTAAATACTTCCAAAACTTCAGACAAAGAAAAACAATCTTTCCTTGTTTCTCCCACAGTAGTGATGGAATTCTGTCTTTCTCAGAGATTCAGTTCTTTCGCATTGGTTCACTGTAAATTGAGTTTTAGGTTGTTTTTGCTATATTAATTTATTATCTACTACTATGTAGGATTATGCACAATATTCATCACTAATGTAAACATTTTTTATTCCATTCCCTCCAGGGGTGCACTGCTGTATGGTCATTGTTATTATTTTAATTATTAATGATTGATTTTCTAATTCATTTTTTAAAATTAATTAATTTAATTCATTCATTATTTCGTGTTAAAAATAAAGATATTTGAGAACATTGGAATGTTTTATCAGCGATTTTCTTGTGGAAATCCTGATGCGGCCCGGCTTCACCCAGACACTGCCTCCAGCGGCCCCCGGCTCAATTGAGTTTGAGACCCCTGCATTAAATGGATACAAATCTTGTATTCAAACCCTATGGCAGCTGTCAGAGTAAATGGTACAATGTCTAACACTTTCCCCTTGGAACGCGGTTGTAGGCAGGGGTGCCCCTTGTGGCCCCTATTGTTTATTATTAGTGTTGAACCGCTGGCGCAGTTAATTAGAGATGAGGAAAATATCCAGGGATTTACAATCAACAGAGAACAACATAAATTGTCGATTTATACCGATGATGTATTATTATATGTATCAAACCCCACTACAACATTGCCATTTCTAAAAGAACTAATCAACAATTATGGTCACTTTTCTGGCTACAAAGTCAATATTGACAAAACTTTAGCAATAGATATATGCAGAAATATTTCTCAAACCTTTAAGGATCAGAGTGGCTTTAAATGGCCAAGAGAAGGCATTAAGTATTTAGGCATTCAAATCCCCCTTTCTTTACCAGATTTATACAAAGTAAATTACAAAAATATAATAGGAAAGATTAAAAAAGATTTGGAGCGCTGGACAGTACTGCCTTTGACACTCCTGGGCCGTATAGAGAGCATACGTATGAACGTATTACCAAGAATTTTATACCTCTTCCAGATGCTGCCTATTAATATTCCAAATTCCACATTTGATGAATTAGACAAACTGGTCTCCAAATTCGTATGACAGGGCAAACGGCCACGGATAAAGTGGCAAACATTAAAACAGTTAAAACCAAAAGGAGGGCTCGCAGTTCCAAATTTCAAACACTATTTTTGGGAAGCTCAAATGAGACCTTTGATGATTTGGATGCAGGATTGGTCAGACTCTAAGTGGCTTAAAATAGAGAAAAGCTTGTGTGACAGCACGTTCGATACTCTTGCTTTCTCAAATGTTTCAAATTAAAGATGCATGTATGGGCGAATGGACATTTACAACATGGCGAAAAATTAAACAGTCATTTGGTCTCCCTCGACAAATTTCTATTCTGTCGAGCATCTCCTCTCTTCAAGGCTTTAACCCTCTTAGCACAGACAGGGGCTTCAAAACTTGGTCAACTCTTGGTCTTTCCAAACTTTATCACGTAATAAAGAATGGGTGCCTGAATTCTTTTGAACAGCTGAGAGGTCGGTTTCGGCTTCCCCCCTCTGACTTCTTCAGATACCTCCAATTGAGGAGCTTCTTAACAAAACATAGAGAATGGAAGAAAGTTTTGGAACCTTCATCTGTTGAGGAGTTGCTTATTAAGATCCAACAGGGCAGTGTAATTCCAAAAGCTATAAGTCAATTTTATAAAGCATTTTCTAGCTTAAATACCAATACTACCTCTAGTGTAAGGGATCGATGGGAATCTCAGATCGGTATTCAAATCAGTGATGAACAATGGGAGAAGATATTCACTGAAGCACACCTGGTATCCAACTCAGGGCTGTGGAGAGAGTTTAAGTGGAAGGTAATTATAAGGTTCTTTAGGACCCCAGAGATAACTGCCAAAATAAATCCTGCAAATCCTGACACCTGCTGGCGAAACTGTGGTACAGACCAAGGAACTCATACACATATCTTCTGGTCTTGTCCAAAGATCTGCTCTTTTTGAAAGGACATATTCAATGCTCTTAATGAAGTGTTTAAACAGCCACTAGCAAGAGAACCACAGTAGGCTTTGTTGGGGTTACTACCAGTTGATTTAGTAGGGAATAATAAAAAATATCTTTATAGAATTTTATTAACAGCAGCACTTAAGTGCATTACCATTAAGTGGCTAAACCCTGATCCACCTACATACAACACCTGGATTGTGAAAGTGAAAGAAATTTATCAGATGGAGGAAATAACACACTCTCTAAGGATTCAAAGAGACCTGTTTAACAAAAGATGGCATCCCATTATGGCTTTATTGTTCCAATAAGCTTTGCATAGTTTTTATTTATTTTTTTTTTACTTTTCTTTATTTGTATCTTATCTTGTGTTATATTATTAGTATATTTGTTATTTTTGCTTGGTACTTCCAAAACTACTCTAAGTTTGCAACTTACATGTTGAAAGTGTACATGCCTTCTATATACATATTGTTATTGTATATTTTTCCATGACATTGTACAATTCAAACTGTTTCAAAACTTTTGTAAAACTAAATAAAAATTAAGTGGAAAAAAAAATCCTTCACTTTTTATTTAAGAATTACTTTAAATTAACATTATCAAAAAAGTACAGTCATTTGAAAACTTTACACCATAAATTTACCAAAGTTACACCGTACACCAGCAGGTTAAACATTATAGTGCTAGAAAACGAAAGTTCCGACGGTACCTGAAGTGCACACAAACAATCGCGAAGTGTGCGCCTCGGTCCCACAGCTCACCGATTAACAGGAAACAAAAGATCGCGGTCATTCTAGTGCTCAGACAAACTCCCTTCTTACTGGCTGCCTCTTCTACAGATAGATGATAATTGCGCACAGGTAGGCATGATTTACACACCGAGCCTGTATCTCACCTGTGCTTTTTCCTGAACGAAGTGCGTACATCGCCATAAAATGTCCGACGCAGCGCCTAGCTGCGCAACAGCTCCGTGTCACGTCACTCGAGCGCTCAGCGCAACAGCCTCTTCAAATGAAAATATGAGATCAATACTTGGTGAAAACCTATCGAGAATCGATCGCAGGACTAAATATCGCGATATATCGCAATATTGATATTTTGGAACACCCCTAGTTGTAACCAGTGGTTATTTCAGTTTTTGTTGTCTTTTTATCAGCTGGAACCAGTCTGGTCATTCTCTTCTGACATTAAAAAGGCATTTTTTCCCACAGAAATGTCGCTTATTGGATATTTTCTCTATTTCTGACAATTCTCTGTAAACCTTGTAAATTCCAGTTTCTGAAATACTCGATACTCAAACTTAGGTTTTCCTAATAAAATGACCGATGAGTGTACAGTGGCAGATCAAACCGCTTAAGAAACATGCGGAGAAAATTTTAAAAATAATCACAACATTCAAGAAAGACTACAAACAAGACTAAACAAAACTTGGTCTTTCATCCATCCATCCATCCATCTTCTTCCGCTTCATCCGGGACCGGGTCGCGGGGGCAGCAGTCTAAGCAAAGATGCCCAGACTTCCCTCTCCCCGGCCACTTCCTCCAGCTCCTCTGGGGGGACCCCGAGGAGTTCCCAGGCCAGCCGAGAGACATAATCTCCCCAGCGTGTCCTAGGTCTTCCTTGGGGCCTCCCCCAGTGGGACATGCCCAGAACACCTCTCCAGGGAGGTGTCCAGGAGGCATCCGGACCAGATGCCCAAGTCACCTCAACTGGCTCCTCTCAATGCAGAGGAGAAGCGGCTCTACTCCGAGCTCTCTCCGGGTGACCGAGCTCCTCCCCCTATCTCTAAGGGAGAGCCCAGCCACCCTTCGGAGAAAACTCATTTCAGCCGCTTGTAGTCGGGATCTCGTTCTTTCGGTCACGACCCAGAGATCATGACCATAGGTGAGTACTGGAACGAAGATCGACCGGTAAATCGAGAGCTTTGCTTTCTGGCTCAGCTCTCTTTACACCACAAAAGAGCGGTACAGCGACCGCAAAACGGCGGACGCCGCTCTAATCCGCCTGTCGATCTCACGCTCCGATCTTCCCTCACTCGTGAACAAGACACCAAGATATTAATCAAATAGATCAAAAGATTTATTGAGAATCCTAATACTGTATGGAATATTTTCCCCAACTATTTATTTGGTAATTTAGGAGGTTTAAATTTTTTACTGAAATGCCCTTTTTCTGTTGGAAAGCTCCCTGTTAGACTGGCCAATTTTCACCAAGCTCTGTTATGCTGGACTCTTATGTTCAAACACAACTTTTCTCCTCACAATTGCATTTTGTGGAACAATTGTTACATTTTACACAAAAACAAATCTTTATTTTTACAAAACTGGTTTGTCAATAAAATTATAACAGTGAATCAATTATTTGATGATAAGGGAAATCTGCACACATACAAAAGTTCTTTTACGGATATACAATGTTCTTATACCTCAGAAAGAATTTGATTTGGTTATTGGCTTGATTCCACATAATATATATTTAATGGCACAAAATGTAAAATATGAAGACTTAAATTTAACTCAAAAATTGATTTCAATTCAGGGAATTGATCTGGTTAACAAGAAGTGCACAAACAAGTTTATTAGAGCCCAGTTAGATTATTATTCAAACCCTATATAAAAACATAGTTGGCCATACTTAGATAGAAATAAATGGAATACAATATTTTTATTACCATATAAATATATTATTTCTAACAAAATCAAAGAATTTTTATTCAAAGTTGTACACAGATATTACCCTGTCAAAAATTATATTTGTCGTTTTTTCCCCAATGTTTGTAATAAGTGTTGCTTCTGTCAGGAAGATGGAGAGAGTATCAAACATGTTTTTTTTGACTGTTCTGTTGTGTCTGTGTTTTGGAATGACATGCAACTTTATCTAAAGAGCATGTTTGGAAAAAATGTTTATTTATCTAAGCACATGATTTTATTTATGTTTGATGATTCAATGTTCCACTCCGATGAAACATATATAGTTAACCTTATTATAATCCTGGCAAAATATTATATTCATAAGAAAAAATGGTCAGAAAAAAATCCTCTTTTAAATAATTTTAAGGAAACAGATCTTAAATTATATTTAGCCTCTATAGAAAAATTAAAAATATGTAATAAGAAGTTAACAAAAAATATTAGAATATTAAAACTTTTTGGATTTATTGCTTCTGATTGAGCAGACCCTGTATTTTTGTTTGTTTGTTTTTCCTTTATCTTTTTTTTTTCCTTTGATGATTATATACGTTCTACATTGCTCATTTAATTTTTCTTGTTTGCTTGTCTTTGAAATGTAATTGAGTACTGTTTTGTATATTGTATTGACAATAAAAAAAAAAAAATAAAAAAAAAGACCCCAAGATATTTAAACTCCTTCACCTGAGGCAGGAGCACTCCACCCACCGAGAGAGAGCAAACTACCTTTCTCCGGTCGCGAACCATGGCCTCAGACTTAGCGGAGCTGACCCTCATCCCAGCCGCTTCACACTCGGCTGCAAACCGTTCCAATACATGCTGGAGGTCCTGGCTCGATGGAGCCAACAGAACAACATCGTCTGCAAAGAGCAGAGAGGAAAACCTGTTGTCCCAAAACCAGCTCCCCTCCGGCCCCTGGCTGCGCCTAGGAATTCTGTCCATAAAGACTATGAACAGAACCGGTGATAAAGGGCAGCCCTGCTGGAGTCCAACATGCACAGGGAACAGGTCTGACTTACTGCCGGCCATGCGAACCAAGCTCCTGCTCCGGTCATACAGAGACCGGACAGCCCTCAGTAAGGCTCCCCGGACCCCATACTCCCAGAGCACCCTCCACAGGACACCACGGGGAACGTGGTCGAACGCCTTCTCCAAATCCACAAAACACATATGGACTGGATGAGCAAACTCCCTGGTCTTTCAGTGGAATAAAAATGAAAAAAATTAAATATATAAAAAAACAAATTATTGCCAACAGAAGTAATGCAAAAAGCATAAACAAGTGATTTGTTTCTCCTCTGGAATACTTGTGTGGTTGGTAGCTGCTCAATTGCCTGACTAATGTTCAGTGTTTAAAGACACTCTAATGAAAATTTTGCTTTCTGTGTTTTTTTACACAATCTTGAAAAATGTTCTCACAACAGAAAACATTTATACAATAATTTGAGCTTTAAGTTGCATTTCTGACTATTTCTTTAGCCAAATTGCGGTGAATCAGGAGCATAGGAAAAAAATGCAGTTTGAAAAATCTTTGTTGTGACACAGAGACTGTGAGGGGTGGGCCAAAGTCTTACCACTTTGCCCCATTCTGATACATCCACTGCAGACAAAGAGATCCATTCACATCTTTGCTTTCCTCATCTGAGCTGGAATCTGGATCAAAACTGTATGGCTGGATAGCTCTGATATTGCTCGCCACTGTTGTTGCATCGCTAATGCTAAGTTGAGGTTGTGAGGGCTGAAAGTTAGAGGGAGAGGTGTAAGTAAAAATAGGACACCACCGGCCTAATTAACTCAAAAGATAAAGAAGACTGGCTCTTTTGGTGAGGGCTCACAACTTGTGAAGCTGTCCTAGAGCTGTGTTGTGAATCACAAAACAGCTCTACGAGTAGAACCTTAGCCACACTGAGCTACCAGCACCACCATCAGCACTGGCAACTGAAAGCAGGAGATATTCATCATCTATATATCCATCCATGTAACCCCTCTGCTCTCCTTGACTTGTTTACATTAAAAGACGGGTCATCTGGACCAAACAAGAAAGTAACCTGAACTTTTTTAATCTTTGATTTTTGAGTTTCACTAATGTCCATGGCAGACATAAAATCCTGTCCACCTTTGTCATGAAAGGAATCACAAATCAATACGTGGTTGGAGCCATCTGGACCCCAAAGATAGCGGAGGGGTTAACCATTGACTGTAAAAACACTGGACAAAACAAGCAATGAGGTCTCCCATTGGAAATGCATTACCTCCTCTCCTCGCGAAAGTAGGCCGCTGCTTTCACCGTCACTTCCTGAAACGGCTATCGCCATTTTGCAAACAATCACCAGCGATTGGTCCGAGTCTCTGTGAGTCATGGAATCTATAGGAATTACCTTCAACCAATCTGAGGTGAGTTTATGGTGAGTCTCCGCCTCTTTCCACGCCTCTACCACGAGACAGCGGAATGTAAACAGCTTCCACTTTAATAACGGCGGCTCGAGAGAATCGTACAAGTCATTGTTCAAGCCTTTGAGGGAGAACCAGTCCAACATTTGATTCTGCTGTTAACCTTTCCTGCTTCCTCGTCCTGACCGTGGTCGGGGGGGGAGCAGCTACAGCTCCTCGGACGAACGTCCTCGTGGTTAAACCCGCGGGTGTTTGGTTCTGCAGGCAGATACTCTCACTGTCTGGCTGGAGGCTGGAATCCACCATTTATTTTCACTTTTGTTTTACAGCACATTGCTTTACTCGAACTTTCTCCGAACGCCCGCTCCTTTTCTTTCCGCTCTCATCCTCTCTCTCTCGCACACATGCGCGCGTGCACGTACAATCACACTCGTGCCGCCCCGTCCCTTTCTCTCTCCGTAGCTTTCCCGCAACACTGCAAATGTTGTATTAACTTACATATTTTCTTTTTTGTCGAGCTAAATAATGTGTCGCCACACATATTCCGAAAACATAAACATTCTCAGTTATAATCATCTATTTCCATATTGAAACCAGTGACTGTATACGCTGGCCTTTCTGAACGCACGTCCGCGTTAACTTTCAACTTCTTCTGTTTGCAAAGCGAGCATGTTTTTTACACCCAGTTTAACCGCGTTGAGCCTCGAAATCTATTTCTACAGAGTAAAAAATGGCGACAGCATACGCCTCTTGTTTTAAACTGCTGCATTCCATTGATGAAAACAATAGTAGGACAATGACTGGAACATTGTTGAATTGTAAAGTAGGTGTTAAAAGGTCTTCACGGACCGCATTGATGAAGTCTGCTCCCATTGGCTACCCGTCATCTGTCAGTCAAACCCCCCAGACGTTCGATGTCAGACCCACAAACGCTTATTGAGCCATCTGATTGGTCAATTTACAACTCAAATAACTTGTGATAATGGAAAAAAATCTTTAAAAAAAAATAGGATTAGAAAAAAGAAGTTAAGCAGAAAGCACCAGAGGAAGAATGGTTATTCTGACATTTAAAATGACTGAGAAATAACTGTCTGGTTCTCAATGTAAGTCAATGGGTGTTTTTGCAACCCAGTGGTACTTCCTATATGGAACACAGAAGTAGGGGGGCATGCTCAGTCCAGTTCTCCCTTATACAGGCAATGGGGTTAACCCATTATACACCTTTCAGGGTCACGGCTTCCAGAGCCTGTCCCAGCTACTGTTGGGCAAAGGCGGGGTACATCCTGGACAGTTTGTCAGTCAATCCCAGGACACACTCTCTCACACTCACCTAGGGGCAATTTAACATCCCAAATCACCCTAGAAACCAGTGTTTCAATAGAAAATCCACACATGAATGAGGAGAACATGAAGAAGAACCCAGACGTGATTCAAACCAGCACCTTCTCACTATCAGGTACCACCATGCAGCTATTGATGTTTAAAAGAGAAAAAGAAAAAAAACTGAGCAAACTGCATAAAAATGAACTGTATTTGCCACTAAAAGGCATAAAACTAATATACAGAGAGGCAAATAAAAAATATTTAGTTAGTCAACAATGAGGAAAAACAATCAAGAAAATCACATTGTCTGACTTTTAAAGAATTAATTTGAAGATTATGGTGCAATAAGAAAATGCGCGTGCAACATGTGGCTAATCTCACTCCACACCTGCAGTGTTAGAATAATACAGACACTTTAGAGCAGGTGATTTCTCCCTAAATATGACAAAATCACTAACCTGCAGGCTCGATGTAAGGCTGAGTCTCCCAGCTGGCGTCCAGCAGTCTGCGCAGCCGATCGATCTCCTCATCGGACTGGACGATGGTTTCCTCGAACTGCCGCGGTATTTCTTCATCAGCAGCCGAGCCTATCAGAGACTGCACCGCCGACATAGCAGCCGCAGTTGACCTCTTCTTCCCATAAACACACAAAGAAAAACACGGCTAGCGCAGTCATCTTAAGTGTTACTCTAAAAGAGAATATAAACACCCCCAAATCACTATTTAGTGCGTTTACCGTTGTCTCTGGTGCTGTCCGAGTCTAATTTCCCAGAAGTCTTTGCGAAAAACTAGCTTGAATAGCTTGTCGCTATCGAGATTAGCGAATATAGACCACAATGCATTGCGGTCAAATAATTTCGAGAAAAAAAAAGTTAAAATGTACTTAATTTTTAAATAAACTATCCACATTTCCCCATCAGAACACAGTGGAGTCATAAATAAACACCCTGAAATAATCGTATTGATTCAATTTGGACTTCGTGAAATCGGTGACGTCATATCCGGTGTTCAGAAAGTTTTTTTTTTTCATCTTATTTTTATTTCTTTTTTCTAACTTGTCCTGTCCATCCCTACTTATAATTTTTATTCACATGAAAAACCCGCCACATTCAAATTCTTTGTTATACTTCTTTTTTTTTATTTACTGTTTTTAAATGTGCTTTGAAGATCATTTGATCTTTCACTTATAATGATTACATCAAAGGTATGAAAAATGACGTCATGTGACGTTTCATTGGGTCAAGCAATCACATGACTGATGAGTCATAGCGATGAGAAGTGACATACTATGACATCATCACGAACTACTCAAATCTTACATACAATACTCACTGACTAGGAAGCAGAGCAAAGACCGAGAAAAACAAAAGAAAGACGATTTTCAGAAAAAAACCTCAAGTGTGATCCACTGTTTGAGATTTTGAGACCAGAAAAAAAATATTAAAAAATGTCTGACAGTGAAATGTCTGAGCAATCGGAATACAACAAGGATTCCGACATGGATGTAGAAAAAATGACTGACGATATTCTGGAGCAAAACGACAATTTGAGATCGTACGTGGAAGAACTGACAAAGGTTCTGCATGACAGAACAACTTTGAAAAAAACAATAAAAGCTGCCATGGGGGAAAACAAAAAACTGATAAAGCAGCTAGAATGTCTAAAAAAAGACATTCAAAAGCAGGGCAACGTGGAAGAAGAGTATGAAGAAGAGGCTGCGAAGAGAGACTCTGTCCTTTCTGATAACAGAGACTTGAAAGAACAAGTTTCAGCACTTCAGCTCCAATTTCAAGAAAATGAAGAGCTGAAACATAAACTTTCTAACGTAAAGTCTGAAAGAAAATATTTAGAAAGGGAGAACACAGATCTAACATCAAAGCTGAAGAAACTCCAGAAGGAGATTGGCCTCAATGAGCAGGAGACTCAGAGTATGCGAGGAAAATTCAACCATTTCCAGAATTTAAAACAACAAACTGCAGACCTTAGACAAAATCTTGAGGACATGCAAAAAAAAATTCAGGAAAACAAAAGGATTGAAGAAAACTATCCCCAACTTCTTGAAGAAATCTCCCAACTGGAGGATCAGAAGATTCAGCTGGAAAAAGAGATTTCAGTTAGAAGGCAGAGGCAGGAGGAAACACGTCAGCTGGCTGAAAAGTATAACGATCAACTGGAGGAACTAGAAACTCTTAAAAAGAAAACAAAAATCCTAAAAAGCAAAAAAAATGCACTGGGAGATTTTTATCAAGACCCAAAAATAATTAGGGCTGAACTTGATCAAATGAAAGCAGAAAGTGAGGAGTGATGAAAACAAACCAAAACCTTCACCAAGTGCTTGCCAACCTGAAACAACTGAGGAATGCAGGTAAGGAAATGAAGGAGGAACGTTTACAAGCAGAGAATGTATGTGTCCTTCTCGAGAAGGAAATCAAAGCGCTGAAGGCTCAGCTCCTGACTCGAAAACAGGAACTTTCAGAGACCCAGAAGAATGGCGAACATCTGGAGAAGGAAATAAAACAACTAGAAAGCCTTGTAGCTGAAGTTCAGTCAATCTCTGAAGAACAGCCCCAAATTGAAGAGCAGAAGAAGAAGCTTAATGACGAAATTTCTAATCTGAAAAAGCAGAAAGAGAATTTGACTCAGATGGTTGCTGACCATAACACCGCCTTTGATCAAATTGAAAAACTTCGAGAGGATGTACAAGACCTCACAGAAGAAAAACTCCATCTGACCAACATTCTTCCACAGCTACGGAAGTTGGAGGCTGAATGTAATGCTGCAAAAGAAGAGACCAGCAAGCTGATGCAGCAAAAGAATGAACTCGAACAGCAAGTTCAAGAACTCTTCGATGTGTTTGAGAATATGGAGAAGATAAAGAGTGAACTGAAGGATGCAAAAAAGACTAATTCAGTTTTGATAGCAAAAAACATCTCCTTAGAGATGTTAATCAAAAACAAAACTCAGGATCTCCAAAGTCTGGAAATGCATCATGAAGCACTTCAGAAGGAGCTAAACGACCATCAAAGTCATTTGCAGAAGTCCAAGGAGATGGAAGATGACTTGACCAGAATAACTCACAAAATAACCTGTCTGAAAGACCTGGCAAAGCAGCAGGAAAGTGAAATTTTACTTCTGAAAGATGAGCTCGCCAAGGAAGGAGAACTGGAAACCCATTATTACCAGCATAAAGACTCTTTGGTTTCATGGAAACAGAAAACTGAAAACCTTGAAAAAGAGAAGGCCAGACTGGCAGAGAAGCTCCAAAATCCAAAAACTGGGACTTGGGGATCTCACGAAACTGTCGAGGACCTGAACAGGAACTTGGAGCTCAACGTGCATCATTCAGTGCTGCAAGAGCAAAATGTGCAAAACAACATTCCTGCTGTGACCAAGGAATGTCTGACAGCAAATAAAACAGCTGACTATCTCCAGACCAAAGTCATGGACTTGAAGGTTGAATTGCACACTCTAAAACAGGAAACAGTCGATTTCCAGGAGGAGCTCAAAGATCTGCAGAAAAGAAACCAGGAGGAAGAGAAGATAAGGCTGACCTACAGGGCAATGTTGCTGGAAAAATGGGACTTAGAAATGAAGAGGGATGAACTTAAAACTCGGGTTTCCCTTTTGAGACAGCGTCAAAACAAAGGCAGCAAATTGGGTCTAGAATGTAAAAAACTAAAAGCATTTGGATTCGGTTAAACAAGAAACCGAAAAACTAAATCAGGAGCTTCACGACCTGCAAGGGTAAAACTCTGTCGCTCCATTAGAAAACCAAAAAGGTATTTTTAGTGCTTAGAGTTTGGGTTGTAGGAAAGGCAAAAAAAAAAGTAGGAGATAAGTAGGAGTATAATAGAAAGGGGGAAAAAAGGGGAAACTAGAAAATTGTAGGACAATTATTTATTTACTTATTTATACATTTTTTGTAAAAGGGTAGGGGTTAGTCTAAAGAATTATGGTCCAAAAAAAAAAGACGTAATTCTTTAAAATCTGTAGGACACAAATTAATCTTGTAAAAATTAATTTGACACAAGTAGTTATTGTAGGAATTTGTAAAAAAAAAAAAAAAAAAAAAAAAAAAAAAAAAAGTTTACTCTTATTATTCTTATGGGACACTGAAAGAGAAGTAGGAGAATAATAGATAAGGGAGACAAAAGGGAAACTAGAAAATTGTAGGACAATTTTTTATTTACTTATTTATACATTTTTTTGTAAAAGGGTAGGGGTTAATCTAAAGAATTATGGTCCAAAAAAAAAAGACGTAATTCTTTAAAATCTGTAGGACACAAATTAATCTTGTAAAAAATAATTTGACACAAGTAGTTATTGTAGGAATTTGTAAAAAAAAAAAAATAAATAAAAAAAAAAAAGTTTACTCTTTTATTCTTATGACACTGAAAGAGAATGAATGAAATGTTTATTTCAAGACAAAAGGGTTATAAACATGGAATAACACACATAATAAATTTACAAATAGATTTTTTAAAGGGGGTGGAAGGAAGCGAAACTTAATAATCCCAAAAAAAAAAGACCATTTCTCTACATGAATAATCAAATATTCCGGTTCAAAATTAAAATCAAATATCAATATATTTCATGAAAAAAAAAAAAAAAAAAAAGAAAAATTATTATATGAATCAAGCTTTATTAATTGAAAACTTCAAAATAACTCTTTTAAAAAGACAGTTTGAGCAGATTGCATTCAGACCAGAGCTACATCTTTGTTTAGGAACAGGTTTGAAAATTAAGGCCAACGTAAAAAAAATCTTCTTTTGTTTTGACTGAGAGACTTGAAGGTCTCTTTCAAGGGAATTTGTGCTCGAGTTCTTCAGAAAATCGGGTCAGATTCGTATTCAATGGTTCGAAAGTCATGAGTCCACAATCACATTTGCTTGAATTAGAGTTCAAAAAAATGCGTAAACCCACAGTCTCATTAATCTTTATTGAATGTATTTCAGAGCTTCGTCAGTCCGGTGGTCCGAGTGGTTGACAAAGATTCTGAGCTCATAAATCAAATGACTGGATCTGTCGTTTGATCGTAAGATCCTCGCGGTTGCCAGCATCAGCGTTATATTGCATAAATGCTCGTTAAGTACACTTATGTCCTTAATGTTTACGTTGTTCATCAAAGCATCTTGTGCTTTCATCACGAACCTGATCAGATCGCTGTTATCCGTGTCTTCCCTCGAGGTAGGATGGCAAACTTCGACCGTCCAGGTCCAAGAGATTCCTTTAGACGAGAAAAACATTTGAACTGATCCTCCACGTGCGCATCAGCAAGCTCCTAGCATCCATGCTATCGCCGTACACCAGCCGCCGCCCTGGCTTAGTGGAGTCCCGTGAAAATCACATATCATCCGTGCCTGTTGTCAAGTCATGCATCCTTCTTTCCATCAGATCTGGCGATGTCTCGTGTTCGTTGCGTCTTTCTTTCGGAATTCCCACAAGATGCAGCAAGCGGCGTTAGTTTAGCCTCCAGCGAAGCACAGCTGTTAGCTTAGCTCCGTAGCAAAGCAGGCAGCTAATTGCGCTTGAATGCAGCCATGCGTCTCACTCAGCCAGATCGGCTTCAATATTTTTCTTCGGTCCAGATCAGCTCTCCTCGTTGTGGTAGCTGTGTTGCAGCAGCCCGTGATCAAAGTCGCTTGCAGACGACTTTAAAAGACTGAAAAGCCCGAAAGTTACGAGAGCTGAGGCACACGTCTCTCGTTGATGACCCGGAACGGAAAATGGACACTGAAAAGAAGTAGAGAATAATAGAAAAGGGACAAAGGGAAAACTAAGAACAATGTAGGACAAATTTTGAGCTATTGGCTTGTGTTAGTTTTTACTTGAGTTTATTTTTAAGCAGCTAAGATTTAGTCTAAAAAATTAAGGTCAACAAAAAAAAAGAAAACTTTTGACCTAATTCTTTAAATCTTGTAGACACAAATTGATATTGTAAATATTGTTAACTCTTATTATTATTCTAATGATACACAAGAAAGTAGGGGATATTAGAAAAAGGAAAAAGGGAAAGTAGAGGTGGGTTATTCTAATGAATTAAAGTAAAAAAAAAAACCATAAAACCTTGCCCTAAATATAATACAATATTATATTATATATTTGCGCTGTGGTGCAGTGGTAGGGCAGTCATCTCATGATCGGAAGATAGTGGGTTCGATCCTGCCCGCCCATGTGTCAAAGTGTCCTTTGGCAAGACACTGAACCCTAAATGCCTCTGCGTGGGAGGTTGCACCAGTTTCTGCAGCGAGCCACCACCAGTGTATGAAGTGTTGTGAATGGGTGAATGGGTCTTTGACTGTGAAGCGCTTTGCCTTCGAAGGAAGGTAGAAAGCGCTATACAAGTAAACGCCATTTACCATATTACATTTTTCCCCTCTGTTAGCCGCCACCTGCCGTGGGTAGAGGGGTTTGCGTGCTCGAGTGATCTCCGGAGCTATGTTGTCTGGGCTTTACCTCTAGTAGGGTTGCCCATGGCAGATAGGTCCTGAGTGACAAGCCAGACTAAGAGCGGTTCAGAACTCCTTTAGAGGAGTACAATCTAAGATTTCAAAATCTTGCCCTGATTGTGTCACTGGCCCATCCTGTAGCCAGGCTTGGGTGGGGCTCACAGGTCAGGCCTGGTGGCCAGCGCTCCTCCCAGAGGCTCCAGTTAGATAAGCCAGAAGGATGATGGGGATCACTCTCAGTGGGCCACCACCTGCAGGAGAGTCATGCATTGGAATTTTTTTGTTTGAGACAAACGGCCAGATGAGAGTCAATACTGCCAAGTCTGAGGCCATGATTCTTCAACAAAGAAGGTAGTTTGTCCTCTCCAGGTGGGTGGAGGTTCCTGCCTCAGGTGGATGAGCTTAAGTATAGTGGGATCTTGTTCATGACTGTAAAATCTTTATTGAAGCTGAGATGCAAGTCGGCAAAATTATTGTCCAGGTTGCAGAGTCAGATCAGACAGGTGGTTATCCAGCCGGTCTCATCTACTAATCAGGGACTCATTTTTGACAGTGCATGTTCAGTCTTCCTTCTCGAGTAAATGTACATAAGTCAGTCAGTATGTCTTCAAACTGGGTCCCAGAGAGACATTCAGATACATATATAGTGCTATTTGTGCCATTATTCCAATTAGAACACTCACTGTTTTGAGTGTAAAACTCAAAAAAGTTTTGTGTTCACAAAATTATGTAGCAAAATGCTCTTGAAGTTCAAAAATACTTGCAACAAAACTGTTTTTCACTAGAGAGAACTAATTATCCCTCTTCAACTGGAAACAGATCAGAGCACTCGTTATAAATGTGCCAAAAAAAGCCAGACAATTTGTTTTG